>MCJB01040546.1:0-63610 GCA_002018475.1 Nicotiana obtusifolia | reverse complement strand
AAGGAAAGATTTCCGAACCATAGGAAAGGAAAGTTAGCTCCACGGGGAGATGGACCATTTCAAGTGTTGCAGAAGATCAATAATAATGCTTATGTCCTAGATCTTCCTGATGATTATGCTGTCTCTAAGACATTCAATATCACTTACTTGACTCCTTGTGTTGCTTTACAATATGAAGAAGGTTCGATTTCGAGGACGAAATCTTCTCAAGAAGGGGAGGATGATGCAGGTCAACCTGATCATGATACGTTTAAACCTTCAAGACCATTCACGAGAAGTCAAGCTAAAGAGCTTCATGATGCACATTTGATGGTGAAGAAGATCCAAGCGTTGGCGTGTGAAGTTTGCGTTTGGCATGTATTATTGTATAATTATGGAAGACATTAATTCTTACTTGTTTTGGAGTCCTGCGTGACTATTTCTTAAACTTAGCCAAATTGTGGCCTTTTTGTTAATTAGTTGTTTCCTAGTTGATTTAGGTTAACTAGTTATTCTTTTCCTAGTTGATTTAGGTAAAGGCTCATTCTATATAAGCCTAAACACTTCATTATTTTGTTACCTTTTGACATAATTATTAATCAAAAAACGGCATCACATTGCTCCCAAAATCGTGTGAATTAACTTGTCCAATTTTGGTGTGATTCAAAATTGAACTTGTTCCTTTGTTTGATCGAACAGTTTGCAAGACCATTGTTGTCTTGAGGGTTGTTCGTATAGTATAGGTACTCCGTGACTTCATCAAGAAGGTAAGTAGACTAGTTCCTACTTGTTGTCTTGATAGTTCATTGAGCATCTTACTTCTATCTTTTGTTTTCTTGTTTCCACTTTTCATATTGCATCACAAAGCCCATCAATTGAGACGCAGTCAAGCGATACTATGTTTAAAGATAACAGAGTTAGGGTTTTGTTGTAAGAGAACTACGCTTGACCTGACTTCCCACGGTGGGATATGTAGGCAACCCAGGTAGTGTTCGATCTCCCTCCCCCCATATAATAGAATCCAAATGTCATTTTGTATGTATTCGGAACTATGCCACAACTTGATTTCCTTTGGCGGGAATACGTAAGCAATCCACGTCAGATTTAGTCATCAATTGTAATCGAACTACATTTTGGCCTGATTCCATTTGGATCGAAGGGACTTAATCAAGCGTCCATATCATTTGAAATTATACCACTTTGCATCTATTGTAATCTAACTACGTTTTGACCTAATTCCATTTGGATACATAAGCTGCCTGAGTCAGGCTCGGTCATCATAATTCATTTCATCATTTTATCATCCTCGAACTACGTTCCGACTTGATTCCACTCAGATATGCAGGCAACCTGAAAAGGTTCGGTCATAACCCTATGAAATCCTTTGCAATGCATTTGTTTAGAGTAGGACGTGATCGCAACGGCAAGAAGCTCGTCATCAGAGGCATACCCGTAGATCGTCAACAACAGAACAGAGCCACCCAAAAATGATACTCGCATCATAAGGAACTTCTAAACATGTCATAATCCGGAACAATGGCATTTACCATAAACATAAATGACTTTTCAAAATATCTTTAGAATATTGTACTCTTCCACCTATCGAACATCATGGTATAACCCACCAGATCCGGGGCAAGGTCAGGTCTACGATCAACACAAATCAACACCCCCCCTCCCCTACTAAGGAGTTTCTTTGATCCCAGTATTGACGAAAATCAAGGATACCACAGCGCGCCGGGATCAATGACGAACCCACTAAAATTTCATGAGCCCCTATCTCACCTTTATTTTTCAATTCATTTTCTCACATAGTTAAAGACTAATTTTAAATTTGTTGAAGGTATTCGGAATAAATCAGTCCATAATCTATAGTTATATTGTCTTGATTACTTTAATTAGCCAAAATTAGTTTCATAATTTAATAAATGATGTATCATAGCAATAACTTATTAGTTACAGTAATTTATAATGTATCTGATGATTATATTTTAATGCATTTATTAGAATTAATTAAGCATAATTAAGTTGATTTTAAAAGAGGTCAAAAGCTCAAAAGGCTACAATCGTAATTAATCAATTAAACTCAAAGTGGCCAGGTTTTATATTCTATTTCAACTATTCTTGGCCCCAATACACGAGCACAAACACCATAACCCGGTCCAGACCCACTCTTCCTACTCCATGTTGGCAATCCACGCAACTTCCTCTGAACCAATGGCATCATTTCACGTCGCCCATCTTCCATGCACACAAAACAAACACATCACATTTGGACCATTGATTCAAATCATCAACGGTCCACATTAGCCCCCATTTTTCTTTTACTTTTTAAAATCCTTTGTCAGACCCCATCTCAGCCATTGTATAACAAAGATCCAACGGGGCCCATTTCTTCCTAATAATTTGTTTTTATCAATTTTTATTCTCTAAAAAATCAAAGTCATTGATTGAGAGATTCAACAGCTCAGATTCAGTCTTTCATTTTTAATCCTCAGAGACCCCTAAACCCTACTCATTCACAACCTACCCGGTCGCCCTTCTTTCCCAATTCCCTCTCCTTTCTCTCTTCCCATCCGACCCCCAATCACAAACCTTATACAAATTTGTGCAAGGACACGGATTCAAACCTCAAATCACGATCATTTGTCCCTATAATCTGCGAATCCAGCCGGTATACTTCTGTTTTCATCACTAAAATTCAAAATCCCCAATTAAACTCTAAATCTAAATCATGCTACTGAGAATCATCTATTCTCCCTTCATTCTTTCAAATCCAAGACATGCATGGCTATTGTCACCGATTCCATCATCATTATTTGTGTCCACAGGTCAAACGCAGTAACCTTTGGACATTGAGGCTTTTTCTGATAGGTCTTCGCATTCAACGATCATTTCTTCATGCCCAAGTTAATCCGTGTTTCTTTTTCCCCTATGTTCTTCACAAATTTCACCTTTGTTGCTATCATCATTCGACTGTCGTCACTTTTCACTACCCAGTTGAATCAATCGGAACCCTAAGTGTCTTGAATGCCACTATAAATGGGGCATTCAATGTTCACACCTACCACGTATCAAACACTATCTAAAATACAAAAGAAAAAAAAAAGAAAAGAGTTAAACTTTAAGGTTTTCTCTCTAAGTGCTTTTTGTGTTTCTTTCTCTTCTCCAGTTTGAGTCAACTGCTATATTGATCTTGAGTTTGGATCTCTGAAACGGCTGTTGAGCACTTCCTTACTTAGTTTTCTGCCCTGCAGAAGGTCAGTCCCTACTAACCCCCTCCTTACTTTGAATCCATTGGATTAATTCTGTGTTCTTGATGATTACTTAGTCGATTCTTTGTTGTTCATGATAAATGTTAGTAATGCAAGGTCGTATTTGTTATACTCTGCTTTAATATGCCATTTTACTATTAAATTATGAGTGTTCTCATTAAGTTATGTTGTATTAAAACCTGTCATTAAATTTGTGCTATTGACTCTTATCCTCCATGATTCAATTAGTAAAAAAAACCTTAGACTAAGTGATATTCTTGTATTTCTTTGCTAATACTATATGATTAAGCTAAGTTAACCTATATGCTGATTCTGTGCATATTATGCCTTTGTTAGTTGAACAATAACACTAGGACAGCTAAGCTAACTAAAATCATGCTCTTAAACTTTTCATTGTGTTTCTGTACGTCTAGATTATTTGACCCTCTTTCTAGTGACATAATGTTGGTCTTATAAGTGGATTCCATATATTTCATGTCTTGTATTAAACCTGTCTACTCTAACAGTCTCATCTGATAAATGTGATAACCTGCTTGTTCTATATATCCAGTAGTTTATGTCTAGTTGTTACTCTTAGACTCTGTTGAAGCTTCATGATTAATTAAATCCTATATTGACAATATTATATGTAATATGCCAGTCAAGTAACTAGTTCTGCGTGAAATCAGACCCTTAAGCTCCTCTTGAGAACACTGTTAACTTGGTAACACCAAGTCATCTTGATGTTTGAGATGTTGTGATGCTTTTGCCTTAGTTCTAGAAATATGATTGCGTCATTGATGATTTTTGTCTGGACTCTAGCCAGTGCCCTATTCATACTATTATAACATAATGATTTCTATGTGGTTCTCATGATAGTTGGAAATAAAATAGATCATACAATAAACTCTATCAGTATGTTAGAAGGCATGTTCTTATATCTGAATGTGATTAACCTCTAAAATGGATGCCATTTACTATTGTTTGCGCCTTGCTGCATGAAACTCTTTGTTGTCATGACTCTTCTTAGCTTCTAAACCTGAGTTCACACCTGTTGTATTAGTCTTGTTGTGCCCATAGAGCATTTTATGACAGTAGCTTGAAGAGGTTTATCCTTGCATCTACGTGTTCATCTGTAGTAGTCCTAATATTTCTGTGGTAATGAAATGATTTGAGTTTATGACTGATCCTATTAAGAAACTGACCCTAATTATCTGTCCTTGTTTAAATGATTTTAACTATTAAGCTAAGCCATGATGTTGTAATAACCTATACACAGACTCATGTACTAAGTGTTGTTAGTGAACCTGTTTGCATATCCAAGTGTTAGTATATTGTGACTTGATAGCCTAACTGTTAAGGTGAAGAGGTCTTAGTGAGATGTATACCTTCTCTTAGCTATGCCGAAGCCTTACAAGTATTTGTAACTTGTTCTTATAATCTTGAATCTGCCTAGTAGAATTCTGGAACATTCAACCTATAGTGAAGACAGTAAAACATACACTTATGTTCACCTCTATGTAATACTTGGCTGATAACACTTCTGATCAAGAATCTATAAGCAATGAAATGTGTCTATGGCATGTACTTTGTTTTCTTTTTAACTAAGTGTACATAGTGATCCCATGCCTGCCTGTATATCATATACTCTGATATGAATCCTCTTAAGCCAATACTATGCCCTTGCCTACTTTTGTGCTTTGATGATAAATTACAGTACCTATTTGTTCACAGTTGTGGAGTCTTTGTGTGCTTGAATCCTTAGAGGGTTTATCATGACTCTTACACCTACTGTTGATGTCTTGGCCATATGAAATTACTGTGTTGACCCTTTATTTGTTTTTAAACTTTTGAGGAAGATTAATAGTAGGTGTTTAAGGGTATTTAGATGTGAAAACTTATTGTGTTTATGATTTCTCTCCTTGACACAAGCACGGCTCGGGGTCCGTGATACCCTCTTGAACTCTGAGGTTCCAAGGGCTCACAAAGTGGATCATATCCATAAATGAGGATTCATACCAAGCCTTTAGTCACTGACTTTTATTAATCCCATAGGGTTAACATAAATAAAAGTTGTCTCACCATATTCTTTAGTTCTTCATTATTATTTTTCATAATCTTTATTGTACTTAGTTTTATGATTGATATACACTAATTACCTTTTTTATTATTTTTTGTGTGCATGTTTCGAATTGGGCCTGCTAAGTTCCGTTGGGAACTCAGGCACAATTTCAAATCCAGTCTGCTCCTTGTCCGCATGATGGAGTCTGCCGAAATCTGCTGGGCCTGGTTAGGCTCACTAGCCCAACAGTTATGAGTTCAGTTTCTTCCTTTTCTTTACCTTGGACTATATTCACTGATGTTTGCTATTTTACATGTATATATCTCTGAATAACTAACTTATTTATTGGATGATTTTTGGTATTTTGATTATCTAAGAACATAGGCAAATCATAACTAGTAGGTAAAAGCTAAGTAAGAAACCTGCTCACCTTAGTTTATCTTTTATCATTAATTTCAAGTTTAATCTTTTCAGCAAAACAAAAGAGTTTTATCTTGTTATTACTAATGATTTTCAATGAGTTTTGGACTTTGACAATTCAAAAGAGAAAGAGAATTCTCTTTCGGAAAATCAGATTGTGAAAATGATTGCAAAGCTATTTTCAAGAAGTAAAACCAAACATATTCAATATTTATAAACTGTGACTTCAACAAATTTCAAAAATATAAACTTCTTGCTGAAATCGGTTTACAAATAAGGCACTCATTTCAACTTGAGGTATACTTTCAAAATGGTTTCTTATTCTACTAAGTCATAAATAGGTGACACCCTCTTTAAAGCCTATACTCTTGCAAAAAATATTTACAAGGTCTTTTCTCGAACACGAAAGTATATCTATTTTTTTAACTAAATAAGAATACATATATTTGAAAGATGATTTCCTACTTATAGATATCTACTTTTCAAAGAATACATAACCTTCTTAAAGTAGTAATTTTCAGACAAAACATAGAATATTTTTCAGACTTTGAACACTAGTTACGCAGAATATTGACATGTCTTTCCTCAAACCTAGCCTAAGCCTAAGGAGCTACCTCAGGTAGATTTCGAGGGATGCCTAGCACCTTCCCTTTAGAATAACTAGTACTCTTACCCAAATTTCAACGGTTAGCAGACCATTTAGATAATAATCTTAAAAACCCATAGGTACCCTAATATACCTTAAAATATTAGGTGGTGATTCTCTTTTATCAACTTCAGATGAACCATCAGTTGTATTTTATTTTGACTAGTGCAAAATAGGGTGCAACAACTATTGTGGTCAGAAGTTATTGTCATGACTACATGAGCCATGGGGTGCATTGTGGTTATATCTTGGGATGATATTTATGTTTGATACAGATTTTGGAGATTGATACTGTGCATATATATGAGAATCAGATTTAAGAGGGAGTTTCAAATGATGGAATTTGGTACTTAGGATCGTAATCTAAAGTTGAAGGAAGAATCTTCATTCGGATTGTGTTAATGGACTTATATGCATTGAGGTGGCATGGGATGGCACATGGGTGTGTGTATGATGAGCTTATGAAATTATTTTATGGCTTTGGAACGACTCTTGGCATGTTCGAGGACGAACAAATATTTAAGTGGGGAGAATGTAACGACCCGACCGGTTGAGCTTTAGCATTTCGTTCGGCGGTTTAAGACTTTGAGTATCGTCTTATGATGTATTATGACTTGCGTGCATGGTCAGTTTCAAAGTTTAAGAGATTCGGGTTTGATTTGGAAAGGTGAATCTTAATTTAAAAACTTAAAGTAAGAAGAGTTGACCAAGGTTTGACTTTTGAGTAAACAATATAGGAATCAAGATTTTATGGTTTCAATAGGATCTTATGGTAATTTTGGAATTGGGCGTATATTCGGATTTGAATTTGGATGTTCCTATAAGGTTTTGGCTCTATTTATCGAAAGTTGGAAATTTAAAGAATTGGAGAGCTTATAGGTTTGAGCGAAAGTTGACTTTAGTGTTATTGAATTCTTATTGTGGTTTTGAGACCTTTTATAGGTTCATTTAGTTAATTAGAACTTGTGTGCAAGGTTTGGTTATGATCCGGAATGTCTAAGTATGATTCGGCCGAGTTCGGTGAAGTTGAAATGTTTGAAAGTTAAGAGAATGATTTTAATCTTCGATTCATGATTTTGAAGTTATTTGTGGTGTTTTGAGGATTTTGGATATGTTTTTATATTATATTTTGACTTGTTGGTATTATTGGACGGGGTCCCGAGAGTCTCAGGTGTAGTTCGGGATGGTTTCGGACCATTTCTATGTGTTTTCGAGCAGCTGAGTTGCTGGTGTTTTGCAGTGCTTTACGATTGTAGAGCTAGGCTCACAATCACGAAGAAGGATTGGCAATATGGGGCTATTTGTTTTGTTTTCACATGGGTTTCTTCGTCGTTCGCATATTGTTAGCATAATGGTCTATGCATTCGCGTGCCGTTGGTCACGTCCGCATAAAAGGAGAGTGTGACTGGTATTTGGTCATCGCGTTTGCAGCTGGTCAGATGCGTTCGCGATTTTGTGGGAGTAGCAAACCTTCGCGGTCGCATGGGATCTTTCATGATAGCATAGTATATTTCTTGAGTAGCAGCATTTTGTGCTTTGCGAATGCGAGGTTTGTGTCGCGTCGTGAAGGGTACTTCTAGGCAGATATGTAAGATGTTATTTTTAGACTTTTACCCATTCTTTCATATTTTGAGTTGTAGACTTGGAGAGGAGCAATTGTTCGTGGATATTTTCATATAAGGCAAGAGGGTAAGTGATTTCTACCTATTTGTGATTATATTTCAAGATTCTACATGGATTTCTACACCTAAAATATGAAATCTTAAAAGAAAATTTGGGATTTGTGTTCTTAAGAGAGTGCATTTTAGAGTTTTGACCATGAAGTTGGACTCGAATTTGGAAACTAATTATATATTTGGACTCGGCAGGTAATGGATCATCGGATTTTTATATCTATTGCAGATTTCGAGCATGCAGGCTCGGGTTAACTTTTGTTGACTTTTTGAGGATTCATCAAAGATCAAAACTTTATGGATTGGGATCTCTTCCTATAGTATTTTTTGACTTCCTTGATCGATTTATGGCTTGGATTTACGTGATTGGAGTGTTAGAACAAGATGTTGTCGCGAGTTGAGGTTGAAGCCAGCCTGAGAAGAGGTAAGTCTCTTGGCCAACCTTGTTAAGAGGTAAACCACCCAGGTTGACTTGATTACTATGTATTTATGGTATTGGGGTTGGTGTATAAGGGGGGTGGTGAGTGTATATACATGTACCAAGTTTATATTATATCCAGGGTAGAATTGAAATATGTTATGCCTTGTTTTGATTATGTGCTCATCTTGATTCATGATATTATTTGGCTTATATGACTATGTTTGCTCTCTTATTCATGCTAGAGATAATGTCTAGGTTTATGATTATTTATGAATGCATGAGAACTTATTCTTGATATGTTGAATTGCTTGAATCATCCGTAGTCATATAGAAATTTCTTGAGCATATATGCGCATGATTATTGTTATTATTAAGTCAAGTGCATATTTTATCTATACATATGTACATGCATACATATTATCTCTGTATACTTGATTAGGACTGAGATTGTAGCACGACAGGTAATGTCATGCGGATGAAATACAGTTATGGCACACAGGACATGATGAATGGATATTTAATTATGAGTGAGCTGTCATGCTCCTTTTGCACTTTTATAAGGATCTGTCCCTCTAAAGTCACGTGATAACACACGTTAGTTTGGGCCCTATGAACGTGGTTGATACATGGATTGTGTATCGGGTTTCAGTGATACATGATTTGTGTATCTGGTTTCAGTGATACAAGAATTGTGCATCGGGTTCCCCTGATACATGAATTTTATATGCGGTTTCACGGATACATAGATTGTGTATCGTGGTATATTGATTGTGTACTGGTTATGGTATGTGATAGGGTCTTGAGCATGCATAGATATTCATGGCACATTTAGAAGCATCCATTTAAATGCTAGATGTTGCATGTCACCTATATAAGCTAGTTGAAGCCTCGACTTCGTTGATTGAAGCATGACATCTTTAAATATCATATCTAAGTAGCGTTATGAATATATCTAGAATTGGAAAAGCATGCTTCATATCTTTCGACCGATATTATATCCTTAATACCTGATGAACATGAGATTATATACTGTTTCAGTTTGAAACTATGTTATTTATATATGTGTTGTAAGTAGCTTGATGATTTTATCCTGGCCACTACTTCTTGGAGGTTAGACTTGATACTTATTGGGTACCGATTATGGTGCACTCATACTATGCTTCTTCACATCTTTTTGTGCAAGATCTTCAAGTGGGTACTTGCCAAGACTCGTAACTCCACATGTCATGTGGCGTCAATCACAGAGCTAGGCAAGCAAAAATCCCAATAAAACTAGGCATCTTTATATTAAAAATAAGATGAAGCAAGTTTAACAGTAATAACTCTCATAAATAGCCGATATAAACAACTGCGACTCGAGTATAATTTTCTCAAAATTCGAGTGTCACTGAGCATATGAGCATCTATACAATAACATAGTCTAAAACACCATTTAGGAAGGTAGAACAGTATAAGTAAAACTAAGAGATAGAGGAGTAGAGTCAAGGTCTATAGACACCAAAGCAGCTACCTCGATGATCTCCGAACAAGTAAAAACTCCAAGATCAGCAACCACCGTGCCCGAAAATACTTGGATCTGCACACAAAGTGCAGGGTGTAGCATGAGTACAACCAACTCAATAAGTAATAAGTCTAACCTTTGGGCTGAAAGCAGTGATGAGCTCAGCCAATATAGTACAAATATAGAGTTTTAACCATACGGAAATGACAGGAAATAGGACAATAATATCTCCAAGAAAACCTATAATCTATTTGTACGCAGTACAGGAAATTTAGGCATGCTTCCAGGTTTAACAGTTAAGTTTAACACAGATAAAATATGCTAACTGTGACTGATATGAGGAATATGACATCTCTATATCCATATGCCAATTTGAATACCATATGTGATGCAACACCATGAAAACCTCACGTACTCACACTCTACGAGCACTCAATCTGATTCTCAATTCTCGCTCGTCACACTCAGTCACCCAGCACTGTACGGTGCCTGCTGCAGCATGCAGCCCCATCCCATCAATAATAATAAAGCCTATACGGCCTATTACGGCATGCAATCCGATCCACATATAACCATAAGTCATGTTGCGACGCGCAACCCGATCCACATATAGCCATAAGGCTTGTTGCGGCACGCAACCCGATCCACATATAGCAAGCGACGCGCAACCCGATCCACATATAGCAATAAGGCCTGTTGCGGCATACAACCCGATCCACATATAGCAATAAGGCATGTTGCGGCGTGCAACCCAATCCACATATAGCCATAAGGCCTGTTGTGGCGTACAACCTCATCCACATAAAGCAATAAGGCCTGTTGTGGCGTTCAACCCGATCCACATATCTTATTCACATACGGCTTTTGGGCCCCAACTCAGTCATCAATTTCTCCAGTCTCTCAGCTCACAAATCTCATGTCAATTAGCCCAAATAAGGATATCTAACACAACAATAATAGTGACAGAGACTGAGATATAATATGCAAATAATGAATGTCACTGAGTAGAAAATTGTCATCTACGCAAATAATTCAACAACAAAAATGACTACAGTTGTCTCAACAGGATAAACATATAGTCTTACATGATTTCTAACATGAACCGGCAGCTCAAATACTCTAACACATAGAGATCACATATATTGCTACATGGTCTGATGACTACACAGTACCACGGAATCAACTGGATCATAATTTCTACGGAGCACACCCACACGCCCGTCACCCAGCATGTGCGTCACCTCAACACCAATCACATAACATGTAATTCAGGGATTCGTACCCTCAGAACCGAGTTTCGAAGTATAACATACCTCAAACTATGCAAATCTCTACTCCAACAAGTCGTTGCCTCGCAAATTGGCCTCCGAACACCTCGGATCTAGCCGCAAACAACTCGATACGATCAACACAAGCTATAGGAATCAATTCCGTATGAAAAGCTAAGTTCTTAATCAAAAGTCAAAAAGTCAACTCAAAAAGTCCACCCCGGGCCTTCGTCCCGGAATCCAACAAAAGTTACAAAATTCGAACACCCACTCAACCACGAGTCTAACCATACCAAATTACTCAAATCCGATCATAACTCGACCTTTGAATCCTCAAATTAAAGCCTAGGAAGTGTCTACAACTTTCCCCCAATATTTCAACCCAAAACACTAATTAAATGATGAAAACAATGATATATTCATGTAATTTAACCAAATCTGAGTCAGAATAACTTACCCCAATCACTCCTTTGAAAATATCTCCAAGAATCGCCTCAATTCGAGCTCCCAAAAATAAATTGTGAAATATAACTCAAACCCTCGTTTATGAAACTTAGCCAGACGGCCCTTCTTCGCGATTGTGGGAAATGCTTCGCGATCGCGAAGCACAACTTCATAGGCTTCCCAATTTACTCTATGCGAATGTGGCATCCCATGCGCGAACGTGATACACTGACTTCTCAGACCGACGCGATCGCGAATGACTTCACGCGATCGTGATGAACAAATACATGTGAACCCTAACCTTCTCTTTCCTTCTCCACGGATGCGACTAAGCCTACACGCTCGTGATACATTAACTGACCAAGCTACGGGATCGCGAACCTTACCTCGCGGTCGTATAGAATAATTTTTCCATCAGTGACAAACAACCCTTTCGCAATCGCGATATCACACTCATGATCACGTATTAGAAAACCAATAGCAGAAATCAGCAGTTTCTCCAAGGTTCAAAATACGCCGAACGTGATCCGACTCACACCCGAGGCCCCCGGGACTCAACCAAACATACCAACAAGTCCTAAAACATCATACAAACTCGCTCGAGGCATCAAATCACATCTAACAAAACTAAAACCATGAATCGTGCATCGATTCAAGCCTAATGAACTTGTGAACTTCTAACTTCTACATTCGATGTCGATACCTATCAAATCAACTCCAGTTGACCTCAAATTTTACACACAAGCTATAAATGAGACAACGAACCTATTCAAACTTCCGGAATCAAAATCCGAGCCCGGTAATCACAAGGTTAACTCTCGGCCAAACCTCTCAACTCTCCAAACTTCTAATTTTTCAACTTTTGCCATTTCAAGCCAAACCTACGGACCTCCAAATCACTATCTGGACACACTCCTAAGTCCAAAATCACCATACGGAGCTATCAGAACCATCAAAACCCCAATCCGGAGACATTTACACATAAGTCAATATCCGGTCAACTCTTTCAACTTAGGTTTCCACCCTTGGGACTAAGTTTTCCAATTAATTATGAAACATCCCCGGAACCAGAACAACTACCCCGGCAAGTTACATAACAGCAATTGAGTATAGGATATGTAGTAAATGGGAGAACGGGGCTACAACAATCAAAATGACCGGCCGAGTCATTACATCCTCCCCCTTTTAGATAAACATTTGTCCTCGAAGGAGTCTAGAATCATACCTGGACTCTCAAATAGGCGTGCATATACGTTTCGCATCTCCCTCTCGGTCTCCCAAGTAGCCTCCTCGACTGGCTGACCTCTCCACTGCACCTTCACTGAAGCTATGTTCTTTGACCTCAATTTTCGAAACTGTCGATCCAAAACGTCCACCGGCTCCACATCATCAGTCAAATCACCATCCAACTGACCGTGTTAAAGTCCAAAACAAGAGACGAATAGCCGACATACTTCTGAAGCATGAAAACATGAAACACTAGCTGAACACTCGACAGACGATGCGGTAATGCAAGCCTATAAACCACCTCTCCAATCCTCTCAAGCACCTCAAACGGGCCAATGTACCAAGGGCTCAAATTGTGTTCTTCCCAAACCTCACAGCACCCTTCATGGGTAAAACTCTGAGTAGTACCTTCTCCCCTACCGTGTAAGCAACATCACGAACCTTTCGATTGGCGTAACTCTTCCGTCTAGACTACGCCATGCGGAGCCAATCCTAAATCAACTTATCCTTGTTCAAAGCATTCTGAACCAAGTCTGTACCTAATAGCCTATTCTCACCCGACTCAAACCAACCCACTGGAGATCGACACCGTCTCCCATACAAAGCCTCATACGGAGCCATCTGAATGCTCGATTGGTAGCTATTGTTGTAGGCAAACTCGGCAAGCAGCAGAAACGGATCCCAAGAACCCCTGAAGTCTATGATACAAGCGCATAGCATATCTTCCAACATCCAAATAGTGCGCTCGGACTGTCCGTTCGTCTAAGGGTGGAATGTTGTACTCAACTCAACCTGTATGCCTAACTCTCGTTGCATTGCTCTCCAAAATTGTGATGTACACTGCGTACCCAAATTTTAAAATGATGGACACCGGCACACCGTGAAGGCGAACAATCTCGCGGATGTGGATCTCTGCTAGCCACTCTAAAGAATAAGCAGTCCCAACAGGAATGAAATACGTGGACTTGGTCAAACGATCCATAATCACCCAAATAGCATCAAACTTACTCGAAGTTCGTAGGAGCCCAACTATGAAGTCCATGGTGATACGCTCTCATTTCCACTCCGGAATCTCAAGCCTCTGAAGCAATCTGCCCGGTCTCCGATGCTCGTACTTCACCTGCTGACAATTTAGGCATCGAGCTACAAACTCCACCATATCTTTCTTCACCCAGATGAATGGAATACTGCGAACTATGGGTCTCCTCAAGAATCAACTCACGCAGCCCATCCACATTGGGCACAAAAATCTGACCCTGTATCCGCAACACCCCATTATCTCCAATAGTTACATCTTTCGCATCACTATGCTGAACCATGTACTTAAGGACAAGAAAATAGGGATCATCATATTGATGCGATCATATAAGAAAGACCGAGAAACTACACAAGCTAGAACCCGACTAGGCTTCGAAACATATAATCTCACGAACTGATTGGCCAAGGCCTGAACATCTTATGCAAGTGGTCTCTCACCTACCGGAATAAATGCAAGGCTACCCATACTCACCGCCTTTCTACTCAAGGAATCGGCCACCACATTGGCCTTACCGGGATGATACAAAATGGTAATATCATAGTCCTTTACCAGCTCCAACCATCTCCGATGCCTCAAATTCAGATCCTTTTATTTGAAAAAGTGTTGGAGACTCTGATGATTCGTAAATACCTCACAAGACACACTGAAGAGATAATGCCTCCAAATCTTCGATGCATGAACGATGGCTACCAACTCCAAATCATGAACAGGGTAGTTGATCACTCCCAACAATGCCTTATAAAAAGGACTAAGCGTCGTTTAAAATATAATCTGGTTTAAGAGTCCGGGGTCGAATCCCACAGAGAACTAAGGTTTTGCTACAGCTATTTACTATCACTAAGAACACAAGTTTGAACAAATTCTGAAATTATAAAGATTGAGATTTTATTTCTAACTAATTAACTAAGAATTAAAGTAGTAAATTATAATCTAGAGATACTAAGGTCTGGAGAAAAGATTAAGGATAGGTCTAGAGTTGCGATTTCCCCTATTGTCTGAATCTCCCCCCACTATGTTTCCTATAAATTCGCATACATATTCCCTATTGATCATAAGCACTTTGGGTGACGTAGCTCTCTCTCGAACAACTACCACAATTTACTAGACATATTCTCTCAAACTACGCTAGCTGGCACTAATTCACCGCTCACTATGATCGCAAGAAGATTTCGTTATCTCTAATCCCGCCTTTAAACCCTCCGTATTGATCACTCAAATACGTAGGAGTGGTTTTGTTCAACAACTACCTAAATGGTACTCTCTGTTGAGCAATATACACACTAAATAGGCACAATTAATTGAGAGCTCTTCAATCAACAACAACGAAAATATTGTTGAACAAGTGGAGAAAAATCATATTAAACGCAGTAGAAAATCATCCTCCAATAGGTTCCATCAAAACCTATATTAGAAATTTTAGCTACTCATAAATATACTAACAATCATGATAATAATTGAAAGCATTAAAATACAAATTAAGGAAGAACGGAAGAGAAAACTCTTGTGATTCGTTGCTTCCAAGTGTTCCCATAGCCTTCTTGCCTCTCCAATAATGTCTCCCCTGTAAGAAATAGGTTTAGAATACCTTTTATACATGTTGGGGGCATGTAGGGTCGAAACTACTAAGTCCTAGCCGAATTAGGATGAAATCCGCCCTTAACTGTCTCGCTTGGCGCCTTGCGCCAACCTGGACACCGAAATTTTTCCACTTTTGTGCTCTTCTTCCCTTAGCGTTTTGGTTGGTGCCTGGCGCCAACCTAGGTACCAAAATCATACTCACTCCAAATTCTTCTGTTTTTACTTCACTTTGCATGCAAGCTTGCCAAATCACTTTGAATTGACTCCTACATATATAAACACCATTATTAAGCTCGAGTCACAAATATTTATACCAAAGTTAACAAGATTGAGGTATAATGCAAAGCAAATTACTAGCAAAAATATGGATTTTTAGCCTAACATCACCACCTCACACTTAAGCTCTTGCTCTTCCTCGAGCAACCTAAAACCTTGCTAACCAAACAATGCACGCAAGACATCATATAACGGAGGAACCTTTGGCAATTCAACAAACTACACTTGTTACCATTGTTGATATCAACAATTAAGCCATTGCATACGCATTCATACTTTTCCCAACTTTCACATGCCGGAATATTAGTGACCAATTAAAAACACTCAAACAACCTGCCCATAACCACCCAAAGAATAAGAGGGTATTTCATCCACACATTCAAATATGCATTCGAATATAAGTAAGGACATCACATATATGAAGAAAGAACCACTCACTCTCACAAAGAAATTCATGTGCACTCCGTGGTTGTGCCATAGGCTTGCTTGTAGTGTATATCCACTAATCTAAGCTCGCACAGCCTAAGATCAATTAGGTCCTTACTGGTTATAATGTAGGCTAAGGAACAGGTAGGATATATTTTGGGTATAGTGACTAACCCTTCTAAGCACTTTAATACACTACACTTAACTTTCAAATACACACTCTCTATGACCAATTCAAACAATTCCACGAAACCATATACAACTTGGACCTTCTTCTTTAAGCACATCTATACACTCAATATCCCGAATCACGATGAATAGGAGATGTATTTTCTATATACTTATTTTTCTCCTTTTTGTATTTGCTTTGCTTTTTTCTCTTTTTTTTTTCCTTTAACACTCTCAATAAATTTAGGTTTGCCGACTAATGATCTTTCAAAACATACATGCACTTTTTTGGCTTTTCTATGGTTCAACTCAAAAGCTACCCCAACTCTCACCTTACTCTTCTAGTGACTTAAGTGCTTTCGGAGGTAAAGATTCGAAAAGATTTAATTAAGAACAAAATGGGAATTGGCGTGTAATATGGGTGCCAAAGAAAAAGCTTATAGGCTCAAATGGGCTATCTAAGGATAATTTTATATATGGTGGCATAATAGCTCAATGGACAATCAAAGAAACGCCTACATCATCTCCTATACTAACAAAGCTTACTTATTTCGCTTCGACTAACACACATGGCAAGTTCTAGACAAACACAGGATAGCACAGAATGTAATCAAAATCTCACATCACACAATGCACATGACCCCAATCGGTACAGTTACATTCCAAATCTCAAGATTAGGCAAGTAATCACAAACTCAAGAAGTATTAAGCAATAAGGTTCTACATGAACAATGAGTCAAACAACTGAGAGAAAGCGTCACAGACATGCTATTCAATCTTTCACAGCATCAATTTTCATCAAAACATGTTAGGAAGGTAATTTGCATGCTAAGGCCTAACTATGTTAGCATCAAACAGGTCAAAAGGCACATAACAACACTCAAGTTTTCTTCCTTCGCTTTCCTAAGAAAATAAAATACCATGTCCAAGTTACATCCCCTGGAAAAGAATCGATGCCAAAAGAAAACCAAGGGGGATGATTATCTACCTACGACTAAATAAAAACAAAAAAATGAATTTTTTGTTTAGACTTTAATCCCTCAAAAAAACTGTCCAAGAGATCAAAGAAAATCACTCAGACAGTCTCCTCACCCCACACTTAAAATTATGCATTGTTCCTAATGCACACCATAAATAAACAGGGGGTGAAAGAAACTCCCTGGTAGGCCAAAGGCCGAAGCATTAGTAGCTCATGGGATACTCAGACTTCTCCCGAGCCTGGTCCTTCATGCGGGTACCTCACACTTAGTTCCAACCATTTGATTTGCTTTTGCTTCCTTCCAATGGCTTTGCTTTCCATGCTCCTACAAAATAAAATAAGAAAACTACACTACAAAAATAACACAATTAAAAAAAAAGGTAAACAAATAAAAAAAATAGTAATGTTGGGTTGCCTCCCAACAAGCGCCTGATTTAACATCGCGGTACGACATGAATCACTTTCTGCCTCCACTTCGAACTTATGAATTGGACCCCAAGTTTTGATTATGCTCTCTGATCATGCTCTTGGGGCGATACAAATTGTTGCGAGCCAAAAATTAAATGATTCTTTATGCACTTTTTGGCTTTCAACTGAGGAGTGTCACCTTGCCTAGACGGCCTTGAAAATTTCAAAATACAGGACTCATCTACCTCTTCCTTTGACTCTTGCGTTTCTCATACAGTTTAATTTCTATATCTCCTTCAGAACACAATGTGGAAAAATGCTTGGAGTAAAGACCAATGTGCTCAAACTAAAAATTCAACTTGTTATCGACCTCCTCTTCTTGCCACAAACTAGAATCAATTAAAATTGTATCTGTAAGGTCCTCAGTTGACTCCAGTACCACTTCTTCAACATCGACATCATCAAATTCTAGTTGGTTGGTTTGGTCATATTCTACTCTCAACTCCTCCATTATAGTGGTGATTTATGCCGCCAATTCATGCTCTTCTTAGCTACTATCCACAATGTAAGCTTGTTGCGCTTTATAAGGTTCAACTAGTTGACTCACTTGAGCCTCCAAGTTGAGAATAGTTGCCTCTTGTCTTTGTATCTGAAATGGTTTCTCATCATATTGTTCCACAAGGCACTTCAACATATCCATGATCTTCAGGTCAGCATTTCCAAGTTCTTTGTTCCTATTAACTTCAAAAGAAAAAGTAGAATCATCATCATAAGGAGTTGTGGGAGGATAATGAAGATCAAAAGTAGAATTACCAACACTGAAACTTCCATAATTCCAAGATGTCATGTTTCTCTAATCAACAAGTAAAATTAAAAATACAAAAAAATTCAAATACTAAAAAATAAAATAAAAATTCTATAACTTGAAACCTAGCAACATGTACAACTAAAGCTACACCGTTAGCTCCCTGGCAATGGTGCCAAAATTTGATCATGCCCAACTAAAGCTACATCGTTAGCTCCTCAGAACCGGTGCCAAAATTTGATCATGCCCAACTATGCGTTATAAAAAGGACTAAGCGGTCGTTGCAAATATAATCCGGTTTAAGAGTCCGGAGTCGAATCCCACAGAGAACTAAGGTTTTGCTACAACTGTTTACTATCACTAAGAAAACAAGTTTGAACAAATTCTGAAATTATAAATATTGAGATTTTATTTCTAACTAACTAACTAAAGCAGTAAATTATAACCTAGATATACTAAGGTTTGGAGAAAAGATTAAGGAGAGGTCTAGAGTTACGATTTCTCCTATTGTCGGAATCTCCCCCCGCTACGTTTCCTATAAATTCTCCTAAGTATTCTCTACCGATCGTAAGCACTTTGGGTGTCTTAGCTCGCTCTCGAGCAACTACCACAATTTACTAGATATATTCTCTCGAAATACGGTAGCTGGCACTAATTCACCGCTCACTATGATCGTAAGAAGGTTTCGTTATCTCTAATCTCGTCTTTAAACCCTCTGTATTGATCTCTCAAATACATTAGGAGTGGTGTTGTTCAACAACTACCTAAATGTATACTCTCTCTCGATCAATATACACACTAAATAGGCACGGTTAATTGAGAGCACTTCAATCAACAACAATGAAAATATAGTTGAACAAGTAGAGAAAAATCAAAGGCAAATCTATATTAAACACAGTAGAAAATCATCCTCCAATAGGTTCCATCAAACCCTAGATTAGAAAGTTTAGCTACTCATAACCATACTAACAATCATGATAATAATTGAAAGCATTAACATACAGATTAAGGAAGAATAGAAGAGAAAACTCTGGTGATGCGTTGCTTCCAAGTGTTCCATAGTTTTCATGCCTCTCCAATAATGCCTTCCCCGTAAGAAATAGATTTAGAACCTCTTTTATACATGTTGGGTGCGTGTAGGGTCAAAACTACCAAGTTCTAGCCGAATTAGAACGAAATTCTCCCTTAGCCATCTCACTTGGCGCCTAGCGCCAACCTGGACACTGAAATTTTTCCACTTTTGTGCTCTTCTTCCCTTGGCGTTTTGGTTGGTTCCTGGTGCCAACCTGGGCACCAAATTCGTCTACTTTACTTCACTTTGCATGAAAGCTAACCAAATCACTATAAATTGACTCCTACACATATAAACACCAATATTAAGCTCGAGTCACAAATATTTACACCAAAGTTAACAAGATTAAGGTATATGCTAGGCAAATTACTGGCAAAAATATGGATTTTTAGCCTAACATCACTAGTCCTTCTCATGAGGCTTCAACTGGCGTGAAGCATAAGCAATCACTCTACCCTCCTGCATATAGGCACACCCAATACTAATCCGAGGAGCATCATAATACACTGTATAAGAGCCTGACACTGAAGGCAAAACTAGAACTAGAGTTGTGGTCAAGGTATTCTTGAGCTTTTAAAAGCTCACCTCACACTCATCTGACCACCTGAATGGAGCACCTTTCTGGGTCAATTTGGTCAAAGGCGCGGCAATGGACGAGAAACCCTCCACAAAGCGACGATAATATCCGGCCAAGCCGAGAAAACTCTAAACCTCAGTAGCTGAAGATGGTCTGTGCCAGCTCTGAACCACCTCTATCTTCTTTGGATCCACCTTAATCCCCTCACTGGACACCACGTGCCCTAAGAACGCCACCGAACTTAGCCAAAACTCACACTTGGATAACTTGGCATAAAGCTTCTCCTCCCTCAACCTCTGTTGTACAATCCTTAAATGCTGGGCATGTTCCTCCTGGCTACGTGAGTACACCAGGATATCATCAAAGAATATTATGACAAACGAATCAAGATATGGCTGAAATACATTGTCCATCAGATGCATGAAAGTTTTTGGGGCGTTGGTCAACCCAAAAGACATCACAAGGAACGCATAGTGTCCATAGCGGGTCCTGAATGTTGTCTTCAGAATATCCGAGTCCCAAATCTTCAACTGGTGATACCTAGACCTTAAATCAATCTTAGAGAATACCCTCGCTCCCTGAAACTGGTCAAATAGATCACCAATGTGCGGCAAAGGATATTTGTTCTTGATTAGAACTTTGTTCAACTGCCTATAGTCGATGCACATCCGCATAGTACCATCCTTCTTCTTCACTAACAGAACCGGCACACCCCAAGGTGACACACTAGGCCTAATAAACCCCTTATCAAGAAGCTCTAGAAGCTGCTCTTTCAATTCCTTCAACTCTGTTGGTGCCATATGATACAGAGGAATAGAAATGGTCTGAGTGCCCGGCAATAAGTCAATACCAAAATTAATATCCCTGTCGGGTGGCATACGCCGCAGGTCTGTAGGAAACACATTTGGAAAGTTTTGCACTACCAAAACAGAATCAATAGTAGGAATATGATCACCAACATCCCTCACAAAGTCCAAATACGACAAACATCCCTTCCCCACCATCCGTTGGGCCTTCAGATAAGAAATCACCCTACTGGGAACATAATCTAGAGAACCTCTCCGCTCAATCCTCGGCAACCCCGGCAACGCCAACGTCATGGTCTTTGCGTAACAATCCAGAATAGCATGACATGGAGACAACCAACCCATACCAAAATCACGTCGAAATCAACCATACTAAGAAATAAGAGATCAACTCTAGTCTCCAATCCCCCAATAGTCACCACACACGACTGATACACACGGTCCACTATAATAGTATCGTCCACCGACGTAGATACATGAACAAGTGAGACTAAGGACTCACGAGGCATATTCAAATAACAAGCAAAATATGATGATACATACGAATAAGCGGAACTGGGTCAAATAATATATAAGCATCCTTGTGACATACTGAGACAATACATGTGATCACTGTGTCTGAAGCAACGCCCTCTGACCAAGCAAGAATAGCATAAAATCGAGCCTTACAGCCACCTGATCGGTCTCCCCCTCTAGGGCGGCCTCTAGCTGCCTGGGCCCC
The DNA here is from genome assembly GCA_002018475.1 of Nicotiana obtusifolia. Taxonomy (NCBI): domain Eukaryota; kingdom Viridiplantae; phylum Streptophyta; class Magnoliopsida; order Solanales; family Solanaceae; genus Nicotiana; species Nicotiana obtusifolia. The sequence continues at coordinate 41,860 of MCJB01040546.1, read as the reverse complement.
ACCCCGAGCTGGCTGCACGGGTAGTGAAGTGACTGGTGCAGAAGTTGTAGCCTGACCCCTCTGCTGAACTGACCTCCCAAAAGACGGGGACAACACCTCCTCACATGTCCAAGCTCCCCACACTCGTAGCAACCCCGATCCGTCAATGGTGGTGGTGACTGAATTGGACCTCGATAACTGGAATAACCGCTAGAAGAACCTGGTACAGATGAACCCTGAACTGAAGGAGCACAAGATGAACTCTGAGCTGGGAGAGCACTGAGAGATGACTGACTCTGGAAATCATTGTATGAACCATGGCTAGCTAATGCACCACGATGAACCGAACGAGCTATCTGAGTGGGCCTATAAAGACGACCCCTACTGTAGTAGGACTGCCCCCTAAGAAGGAACATTGCTGAAGCCACCCAAACTTCGAGGCCTCTTGGACTCCCTCTCCTCACGCTCCAGACTACGAACCAACTCTAGCCGCCGAGTAATATCGACCACCTCGTCAAACCTAGCACCTGATACATTCTCCCGAGTCATAATAAAATGCAACTAATAGCTGAGGCCGTCAATTTAACCTCCTAATCCTCTCCGTCTCAGTGGTAACCAACCAGATTGCATGATGAGCCAACTCTAAAAATCTCATCTCATACTGGGTCACAAACATGCCCTCTTGGCATAGCTGCTCGAACTTCCTATGCAACTCCTCCCTGTGGGTCGGTGACACAAACTTTTCTAAAAAGAGAAGGAGAACTCATGCCATGAAAGTGGTGCATCACCGGCTGGCATATTCCTCTCATAGGTCTCCCACCATCTGAAGGCTGCTCCCGTTAGCTGAAAAGTAGTAAATAAAACCCCACTAGTCTCAGAATACCCGCCGTGCGAAGAATCCGCTGGCACCTATCCAAGAAGTCCTGAGCATCCTCTGACTCAGCCCCACTGAATGATGGAGGCTTGAGCTTGCCAAATTTTTCTAGCCTCTTCTGCTCCTCATCACTCATAATGGAACCCACCTGGGCTTGAGTACCTACAACTGGCTGGCGGTAGTACCCCCGATGTCTGAAGTCCCTGCACCACCTGCTCTAGAGTACAGGCGGAGGGAGTCTGAGCACCTCCCCCGGCCTGAGAAGTGGCTGGTGCAGCCTGAACTGAAACTGCCTGAGCAAAGCTAGTGCAAACAGTCAATATATGGGCCAAAGCCTCCTGATGGCCTGGAATCACAAAGGGCACAACTGGTGCCTAAGCTGGCCCCACTAGCTCAACCACATCTGGAATCTGCTCCTGAACTGGAGACACTGGTGAGTCTATAGGTGCTGCTCTAGCTGTTGTACAAGATGCACCTCGGCCTCTACCGCGGCCCCAGCCTTTCATGGCCTTAGCTAGTGGTACTGGTGGCCGTCCGCCCGATCCGGTAGCATGTGTCCTCACCATCTGTGAGAGAATAGAATAACAGAAGTTTAGTTCCCGGAATCAACAAATTCGCACGACAAGAATACAAGAAAGTGAAGTGTTTCGAAGGGTTCGACAGCCTCTCAAAGATAAGTACAGATGTCTCTGTACTGATCCGCAAGACTACTAAACATGCTCATGACTCGTGAGACCTACGTAACCTAGACTCTAATACCAACTTGTCACGACCCAAAACTCAATATGTTGTGATGGCGCCCATCACAGACAATAAAACTAGGCATCTTTATATTAAAAATAAGATGAAGCAAGTTTAATAGTAATAACTCTCATAAATAGCCGATATAAACAACTGCGACTCGAGTATAATTTTTCCAAAATTCGAGTGTCACTTAGCACATGAGCATCTATACAATAACATAGTCTAAAACACCATCTAGGAAGGTAGAACAGTATAAGTAAAACTAAGAGATAGAGGAGTAGAGTCAAGGTCTATGGACACCAAAGCAGCTACCTCGATGATCTCCGAACAGGTAAAAACTCTAAGATCAGCAGCCACCGTGCCCGAAAATACTTGGATCTGCACACAAAGTGCAGGGTGTAGCGTGAGTACAACCAACTCAATAAGTAACAAGTCTAACCTTTGGGCTGAAAGCAGTGATGAGCTCAACCAATATAGTACAAATACAGAGTTTAACAGTACAGAAATGACAGGAAATAGGACAATAATATCTCCAAGAAAACCTATAATCTATTTGTACGCAGTACAGGAAATTTAGGAACGCCTCCAGGTTTAACAGTTAAGTTCAACACAGATAAAATATGCCAACTATGACTGATATGAGGAATATGACATTTCTATATCTATCTGCCAATATGAATACCGTATGTGATGCAATACCATGAAAACCTCACATACTCACACTCTAAGAGCACTCAATCTAATTGTCTCAATTCTCGCTCTTCACACTCAGTCACTCAGCACTGTATGTGCCTGCTACGGCGTGCACCCCGATCCCATCAATAATAATAAAGCCTACAAGCCTACTGCGGCATGCAGCCCAATCCACATATAGCAATAAGGTATGTTGCGGCGTGCAACCCGATCCACATATAGCCATAAGGCCTGTTGCAGCGCACAACCCGATCTATATATAGTCATAAGACATGTTACGGCGTGCAACTCGATCCACATATCTCACTCACACACGGCACTCAAGGCCCAACTCAGTCATCAATCTATCCAGTCTCTCGGCTCACAAAACTCATGCCAATTAGCCCAAACAATGATATATAACACAACAATAATAGTGATAGACACTAAGGTATGATATGCAATTAATGGATGAGATTGAGTACAAAATTGTCTTTTAAACAAATAATTCAACAGCAAAAATGACCATAGTTGTCTCAACAAGATAAAGATATAGCTAACATAATTTCTAACATGAAGCGGTAGCTCAAATAATCTAACACATAAAGATCACAAGATTGGCTACAAGTTCTAATGACCACACAGTACCACGGAATCAACTGGATCACAATTTCTACAGTGCATGCCCACTCGCTTGTTACCCAGCATGTGCATCACCTCAACACCAATCACGTAACACGTGATTCAGGGATTCGTACCCTCGGAACCAAGTTTAGAAGTGTTACTTACCTCAAATCGTGCAAATCTCTACTCCAACAAGCCCTTGCCTCGCGAATTGGCCTCTGAATGCCTCGAATCTAGCCACAAATAACTCGATACGATCAACATAAGCTATAGGAATCAATTCCGTAGGAAAAGATAAGTTCTTAATCAAAAGTCAAAAAGTCAACCCCGAGCCCACGTCTCAGAATCCAACAAAAGTTGCAAAATTCGAACACCCATTCAACCACGAGTCCAACCATACCAAAATTACTCAAATCCGATCACAACTCGACCTTCAAATCCTCAAATTAAAGCCTAGGAAGTTTCTACAATTTTCCCCCAAAACACTAATTAAATGATGAAAACAATGATATATTCATGTAATTTAACCAAATCAGACTAAGAATCAGTTACCCCAATCACTCCCTTGAAAATCTCTCCATGAATCGCCTCAATCCGAGCTCCCAAAATTAAATTGTGAAATATAACTAAACCCTCATTTTTGAATCTTATATTCTGCCCAGACGTCCCTTCTACGTGAACGCGGCATCCCATGCGTGAACATGACACACTGACTTCTCAGACCTATGCGATCGCGATCGCGATGAACAAATGCGTGTGAACCCCAGCCTTCTCTTTCCTTCTTCACGGATATGACAAGCCTACGTGTTTGCGATACATTAACTGTCCAAGCTATGCGATCGCAGACCTTACCTCACGATCACATAGAACAATTTTTCCATCAGTGACCAACAACCCTTCGCGATTGCGGTATCATACTCGCGATTGTGTATAAGAAAACCAATAGCAGAAATCAGCAGTTCCTCCAAGGTTCAAAATGTGTCGAACGTGATCTGACTCACACCCAAGGCCCCCGGGACCTCAACCAAACATACCAATAAGTCCTAAAGCATCATACGAACTCGCTCGAGGCGCCAAATCACATCAAACAACACTAAAACCACGAATCGCACATCAATTCAAGCCTAATGAACTTATGGACTTCTAACTTCTACATTCGATGTCGATACCTATCAAATCAACTCCGATTGACCTCAAATTTTGCACACAAGTCATAAATGACACACTAGACCTATTCTAACTTTTTGAAACCAAAATCCGAGCCCGGTAACTACAAAGTCAACTCTCGGTCAAACCTCTCCGCTCTCCAAACTTCTAATTTTCCATCTTTTGCCCTTTCAAGCCAAAGTCACCTACAGACCTCCAAAGCACTCTCCAGACACACTCCTAAGTCTAAAATCACCACAAAAAGCTATCAAAACCATCAAAACTTCATTTCGGGGCTATTTACACATAAGTCAACATCCGGTCAATTCTTTCAACTTAGGCTTCCACTCTTGGGATTAAGTGTCCCAATTCATTCCGAAATATCCCCGGAACCAAACCACCTACCCCAACAAGTCACATAACAGAATTTGAACATAGGATAAGCAGTAAATGGCAGAAGGGGGCTACAACACTCAAAACGACCGGTCGGGTCGTTACAGTACTAGCGAAGCATCTTGTTGAGCCTAGGTGCTCGCTCAGAGATTTAGGGTGAACTGCACCTCAGGTATTCATTTCATAGTGCCCGAGTACCTGTCTTTCATTTGTCTCCTATATATTTTCATTATTTCAGACAGTTCTGATCATGTATTCAAAGTTGTACTTATTCGGTAGTTGTTTGTGTACTTGTGCACCTAGTCTTGGGGGTTGTACTATTTTGCTCGTGTTTGGACCATGTTATAATTGTATATCGTATAGTTTTGAGATTATTCCTGTCTTTATTTATGATATGACTATGTTAATTATAGGAATCTGGATTATATTTTGTTGATTGTGAGTTGGCTTATTTAGTTAATATGGCTAGGCGCCATCACGGCTTAAGGTGGGATTGGATCGTGACAACAACGAAGCTTTAGCGCGATCTTTATGAGTCACTTGAATTGTTAACTAGGGTTAGTTCGAGAGAATAATTATATAAAGTTATCGCTTTTGATCGAGAGATAATTCTGGTAACATGAGAACTCATGATCAGTGCAGAATAACTCATCGAGTTATAGTAAACACGTTAAGCATTCATCCCTAATAATTGAGGAAATCACATTCATAGGTTTGTTCTCTTGAATTACCTATTTCTCTTTACTTGATTTTTTTCACTGCTTTCTAGTATTTGTTAGTTAATTGATTTAAAGTTAAACTCACAATCTCTATAACTAGGAAATTGTTTGAACTTGTGTTTCTTAGCAATATTGAACAGTTGTAGCTAAGTCTTAAATTTTATGTGGATTCGACTTTGGACTCATAAGCCAGGTTATATCCGCAGTGACCACTTATCCTTTTGAGGATTAGAGTTGGTCGTGATCGGCGATTTTATCAAATCAACAATCAAAGGAAAGTTGCTTCAACAGGGTCCAACTCTCATTGTGTATTTTAATTTTTGTTTCCAACCATATGCTTATTCTTAATCTATGAATATCTTTTGTGTTGATTCATTATTTTTTCTTGATAAAAAGGTGTTTTAAAGTCTTTTTCAGTGTTGTTGCTGATACGGGTTCACTTTGAGAAGGAAGTAAAAAGATGGAAACAGATGACTGTTGGTTTCGAAGCCCGGCATTTTGTCCTAGAGTTGTCAACATTTTTTTTGAACTTCAGAATTTTTCCATAAACTCAAGAACAAAAACTTAGATTTTACTTGTAAAACTACAAAATCCATCATATTATGCTGAATTTATCGTGTTTCAACTAAGGTTATTTTTTGTCTAGATTTTATCTCCCCATTAAATAGTAGCTATTTATCAATTACTTATAAATATTGATTATTTTTCAATTACTAACTAGCCAGCTCATGCAGCTTTTCCCTTAATATATGTTACATTCAGTGCAAAAAATGTAACCAAAGGCTTGTGCTTAAAGATCTTTATGTATCCCTAACAAAAGCAACTATGCATTGTCACGGTCAGACATTTTCTATTTGTATGCTCACTAAGATAAGAAAGTATTTGTATCTAAAGAAAATGATGTAAAAATATGCTTATTCAACAAGTAACCCATGGATTTGGTTATTTTGAATTTTCTTTGATCATCATGATACAATGGGAGCAGTTGGCAATGAATGACACAGGACTTGACTGAAACACAAAGGAAGTGTTGCACCTTAATTTTTATTTAGTTATCCTATGAATATGAACTGGTTTTGCTAAACATGTGATAGCAGTATATTAAAAGTATAAGAGGGGGTGAATTGTCGATTTTTCTTTTTTGTATCCTAAATAGTTGACTAGTTTGCTAATTAGTCGACTGAAGGTAAGAATATAAATAACGCAGAAATAAAATGCAAGAATTAAAGAAAATGGGATTTTTATACTAGTTCAGATTCAATGTGAATCCTACGTCCAGTCCCCTTGGGTTGCAAGGGTGTTCTCTTTCAGTATTTGAATTTTCTCGATACAAGAGAGTTGATGTAGCTTTACATCAACAGCTTAGTCACTATGTTACTTCTCGCTTCTTGATACACGGTCTCACCAGTGTTTTTCTCTCTTTCTTCTCTCACTAGTTAGACAGTAGATCTAGACTGAAATACAATGCTTGTTTAGTGGTTCGTTCAAAGTATGTCTGTTCTAAGCTATTGCGGTGGGTATTTATACTTCGTGAGGCCTTCATGACTTGTGAATCTTGAGTGATTGCAAACCCAAGGGAGTTGATCTTATAAAGGAATCGTAGATTGATTCTTTTTAAGAATAGAATATTTCTTCTATTGATTTGCCTTGACTTGTGGCTTGATTTGATTCTTCTTTTGTTGAGTGGATACTCCCGTTATTTGAAATATCAAATCAAATCCCTTGACTTCGGCTTCGATTGACGTCCTTACATGGAGGAACCTTCAGTGCGTAATTTTGTGCCCTTGATTTTGTTTGATTGAGGTCCTTCCTATAATATCCTCCTTGATCTCATGCCAAATCCTCAATTGATTTTGCCTTTGATTTTTCGCTACTCCTTCCTTTTTCGTCTTGATTCTTTTATGCCTCTTTTTCACTGCTTAAGGAATTTTTCTGCACATAAAGAATAATTCGTTATTTTGTGTCATTAAAATCAACTTAGATCTAACAAAATAACACTGTAATAGCATCAGGTTACTTCCCTATTTATTAGTCCACTTAGAGTTTGTTGTAGTCGACTCCCCATCAATATGTGTTTCTTGATAGATATGTCTAGTCGACTCCCCCTCAGTTGGACATTCTGTTGTGCAGTGATTTCAGTCGAATCTCCCTCAAATTTGTACCTAATTATGTACCTACAAGTTTCCTAGAGACACAGATTATCTGCAAGAAAATTTACAGAACACAGAACACAGAATAGCCACCAATAATAGGGAATACAGGCCCTTAAACCTGCTTACTTTTCTCCCCCTTTGGCATCAACAAAAACTTATAACCTACTTTAGAATGCAAAAAGAAGTAATTTTCCTAATAGTACAACTCATTACTGAACCATTTGTCTCAAAATAAGCAAAAAAAATTATTTTAAACAACCATGCATCAACGGTGCAGAAAGTAGGTAAGGGTATTGCAAACAGCCTCCTTGAGGTGTTCAAAACTGGCATTCACTGTGAAAGAGATCCCATTAATTATGTCGTGCACCTCTTTAAAAGCCTTTACTGCCTTTTTGCAGTCTTGAGAATTTGCACTCGAATCTTGGACACGTCATAGCCTGTCTCCTTTGCCACTCCATGGACATCTTTAATTGTGCTTTGCATAGAGGTTAGAGAGACCTTGATGACAATCAATTTGTCGTTGATGGAGGCTAGCTTTTCTAAGAAATCAAGATCACCTGCACTAGGAAGAGATATAGTGGTTTTCGCTTTTGAGTCGAAGGGGATATTCTTGGCTTCACCTTCTTGCTTCTTTACCCAGGTTCCTTTTATAGCAATATATCTCATGCTAGCAAATCCCCTGGAGTTGTAAGACTTGGTGACAGTGATATAGGGATAGTCGACAAGAGATATGTTGTTGGATTCTAGTAGATGGGTGATGACCACACCATAGGGAAGACTTGTGGGATCATCGGCACTCTCTATCATAAGATTGATGACCTAGGAAGACAAATTGACCTTGTGTTTAGTCAGAAGACAGTAGACTAGGAAGGTATCATGCTGGGAGAAGGTAGAGAAAAATTATGTTCTTGGAAGAAGAGTGGCTGCCACAATATGCGCTAAGACACGAGTTTCGGAACAAACATCACTAGGTCCTAGTTGACTGGGAGGGGAATCAGAGGGTGACTCGGCTATACACCTTTTTGCTTGATCAAAAGATATTTCAAAATTCTCAAGCTAGGTATTCTTAAAAAGCATAGAGAAACCAGAACAATTACACTGAAAATTAGAGTCAAACAGAGCACAATCGAACATGATGTGTTTGCCAAGAACTAGGGTTTCTAACTTGTCAGGTTTGCTGGAGTGAAGATTAGCATAGAACATTTTAACAAAGGGTTCATATACCTTTGGAGGCAGCAAGCAGAGAAAGTTTTTCCACCCCTGGAAGTCGAAGAGCTCCTTGACTTTTAAGTTGAGACCTTCTATGATATTTAAATCAACAACTCTGCCATGGGCTACAAGCTTGTCTTTGAATGCTAATAAGGCATCCTTGTTGGGTGTGTCCCAAAAATTCAGGTCAGACTCGAGAGAACCTGAGAGATCAGTTTTGGGCTTTTTGGGAGTAAAAGTTTCAAGGAGATCTTCCATGGGTCGTTTTCTTAGGGCTTTTTCGCTGAGACCACGCGCATCATCTGAGAGGTCCTATGAAAAGGCAAAATCCTCAAAGTGGTCTGATGTTAGATTAACTGGTACAGGAGGTTGAGATGAGGGTTTTGCTCGAGAACGAGTGCTTTTGCGGTTGAAGCAGAGGGGTTTTTGGAGTTTTTTGCCATTGTAGGGTTAGGAGCAGCGGAATGGAGATACAAACAATGTGAGGAAGATTGATGAAACTTAGGCTTAAAAAGATGAGAACTGGAGGTTGAGTATAGAAGAAAAGGCGTCAGTGATTCGACTCTATGATTGACTGGTTTCTAAAAATGCACGAAAAAGTGTGAAAAAGGAAAAGTAAAGGACACACAATTAATGCCACTTACACACATAAGGAAATACTCAGATTGAGTGACAGTAAAAATTAAAAATATCACAAAGTCCCTAAAATTATGAATAAAATGGAAATAATGAGGGAGTCTCGTAGTGCACAGAATCTGTCCTCAAGCAGGGGTTTTGTAAAAATATATGTCAATTGATAAGTGGAGCTTACAAACGATGACTCTATGTTACCTCTAAGGACATGATCTCTAATAATATGATGTTTAATATCTATATGCTTAGCTCTAGAATGATGCACAGGAATTTAGACAGACAAATAGCACTAGAATTATCACAAAATATTTTCACAGATTTAAAAGATAATTCATAGTCACCCAATTGACGTGACATCCAGAGTAGTTGAGCACAACATTGTCCAATTGCAATGTACTCTTCTTCGATTGTGCAAAGAGCTATTGATCCCCGTTTCTTACTGTTCTAGGAGATTAATTCCTTTCCCATTAATTGGCAGGTGCCACTTCTGCTTTTTATGTCTTCCTTGTCACCTATAAGATCAGCATCTGAAAATCCCTCAAGTTTAAAATTGTTAGAGTGTGAATACCAAAGTCCATAAGAGGTGTTTCTAATAAGATACCGATTTATTTTCTTTACTGCAGTTATGTGTCTCCTTAGGAGCTTACTGAAACCTGGCACATTTACAAATACGGAACATGATATGTGGTCGACTAGCAGTTAGATATAATAGAGATCCAATCATTCCATGGTACTTTGTTTCATCTACTGATTTTCCATGTTCATCCTTGTCTAAACTTGTAGAGGGACTCGTAGGAGTCCAATTTATTTGGCATTGCTCATTCCAAACTTTTGAATTAATTCCTTCGTATACTTGGCTTGGCAGATGAATATCCCATTTTTCGACTGATGAATTTGGAGTCCAAGAAAGAATGGCAGCTCTCCCATCATACTTATTTCGAACTCACTCTGCATGAGATTTGAGAAATCCTTGCACAAAAGAAGATTAGTACTACCAAATATAATATCGACTACATAGATCTGGATAATGAGACTACCTTCGGTGGATCTTTTGATAAATAAAGTAGTATCCACCTTACCTCTGGTGAACCCATGATCAGTTAAAAAGGACCTCAATATTTCATATTAAGCTCGAGGGGCTTGTTTGAGTCCATAGAGAGCTTTAGCTAACTTATACAAATGGTAAAGAAATTATGAGTTTTCAAAGCCAAGAGGCTGTTTTACGTATACCTCCTCATGAATGAAATCGTTAAGAAAAGCACTGTTGACATCTATTTGAAATAGTTTAAAATCTTTAAAAGATGCATAAGCAAGCAGTATATGAATTGATTCTAATCGTGCTACCGGTGCAAAAGTTTTATCATAGTCGACTCCTTTCTGCTGTGAGTAGCCTTGAGCTACTAATTTGGCTTTGTTTCTGACTACCTTTCCTTCTTCATTTAGCTTGTTTCTGAATACCCACTTTGCTCCAACTACAGTAACATGTTTTGGCTTAGGTACTAGTTCCCAGACCTGATTCTTGTCGAATTGATCGAGTTTGTCCTGCATAGCTTGTATCCAGCTGGGGTCCTTCAGGGCTTTCATCAACTTTCTTTCGTTCTACTTGAGAGATGAGTGCAATGTTTGCCTTCTTTTTGAGAGATCCACTGGTTTTCATTCCTTCGCTTGGATCCCATATGATAAACTTTTGAGGGTACTCTGGTTTGCTTCTCTATTCATTTGGTCGCATTCCAACTGCAGGAGTAGTTGACTCTTTTTGTGGTTCGGTAGGTCTGCTCATAGGTTCACTAGTCGACTCTGTGACTATGTCTGTGCTATCAGTCGACTTTTGTGACTTATTTGCATGTGGTGCTTCTTGACTGATATCTTCATCACCTGCAATGATTCCTTTCTTAGCCGTAGTGTTATTTTCATCAAATATAACATTCATTGAATCTTCTATAGATAAAGTACGTTTGTTGTAAACTTTAAAAGATCTACTATTAATGGAGTAACTGAGAAAAATACCTTCATCATTCCTTGGATCAAATTTTCCAAGGTTATCCCTACTATTATTGTGGATGAAAGACTTACTTCCGAACAGACGAAAGTAGCCTATATTAGGCCTTTTGCCTTTCCATAATTCATATGGAGTCTTCCTCAAAATGGGTCCTATGAGACATCTGTTGAGAATATGACATGATGTACTTACTGCTTCTGCCCAAAAATGATTTGGCAATGAATGTTCTAATATCATTGCTCTGGCCATATCTTGCAGAGTTCAGTTCTTGCGCTCAACTACCCCCATTCTGTTGGGGTGATCTTGGGGCTGAGAAATTATGGGTATAACCCTGATTGTTGCAGAATTCTTCAAAACCTCTGCTTTCAAATTCTCCTTTATGATCCCTTTGAATAGTTGAGATAAGATACCATTTTTCTCTTTCAATTCTTTTGCAGAAAATCTCAAAGTTTTTCAATGTTGCATCTTTATGAGATAAGAAAATCACCAATGTAAAATGTGAGTAGTCATCAACAATAACAAAAGCATATCGTTTACCTCCAATGATGGCAGTTCTAGTGGGTCCAAACAAGTCCATGTGAAGCAATTGTAAAGGCTTGATGGTGGACACAATGTCCTTGGTTTTGAAAGAGTTTTTAGTTTGTTCACCAATCTGACATGCATCACATGATTTCTAGAAAAATTGAGTTTGGGAAGACCAATAACTAAATCATGCTTGGAGAGTTTTTCAATTAGATGCATATTTGTATGACCAAGTTTTTTATGCCAAACCATGGATCATCAGATATGGATGCTAAACAAATATGACTATCTAGATTTTCAATGCCATCAAGAATGTAAACATTCTCATACCTTTTACCTGGAAGAATAATTTACCTGCCTCATCTTCAATGGCACATCCTGTTTTCTTGAATTTAACTTCATAACCCAAATCACATAGCTGATTTATACTCAAGAGATTGTAGTTGAGTCCATCTACAAGATTTCCCTCTGTAATATCACAATTATTGCTGAATGGAACTGTGCCAGTACCAACTATCTTTCCTTTTGAATCATCACCAAATTTGATATTTTCTCCATTTACTTTTGTGACTTCTTTGAACAGATTTTTGTCACCTGTCATGTGACTGGAACACGCACTATCTAAATACCATTTTCCTTTACGACTCTTTCTGTGGTGTTTCTGCAAAATAGAATTATCACCTTCTTTTAGGTACCCAAGCTTGCTTGGGTCCTTGTTGGTTAGTTCTACTCGAATCAGGGTTGTTTTGGATTTTCAAATCCATCTTGAAACATTAGATTTACGAAATCCACAAAAGGAATATTTATGTCCAACCTTGTTACAGTAATGGCACAGAGGAGTTGATCCAGTTTTCGATCTACCACTTGTATTAGTACTTGTGGACTCAATTCTAAGCGGTCCTTTTTCCAGTTGACTTGTAAGTCGCCTGGTTAGACTTGACAAAACTGTGACTGGTAGATTTGCGCATGCCATTAAGTTGTATTTGCAATTCCTGAACCTCATTTTGAAGCACATCTCTTTCAATTTCACAGACTTCAAGCTTAAGTTCCCAGTCCTTCTTTTCCCTATTGAGTCTCTTTAATAGATTCAACATTTTTTGAGGCTCCTTTAGGGTAAGGTCAAGAATATCCTGCAATTCATTACATCTACCACATTTATAGGGTCTTACCTCGCTTGTTTCACCTCCTGTCATGACACAGTTTTCAATGTCTTCGTTGCATTCATCATCTGATGCATCTTCATTAGTCCAGCAACCAGAATATTGGTTCATATCATTTTTCAAAGTAGTCATGAAGCGTAGATTTGCTATTTCTTCATGTTCTGAGCTATCTTCATCACTCCAGCTTCCGAAGGATTTGTTTTTATTGAACCCTCTGGAGACTTCTTTTTAAGGTTTGGGAATTCAACTTGAACTTGGCCATACCTTCCACATTCAAAATATTTTCCGTCATTTTTGTCTTGTTGTATTGCCTGGTTCGTCTAGATGACATCCTTCCCTTTTTGTGTTTCTGTATCTTTTCATCAATCTATTCATGTTTCTTGACACCATGACAATTTCTTCTTCAAGAGCTTCTGGATCATCATCAATATCATTTTCAGGTTCTTCAGTTGTAGTTTTGAAAGCAACTGTTTTCTTCTTTTCTTCCTGATGCGTTTTCTTGAGATGGCTTTTCTCAAATGCTATAAGATCTCCTCGTAGTTCATCATATGAAAGTTTGTCTAGATCGTGAGATTCAAGTGCAACTACTTTTGTCTGCCATGTGGTAGACAAACTTCTCAGGATTTTTCGAACTTGTCACCACTTGAGTAAGGTTTACCAAAGGCTTTCAGATCACCAATAATTTTGTTGAATCTTGCAAGCATCTCCTCAATGGATTCTCCTTCTTTCATCTGGAAGAGTTCATCGTGAACCAACAGGTTTATCCGAGTTTCTTTCACTTTGTTGGTTCCTTCATTGGTAACTTCCAGTTTGTCCCACATTTCTTTGGCTGTATCACAGCTTAAAATTTTCTCATACTCTTCTCCATTTATAGCATTATAAAGCAAGTTTCGTGCCTTAGCATTAACTTGAACGACAGTCATTAGCTCGTCTGCGTATTCATCTATATCTTCAGGATTAGCGAGTGGTTGAGCTACTGCTGGCAGTGGATAATTTTCCTTTTTGATAAAACTTCATACTTTGAGATCTAGGACTTTGTATAAATTTCCATACGCACTTTCCGGTGGGAGAAGTGTTGTCCGTTGAAATATGGTGGCCTTACTTGCGATGTCCCTTTTTGAAGGAGTGCTCCAATAGTTACTTGGTTTAACATGATCTTTTCTCACTAGTTGTTAAGCAAAAGATAAAAGTGTGAGACCTGCTCTGATACCAATTGAAAGTACAAGAGGGGGGTGAATTGTCGATTTTTATTTTTTGTATCCTAAGTAGTTGACTAGTTTGCTAATTAGTCGACTAAAGGTAAGAATATAAATAAAGCAGAAATAAAATGCAAGAATTAAAGACACTAGGATTTTTATACTGGTTCAGATTCAATGTGAATCCTACGTCCAGACCCTTTGGGTTGCAAGGGTGTTCTCTTTCAGTATTTGAAGTTTCTCGATACAATAGAGTTGATGTAGCTTTACATCAACAGCTTAGTCACTATGTTATTTCTTGCTTCTTGATACAATGCCTCACTGGTGTTTTTCTCTCTTTCTTCTCTCACTAGTTACATAGTAGATCTAGAGTGAATTACAATGCTTGTTTAGTGGTTCGTTCAAAGTATGTATCTTCCAAGCTATTGCGGTGGGTATTTATACTTCGTGAGGCCTTCATGACTTGTGAATCTTGAGAGATTGCAAACCCAAGGTAGATCTCTTAAACGAATCGTAGATTGATTCTTTCCAAGAATAGAATATTTCTTCTGTTGATTTGTCTTGACTTGTGGTCTTGATTTGATTCTTCCTTTGTTGAGTGGATATTCCCGTTATTTGAAATATCAAATCAAATCCCTTGATTTCGGCTTCGATTGACGTCCTTACATGGAGAAATCTTTAGTGCATGATTTCGTGCCCTTGATTTCCTTTCATTATAGTCCTTCCTATAATATCCTCATTGATCTCAGGCCAAAGCCTTTGATTTTCTATTGCTCCTTCCTTTTTCATCTTGATTATTTTATGCCTCTTTTCTATTGCTTAAGGAATATTTCTGCACATAATTCGTTATTTTGCATTAGTAAAATCAACTTAGATGTAACACATATGACTTTAATATTACATTTCCCTATGTGCAAACTGAGCACTCCGTGCAGCCATCCCAAACTTAACAGAGACAAGGGTCTCTTTTCTTTTCTCAAGATAGCTTTTGCTGCTCTCCCAATCCACGATAATAAAATTGTCTGTAGCAGGGAGAAGGAATCTCTTGTTTCAGTTGGTTGATCGTAAATCTGGGATGCAGTTCCTTTCACTTTTGCTGCAACAGGTGGACAACAAGTGGTTTTGTTATATGTTTTCATCCATCTCATCTCTTTAAATGTACTAAAACCGAATTCAAGAAATCAGGATTGTTTTTATGTCCGACTCCTTTTCCCAACAGCTTAATATTAAGATGAGAGCACCGCTAGTTTTTGATGCTGCTGATAAGTTTACAGAAAGAGAGCAAACTCTGTAGGGACATATGCTAGGCTTAGTCTTCTGCGATGATCACATTCTCTGTTCTTAAAGGCACACATGGTGAGACATGAAGAAAGAAAAAACACTTAGTAAGGTGAGTTCAGGGGCAGGCAAAGTACAAACAAACAACGTTCGTTTTTGTTATAGATGCTCTTTCTGAACCTCAATACATACAACCTCGGTTGAAAGATCACGACCTTTACGACAGCAAACTTATAGTTGCAAGGCACAGCCCAAACTTGAGGAGATGGTTTAACACAGAGCCACAGTATGATCCGGAGACGAGTTCGGTTAACACTCTAGACATGAAGTTGTGATTTCACATACGCAATATCCTATTGGCTTTATGAAGTTCTGCCTTGACAACGATAAACGACAGCTGCTATCTTTTCCATCAAATTTCTTTGCAGTGACATTTTTCACCAAATCTCGGATCCGACAACACAAGCAATTCGGGAACTAGTGACACTTCCAAGCAACAGTTAAGAGTTTAGCAGAATTGCACAACCATCTTTATCTATAGTTCCTTCTGGCTGCTATCTCCTGCAACATTAACATTACGCGCTGCCTGGGCCTGAATGGCACACTGTCTCAGCAGATCCTTTAGTTTATCTACCAACTCTAGGAATGTTGGGCGTAGTTGTGGCTCACTGAGGCGGACAAATCAAAGAAGTTGCATATCAGTTAAATTATATGCATAATAATGTTCTAACAAAAGTGATTTAGAAGAAAGATACATTGATCTTGCAGTCGAGGTGCTTAATGATTTAGCCAGTGAACCAAATATGTTGCAGCCAGTAATTTTGATGTGTCACCTCTAAACATAAATTTACTAGAACTCCTGTCTTTTGAACAAATGATGTACCACATTAAGCAAATAAAGCCTTCCGGTTTACAGACATTAAGTATGAATTATTTTTGTGGAAGAGCTTCACTCGGGTTATATATTTTCAAGTTATTCCATTTTATTTTCCCCAATCATGATGAAACATCTTTATATGTTTGGATGTTGTGCCAGTACAGCTTGTCAAGGATACAAAACTCGAGTATAAACAGGGCAATAACTATTTTCTTAAAATGCCTATTTGCTTCAATTAACCAAATCGTAATGGCGACAAGAATAAGATACAAACCTATGCCAACAGCTCTCTATAATAGAAGCCCACTGTGGATTAACATCCTTCGGGATATCTAGCCGCTGATTCATGAATCCTACTGCTCCGATCACCTGAAGTGACTCCAAATAATTGGTTCTCAGATGCTCAACTATAAGAATACATTTCCTTTTGATTTTTCATCTTTGGGCTATTCTTCTTGGAGGGGGTGGGATGTTTCCAGTCTGGCCCAAACAAGGGAATTTTATGGTATGTAATCCAAGTGAAGTTTCAGAGAGAAGATGAAAATACCTGCATCGAGTTGAGGTTATCCCATGGGATCTTTTCCGTGGCAAGTTCCCATAGTATCACACCGAAACTGTATATATCAGCCCTGGATGCACATCCATTTAAGAAACAATATACTCAGGAATCTTCATGAAATTCATCAATATCATGAAAAATATTTAAACTCTTATTGTTGGCATACTTCTCATCTGAAGGTTCATTGCGAAGAACTTCTGGAGCCATCCATTGGGGCTGCAAGAGAAATGAAGTTTGACATAAAGTCAGCCAAGGCACTTGAAGTTCGAATATGCTGGTGAACTAAAGTAGCTAATATAGATGCTAAGAAAAAGTGGTCCTCAGTTCAAGTTGAATACCGTTCCTTTCCCACTCTTTGTTGTTAGATATGTCTCGTGCTTAAGACGTGACAGACCAAAGTCCCCAACCTATAGATACTTGCATAGTGAGAACCTCAATACAACTAGAACCTCTAACTGACAGAGGTTTAGGAGTCTGGCAAGGAAAATCAGCAGTAAAATGATAGTGTAACCTTAACGGTCCAATTCTTGTCCACAAGAAGATTCGAAGACTTCAGATCCCGATGAACTATAGGTGGGTTGAAATGATGAAGATAGTTCATGCCACGAGCCTGAAGAAGCAGCATAAAGAAACACATTACAGTCGAATAACATGATTTACCATGGTAATGCCAAATTCCAGTTGATCTTGAACAAAAGAAAGCACAATCTTACAAGTCAGAAGATCTTGAAGAGGAAAAATAAAAATGATGCTTTTCCAGAAGAAATAATGGATGCTACTCATGATAATATGAAATGTTCTAGGTATTACAGATCTCATAGGAACTCACTATATCTAAAGCCATGTGAATACGCCGTCTCCATTCTAGTTTGGATGCATTCCTCTGTAGTAACCTAAACAAACTTCCTCTGCATAAATGGAAAACGGAAATGGTTTGTAATTTATATGATATCATCATAATAATAAAGACGTGACAAAAAATACGAGCTTAACAAATTGGTTTTAAGAACTGAAATTGACCGTGGCAGGAACTCTGTGACAATGCACAGGTGTTGAGATGAAGTTACCGCACCCATGAAAAGAAGAATATTTGGATGTCGGAGACGTTTCATCAGTGACACCTAAGATTAGCAAGCATAATATCTCTTAGAAATGCTTGCTGATCAAGAATAACTGTAGAACCAATCACCATTATTTAATTTGAAACTGAAAAGGATATGTTATATCTCGCACAAAACCCTTCTAGAAGGACATATTTAGAAGAATCTTTCAGATGATTACATGCAAATATCACATGAAATGATAAGATAAAGTGCTTTATTATAATAACGCTTTTCCTAACAGGAATCCTCTAACACAATACTAGTCAGCACCTAAGCAGAAAGTGAAAGCAGGAATCCAGATGAAAGGTAATCAAAACAAAAAGGAGAACTATAGAACCACGGAAGTTTTATTTGAGATCTTCACAGAAGCATGGACACGAGCAAGATAAGTATTTCCAAGCAGAGTTCTTCTAGTACTTTTCAAAGTGAGTGGTTAATGCATAGAACTTCACAGCTGATGTGGAGTGTGTAAAGCGACAGCTTAAGAATATTAATTCACTATTAGCATTAGATATGTTAGTTTGATTAAGTGGCTTTTCAAATAAATTCTACAACTTATTAAAATTGAACTAGTATCTTTACTGTTTTTATCTACGGTTATCTAGAGTTACGTTTTGGGTCCATCATACAAGAAAATGCAAATCTCAAACACATCAATGAAGAGGAAGAGAACAACTCTGCTCAGGGTTATGAAAAGTTCTATTCATTCTACTCTTACCAATTGAGAGCCCATAATACTCAATAATAACTGTGATATAGCTTAAGTGCTATGAAACGGGGCAGCCCGGTGCACTAAGCTCCAACTATGCTCAGGTCTAGAGAAAGGCCGGACCACAAGGGTCTATTATACGCAGCCTTACCCTATATTTCTGCAAGAGGCTGTTTCCACGGCTTGAACCCGTGACCTCCTGATCACATGGCAGCAACTAGAAAAACAATTTTCAATATGGAAACAAGTAAAAGCTTTTCACAATTTATTCATGAGAAACATACTGACCTCCTGTCTAAAGGAATATATGACATCATCAGAATATTCTTGCTTGGAAAATACTTTAACCGCAACATCCTGCAAAACAAAGACATCACTTTACAAAAGTGAAGCAGCACAATAACTTCTTACTGGCTGTTCCACTCCTTCAAAGTAACCAGTTAATCTAGAATTCAAATGACAGTCATAGAAAATGAGAAGTGACATGTCAAACACTGTTCAAATACTGGCTTAAAGAAACTTAAAGTTTTAAACATTAAATTGAAATGGAGCGTATAAGAAACTTAAAGTTTTAAACATTAAATTGAAATGGAGCGTATAATGAGAAAAAGCAGCTAGAGTTTAGCCCTTTGTTGCCTTTTTTGGGGGGATAAGTGTAAGCTCCTGTCAACTAGATAACTAAAACACGCAATATTTCATAACAAGATATTTCATCATGCCGCAGTATGTTTGAAAACACTTAAACAGAGCTTCTTAGGACATTCTCTATGAATGGAATTTCATAAAAGAGCCAGAGAACGTACTGATCCAAACCACAGCCCATGATAAACAGTTCCACAAGAACCTAGTGAAATATAAACAAAGTAAAAGTGAGAATGATGAAACAGAAAACATGATAAACTCTAGTAGAACCACAAAAGACATAAATCTGATAGCTGTAACACAAGAAGGGAATCTTCATTGTGAAATTAGTGTGTAAGCTTCGCAAATATGCATATAAGTAATTAGTGCAAAATTTTGTCCAAGCTTCTGATATTTGGCTGAACGTCTAAAACTACTGTAAAACAGAGAGTGATAGCATCGTACATGCTTGTTAATGCCTTAACAAGAGAAAAAGGTCTGCACAACTGATAGACTTATCTCTGAAAATTTTACCGGTAAACAAGAATTTGACGTACCCTGTCCAATATGTTCTCCAATTGTCAAGTCCTCCCACAAGATTTCATAATCCAAGCAGTCAGTATCAGTATCCACTTTATTACCAGCAGTGCTACTGGAACTATCGCTACTACTAGCACTGCTTGTGCTATTAACATTAAATGATGATGACCAGGATCCCCAAGCCTCATTGGTCGTTGTACGGTTACTTTCAATAACCTGATCGTCTGATGTTGATACTGCATTACAACTCTTGCAATTATTCCACTCATTATCTTGGTCGTTGTTTAGCCAGGGCCAAACAAA
Organism: Nicotiana obtusifolia; assembly: GCA_002018475.1. Lineage (NCBI taxonomy): Eukaryota > Viridiplantae > Streptophyta > Magnoliopsida > Solanales > Solanaceae > Nicotiana > Nicotiana obtusifolia. The sequence goes on along the minus strand of MCJB01040546.1, from coordinate 21,847 downwards.
GCGTGTAGTCTTTGCCTCTAACACTTCCCGCTCATTGCCTTTCCATGGCCATGATAAGTTCTTCTTAACCATCCATGCCTCTGCCTTTGAAGTTAGAATCTTAGAAATCCCAGGTTTTCCCTCACTCTTATCCCCCGAGTCTCTTGAGGGTTTTTCTGGAGAGTGCTCAACATTGGAGAATACCGCAAATGGAGAAACATGAACATCTCCCCTAGGTGTACTCGCTCCACTTGGATTTGCATCTTCCCTGTGATCTGATAGAGCAGCGTCAGATAAAGCGTGATCAGAATGGTGACCGTATCCACTTCCACCTTCCCGAAGAACGCTGCCCTCTCCAGTTTTCATTTTTGACTTAACCTTGTTGCTCGCCTTTGAAGCCTATTTGATGTTTCCATCATGTTAGCACATGCCCACCTCATACAAACAAGAAAAAACAAAAGCAAAAATAGAAAAAGAAAGCATGCCAAACAACTCCATACTAACCAAACTCGATATTTTGGAGGCAATGGCAACTTGCAGAGGTTGTTGTGGATTAAGTCCAAGTCTCGCAGAAGCAATGCTTCTAGGCCCACCAGAACTTTTATCAGCTTCGATATGCTTCACCTCTGTAGATGTTTCTTGAAATGGCCTCACGTCACTTGATACACAAATAATACCAATAAATGTACCATCATCATCATAAAGAGGGGTATCTGTTGCTACAATTAAAAATCTGTCCCCTCGCTTATTCCTCACAGGAAATTGTCCAGTCCAATTCTCACCCTTTGCCACTCGGTATAAAATGATTTTTGCCACAGCATGATCCTTAGGATCTGCTATTAGCTCAAGAAGATTCCGCCCAAGAGCTTCGGCAGCTGAATAACCATATAGTTGTTCAGCACTTCGATTCCTGAACAACAATTACAACCCAATTTCACAAAGGAAGTAAATTCAGTAGTCCCAGTTTGGTCCTACATTTTTAAGATTCAACAACAACTATGAATCTATCCCAACTAGTTGTGGTCGTCCATATGAATCCTCAATTTCCATTCCACTCCATTAGGACTAGTTTATTTCCTATACTCAATAGTTCATTTTTAAAGAGTTATTGGCGTTCTCTGATACTAGAGTGTAACGATCCGACCGGTCGTTTTAAGTATTAGAACCTCATTTTCTTATTTTATGCTTCCCGTAGATTCATTTGATGTTATATGACTTGCGGCGATGGATGGTTTGGTTTTCGGGGAGTTCGGGAGTGATTTGGAACACTTAGTTTCATTTTGGAAGCCTTAAGTTGTAAGAGTTGACCAAGGTTTGACTTTTGCATAAACGACCTCGGATTAGTGATTTGAATGTTGGACTTGGATTGTATGTTCGGATTTGGTTTTCGATGTTCCTAGAAGATTTTGGCTCTATTTACCGAAAGTTGGCAATTTGAAGAATTAGAGAGTTCCTAAGTTTGACCGATTGTTGACTTTAGGGTTATCGGATTCCGATTGTTGCTAAGTGAATATAGTTAGGTTCATTTTATTGAATGGAACTTGTATGCAAAGTTTAGTTGTGATTCGAATATGAATCGGACGCTTGGATGGAAGTTAAGAAGCTTATGAACTTAAGAGAATTCAATGCGTAGTTTGGCCTTTGCGGACTCTTCAAAATAGCTGCCACACACGTGTCGGATCCTCCAAAAATGCACTACTTTTGGAGGATCCGACACGGACCCATCGACATTTTCGAGAGTCCGAGCAACATAGATGTGATGGTTCCATGTGTTTTGAGGCTTTGGATAGGTCAGGGTAGTGTTTATAGACTTGTTGATATGATTGGATGGGGTAAGTTTTGGACCACCTGGAGCATGTTTGGTGTTGGCAGATTTTCCGGTGTTCATCGCATTGGCAGATTTTCTAATGTTTGGCGTGTCTCGCGCTTGCAACGAAGGATTTGGGCTGGGAGCTGTTGTGCTTTGCGTTTGGGAAGGGGTGGTCGCGTGCGCGAAGGCTGGAGGTCATCGAGGCATCGCGCTTGCGATGAAGGATTTGGGCTGGGAGCTGTTGTGCTTTGCATTTGGGAAGGGGTGGTCGCGTGCGCAAAGGACAGGTATTGTATAAATAGGGCTCGTTGTATTATAATTGAATAATATATCAATAATATATTTTTCTCGTGCTTTCTCACATGGTATCAGAGGATTTGTGAGAAAAGATCGATGTGCGTCATTCCAGCGTAATCGGGAAGAAAGAATTTAGTCATCATGCAATTTTTCCGGTGACCTAAGGGCGGTCCACGTGAAAGTTATTTTTTATCGGTGCTGTGCAAAAAACACCACCACGAGGTAGATCACCCTCCGGTGACCAACCCCAGAAAATTTCTTCGGCAGAGGCCTGCCACGTGCCAGCAATAAAGATTTTTCCAACGAGGGTTCCAACTCATGCGTCGCCGCGTGAGCCACTTTCCGGGCATTGTTTTGCAAAGCTTCTTCAGGACAGCTTGCTCACCCTTCAATTCCGAGTCTACCCATCCAATTTAAACCAAATTCTGACCACTTTTCTAATTTTCCAGCGTGAACAGTTTTTTCTGTTGTGAACAGTGTTTGCCTAGATATTTCTTCCATTTTCCTGCAGAGTTACTGATTTCCACAATTTCAAGAGAAGAACTTGATTTCCAACTCCACCTAACCTTTTAAAAAAAAAAAAAGGTCTCTAGCTTAACTTGTTCTGATTTGGCATTCCAACGTTAATCATACAACTTTTAGTTTTAAAAATTGGTTGTAGCGAAATGGGATCCAATACTATGAATAGTTAGATGGTTTCTCTACCGGATTATATTGAGTTCCTTCATTATAAAGCATGTAAACAGACATCTTTAGAGATAGCGTCCATTGTTCTAATAGGTAATAGCGTGACTTGTGTCTCCCAATTTTCATCACCCGATTCTTGGGTCATTGATTCATGTGCATCTGATCATATTTCTGGTAACAAATCTATTTTCACTACTATTTCATATTCTCAATCTCTTCCAACAGTCACAATGGCCAACGGGTCTCAAACCATGGCAACTGGAATAGGACAAGCAAGTCCACTTCCTTCCTTACCTTTAGATTCAATTTTTTATGTTCCCGGTAGTCTTTTTAACCTCGCCAAATCACTTAAATGCTTTATTTTATTTCTTGATGACCTTGATTTTATACAGGAACGCAGTATATGGCGGATTATTGGTACCGGGCGTGAATCAAATGGACTTTATTACATTGTCCTTGCGAGATCACATAGACTCACATCTTGTCTTCCTTCAACAACTTGTCTGATTCACCAGATTTACTACATAAATGGTTGGGACATCCCATTTTGCCAATTAGAAAATGATACATGGTTTATCTCACTCGTCCACACTAGAGTGTGAGTCATGTCAGCTCGGTAAGCATACTCGCTCCCATTTCCCTCGGCGTCCTGATCCAGAGTCACTTTTCACTTTACTCTATTCAGATATTTGGGGCACTGGTCGGATCAGTTTTACCTTGGGATTCCGCTACTTTATCAGTTCATTGATGATTATTCCAGGTGCACTTAAATATTTTTGATGAAAAAATCAATCTGAGTTGTTTTCTATTTTCCAGACCTTCCACGCTGAAATTCAAAATCAATTCGGGGTTTCTATCCGCACATTCCGTAGTGATAATGCCCTAGACTATTTTTCTTCCTCATTTCAGCAGTTTATGAACTCTCATGGAATCATTTATCAAACATCTTGTCCAGACACATCTCAACAAAATGGGGTAACTAAAAGAAAGAATAGATATTTCACTGAAACTACTCGTACTCTACTCATACAATCTCATCTTCCGTTGCGTTTTTAGGGGGGGTGCAGTCCTCACATCTTGTTATCTTATTAATCGTATGCCATTATCAGCTATCCAGAATCAAGTTACATTCTCTGTCTTGTTTCCCCACTCACCTTTGTTCTCTCTTCCAACTCGTGTCTTTGAGAACACGTGCTTTGTTCATAACCTTATTTCCAAGATAAGTTAGCTCCTCGTGCTCTTAAGTGTTTATTTCTGGGTTACTCGAGAACACAAAAGGGATTTCGATGCTATTCACCTGACCTCCAGCGGTACATTATGTTTGCTAATGTTACCTTCTTTGAAACCCAGTCATACTTTCACAGGTCCAGGTGATACCAGTTTCATCATTTGGAGATTCAGTGACTATCTAACATTCATCTTCCTTCATAACTCCAGCTCCGCCACCTACAGCTCCAGTTCCAGCTCCACCACCTATAGCTCCAGTTTCATCACCTAGTCTAGTTCGACCTTCTACAGCTCCACCACTCCTGACTTATCATCGTCGTTCGCGCCCAGCATCAAGCCTAGCTGATTTACGTCCTACACCCTGCTCCTACTGCGGACTTGTCTCCTCCTAGTCCATCGAGCCTAGCTAATCCTAATCCTCATTATGTCGGTTTAAGTTATCATCGTCTATCATCACACCACTATGTGTTTGTATATTCTTTGTCCTTTGTTTTCATCCCTAAATCTACAGGTGAAGTACTATCTAATCCATGATGGCGACAGGCTATGATCGACGAGATGTCTGCTATACATACGAGCAGTACTTGGGAACTTATTCCTTTTCCTTTAGGTATATCTATTGTTGGTTGTCGTTGGGTGTATGCAGTCAAAGTTGGTCCAGCTTGCCAGGTTGATTGACTTAAGCGCCGTCTTGTTGCCAAAGGGTATACTCAGATATTTGGGCTCGGTTACAGTTGTACTTTCTCTCCCGTGGCTAAAATAGCATCAGTTCGCCTTTTTCTATCCATGGTGGTTGTTCGCCATTGACCTCTTTATCAATTGGACATTAAGAATGTTTTTCTTCACGATGACCTTGAGGATAAGGTTCATATGGAGCAACCACCTGGTTTCGTTGCTCCGAGAGAGCCTAGTGGCCTTGTATGTCGGTTGCTCCGGTCCCTCTATGGTCTAAAGTAGTCTCCTCAAACCTGGTTTGGTATGTTTAGTACAGTTATTCAGGAGTTTGGCCTGACTCATGGTAAAGCTGATCACCCTGTGTTTTATCGGCATTCTGCTTCAAATTATGGTAACTATATGGTGATTTATGTTGACGATATAGTTATTACCGGCAATGATCAGGATGGTATTACTAAGTTAAAGAACCATCTCTTTCAGCACTTCCAGACTAAGGATCTGGGTAGATTAAAGTATTTTCGGGGTATTGAGGTCGCTCAGCATAGCTCACGTATTGTGAACTCACAACGAAAGCATGCCTTGGACATTCTTGAGGAGCCAGGAATGACAGGTTGTAAACCTGTTGAAACTCCTATAAATCCGAATTCTAAACTTCTGTTAGGGCAGGGAGAGCCACTTAGCGATCCTGCAAGATATAGGCAGATGGTTGGTAAATTGAATTACCTCAAAGTGACTAGACCTGACATTTCCTTGAGTGTTGTGAGTCAGTTTAAGGATTCTCGTTGTGATTGTCATTGGGATGCAGTTGTCCGCATTCTTCGGTATATAAAATCAGCTTCAGGCGAAGGATTATTGTTTGAGGATCAAGGCCATGAGCAGATCATCGGATACTCAAATGTTGATTGGGTAGGATCACCTTGTGATAGACGTTCTACGTCAGAATATTATGTTTTAGTAGGAGGTAATTTGGTATCTTGGAAGAGCAAGAAACAGAATGTGGTTGCTCGGTCTAGTGCAGAAGCAGAATATCAAGCAATGGCTATGGCAACATATGAGCTAGTTTGGATCAAATAGTTGCTCAAGGAATTGAAATTTGGTGAGATCAGCAAGATGGAACTTGTGTATGATAACCAAGCTGCCTTTCATATTGCATCAAATCCGGTATTCCGTGAGAGAACTAAACATATTGAGAGTGAATGTCACTTCGTCAGAAAAAAGATACCCTTAGGTTATATTACTACAAAATTTGTGAAGTCGAAAGATCACCTTGCTGATATTTTCACCAAATCTCTCATTAATCCTCATTAGTTACATACGTAACAAGATCGGTACATATTCTTTGTATTTACCGGCTTGAGGGGAGAGTTAGATAGTTATGTAAGTAAGATGAATTAGTCCTAATCTCACATAGAATAGGAGTAGGATATGTATTGTATAACTAGAGGTTATTGTATTATAATTGAAAAGTATATCAATAATATATTTCTCTACTGTATTTTCTCACATTAACCGTAAATGGCTAATTGTGACATCATGTTTTACATGTTCTAGTCGTAGTCACACTATTCACATGCACATCTCTTTACATGTATACTTCTTATGTCCATATACATCACTTGTGTTATTTATAGTGCGTACACACACAATCTATATATATATATATATATGGAAACTCTTATATGGACCGAGGTTGAGGCACGTGAGTTGTCCGTGCAAGATGAGTATCGTAGCACGTGAGTTGTTAATGCGAATGTTATTGTTATTAGCATGTGAGTTGTCCGTGCAGCGCATGAATTTGAATTCGTCACTCCAAATTCAGGTAATCACCTATTGTACCTTGGGCCCTATGTGCGTAGGTTTGTTGGACACTTGAGAAGTGTCGGTTGTTGGCCCGAGTCTTATTCATGCATAAACATTATAGACTCGTATACTTGGCATTTATAATAATGCTCTATGATGCATATCATCTTTATATGGTGACTCAATGAACCAATGTGAGTTTTGATAATTTCTTATATAAAAGCTTGATATTATTTCTATTAATTATATCGGATCATCGTCTACACTGTTTCTGTTAGATTCTTGTGTTGTATTTATTCATGGACTATTCAAGTTATGATAGTAAGTATTAGTTGACCAATCTCGTTACTACTTCGCCGAGGTTAATCTAGATACTTACTGAGTACATGTACTCATATTCCATGTGTTGGCACTAGCAGAGCTGAGGAGTAGATTATTGTGGTGCTAGGAGACTCGAGGTAGTGCAGCTTGTTCATCTGCAAACCTCGAAGTCACCTTCTTTTCCTTTTTTGAAACTATTGTCTATTTCAGACTATTGTATTTCGACACTCTTAGAGCTCATATACTCGTTAACACCAGTTCCTGGGGATCATATAACTGATTTCTGCGTATTGGTGCTGATTCTAGACTTATTTATGCTATAAATCTCTATTAGACTTGATATATTGCTCCGATACTGTTGTTTTATTAGGTTGTTGTGTGATTGGTTCACGTAGCCAGCGCGTTAAGTGCCATCACGATCATTGGTGGGATTTTACGTCATGAGATAAAGGTTTGCTACAGCTTACTGATATACAAATCTTTGGACAAACTCAAAGATCCTAGCAAACATGGACCTAACAAAAGCATACCAACCGAATTAAGTCCTCATTTGTTTTTTTCAAGATTAACACGTCTGAATCTGAATACACATCTGAATATCAAGATGTGTATTAAGAGTAAGACATCTGAATCTGAATACACATCTAAATATTAAGATGTGTATTAAGATCTAAATACTAAATGATTAAGATTGTTTGATTTTTAACATCTGAATGTATAAAATTTATCTTTATTTGAAAACTAATAAACATAACATCCAAATAAATACTAATTAATCTAATATTCTATCAATAAAATATATAATTTTTAAAAATATGATAGTTGCTGGTGGTGATGACTAACGGTAGTGCTTGTGAATGCCGACTAGAGGTGGTGGTTAATGGTAGATTTGGTCGATGGTGGTGGTTTAGGGTATTAGCTAATGGTGAGTGGTAATTGTGGCGATTATAATTGAGTATGGTGGTGGTGGGTGGTGGTGGTAGTTGTGATTGAGGAAGGTGGTAGTGGGTGTTGGTAGTTTATAATGATGGGCAGTGCCGGCTATGGTTGTTGATGGTGATGGGGTGGTTAGTTGTGATAGTTGAGGTGAATGAGTGTTGGTTGTGGTTGAGCATGATGGTGGTGGGAGTGGTGGAGATAGTGGGTGGTGGTAGTCGATAATGGTGGCAGCTATGATTGAGGATGATGGTGGTGGTGGCGGTGGTGGTGGTGGTGGTGGTGATAGTGGTTGAATATAGTGGTGGTGGGTGGCATGGTGGTAGTTAATAATGGTGGGCGGTGACGACAATTAATAATGAATATGGATGATAGCATCTTAATGAAATTAAGTCTCTGTTATAGATCTTTATCATACAGGCCTATTTAGACTCATTAAGTGGTTGTGAAGTTAAAAAAACAAACACACTTATTGATTAAGATCGGAATAATTAAGATCCAGACTTTAAAAACAAATGCACTTAATGTCTGAGATCTGAATGATTAAGATTTAGACCTCCATTAAGTGCAAACAAATGAGGCCTAAGCCTTAGTCGCAACTAGGTAGTAAATACAATTTAAGGACTCAATTTGATGGAAAAGGTATCCGGTATCCATGCCAAATACCTACATGCTTAATAAACTATCTTTCCTTCTTTTCTCTCCCAGGTTCAAGCCAAAAAGGAAAGGCAATCTGCAAAGATGCTGAACACTAGAAAGAAGAAATAACTTTGCTACAACATGTTAAACGATATTGACACTATAAAAATTAGTGTCTATAACTAAAATCTGGAACAAAAACAAGAAGACCAAACAGAAGAGAACTAAGCAGACATACTTCCACAAATAGCAAGTACTCACCAGTAAATAACGCGAAAATTGAGATCAAATATATGGATTGCTTGTCCCATTGATTGCAATATGCTCAAGTACTGTCTATCAGTAAACTTGACTGCAGCTGGACCTGCACCTCCACCACAAGGCTCACTTTTACTATTACTCTCTCTTTGCAAAGGTGACGAATGCCGGAAAGAAGTGGAGCCCCTCTTCCACAATGCATCAAAACCAGCAGCAGAACCCCTAAGGCGAGGGAGCCGTTGAGGGGAAATAGAATGAGGCCTTTGCCTCTCTGATCTTCTATCATCATTTGAAACCATAAGCTTAGACATCTCCTTTTTCAGCTGAGCATGCCCTGCCTCTAATTCTTGGATCTTCTTTAGCAACTCCTCTGTTGGGGCTGCTGCACCTTCACCTGAAGTTGTTGTCTCATCCATTCCCTCAAATTATGCACAAAATTCAATTTTTGAACAAACCCCACTTCAGGTTTTCAGCACAAAATAAACCCCACTTCAGATTCAGCTGAAAATTCAATCTTGATCAACCCTCAAGATAAAATCTCTAGGACTATCGATCCATGCCAAATTTGACAACAAACCCACTAATTATCTATGTCTGTATAGCCGTATACCCAAGACTATTTTTTGCACATTTACAGCTGAAAGAATCAAGAAAATGTTAACTCTAGAATCTACATACCTTCAACAAGCGACCCTTTTCAGCTCTAGAATCTACAAGTGGAGTTTATGGGTTCTCAACTTCCCACTAAACTCCTCTTGATTTCTAGGTAATAGAATATTAGCAATAGCTATCGGGTTCCTTCCAAACCGAATAGTCTAGCTCAACCCTTACTTCTTTATCATTAGTAAAGATTGTTGTGTTTTCTCTCTCTTTATTAAGGTTTTGGCTTTTTGTTTCTCTCTTTCTAATTGTTTCATTCAATTCTTTATTCTTTTGGCCAAAATTTTCCTATTTTCGAACAAGAGTGCATGGGATTAATGAGATAGAGAAACCAATTATTCTGATTATAGGGTCTTTGTCCGGGTGAATGATGGTCACTTTGCGATCTTGCGCGTTAGACCTTTACTATTTTCATTTTTTCTATTTCCTTTTTTTATAACTAATTTTTCTTAATGTTTAATTGTTTGATCTCGTAAATATTGGTGTGAATAATCATTCTCTAATAATGTTCGTATACCGCATATTATTTAATCTTAAAATATTGTTTGTTGGGAACAATTAATTGTTTGATACACTGGATGGCATGTAATTTCCCGGCCGATCGTTTTGAGTATTTTAGTTCCGTTTCACTATTTATTGCCTTCTCTATGTTCAATTGTGGTTATGTGACTTGGGGGGGTGATTGATTTAGTTTCGGGAGAGTTTCAGAATGAATTGGGACACTTAATCCCAAAGTTGGAAGAGTTGACCAGAGTTTGACTTTTGTGTAGACAACTCCGAAATGGAGTTTTGATGGTTTTGATAGCTTCGTATGGTGATTTTGGACTTAGGCGTATGTCCGGATATTGATTTGGAGGTCCGCAGGTCGTTTTGGCTTGAATTGGCGAAAGTTGGAAAGTTGAAGGTGTGAAAGGTTGAGAGGTTTAACCGAGAGTTGATTTTATCGATATCGAGGTCGAATTTCAGTTTCGAAAGTTAGAATAGGTCCGTTGTGTCATTTATGACTTGTGTGTAAAATTTAAGGTCATTCGGAGTTGGTTTGATATGATTTGGCATTAGTTTTAGAAATTGGAAGTTCATTAGTTCATTAAGCTTGAATCAATGTGCGATTCGTGGTTTTGGTGTTGTTTGATGTGATTTTAAACCTCGAGTAGGTTCGTTATATGTTTTGGGATTTAACGGTATGTTTGAACGGGGTCCGGAGAGGCCCCGGTGTGATTCAGATTGATTTCGGGTTTACTTTGGACTTAGGATAATTGTTGTTGAACAGCTAAGTTTCTGGTGTCATCACACCTGCGGTAGGCTTGGCCGTAGGTGCGGCTGGTGGATTGCAGAAGCGGACTTAGACTTGGCTGACTAGATCCGCAAGTGCAGAAAGAGGCGCGCAGATGCGTAACCGCAGAAGCAAAATCTGGACTTTTGCGAGGGACCGCAGGTGCGGAGAGATCTCCGCTGAAGCGGACGTGCAGGTGCGCATATATGTCCGCAGAAGCGATTCTTCTAGGCTTAAGTGGAAGCCGCATCCGCGATGGTTTTTCCGTAGATGCGGAGTCTCAAAAGCGACCAAATGTCCGCATAAGTGGAATAACTAGGCAGAAAAGGTTAACGTTGATGGTTTTATTTCATTTTCCACACTTTGAGTTAGAGAGCTCGATTTTGGGCGATTTTGGAGGGGATTTTCAAGGATTGAATCGGGATAAGTATTTTTGACTCGAATTTGCTTATTATTCATGATTCCATTATTATTTTTAACATTTAATTAGTGTTTTGAGTTGGAAGAAAATTGGGGATTTTGTGAAAACTTTCCTAAACTATAAATTTGGGGATTTGAAGGTCAATTTGAGGTCAGAATTGGATAATTTTGGTATGGTTGGACTCGTTATTGAATGGGTGTTCGGATTTTGTAAGTTTGGTTGGGTTCTGAGGTGCGGGCGCGGGGTTGACTCTTTGAGTTGGCCTTTTAGTTTTCTTTAAAGATTGTAACTTTATTATCCAGAATCATTTTTTATGGTTTGTATTTATGGTATTAAGTTATTTTGGCTAGATTCGAGCCGTCCGGAGTTGGATATTCGCGAAAAATGCTTACTAGTGGGTTGATTTAGCTTGTTTGAGGTAAGTATCTTGACTAGCTATGTGTGGTGAAACTAACCTTAGGATTTGGGTTGATTGTGTTATTTGTGTTATGTGAAAGTCGTGTACGCAAGGTGACGAGTGGGTATATGGGCTATATGTGGTACTTGACCGATTTAGGTTATTTAGACTGTTTCTATACCTTTAATGAAATTGTTATAACATGCCTAATCTTTCGTTGTTAATCTACTCTTACACTTGACGTTGTAACACTTGTTCTACCTCTTACTTGTTATATTTGCTCTCATATGTTTTAGTTGAATTTGTTATTTTCCTTATTGCCTTGGTACCTCTTTAATGTTAAATTACTCTTACTTGAGGTTGTTATTTCATGGAATATCTTTTTGTTGAGTTATCAGTGTTGAAGTTGTAAAAGCTGTTATCATATTGAGGTGAAGCTGTTAATTGTTGAGGTATCTTTCCTTGTTGAGTATTCCTCATTCATCTTATTGTTATTGAGATTATTGTATACATTATAGTTAAGCCATGGGCTATTTGTTATGAAGACATTGGTATTATTGACTTTTTGGCAGGTTATGGCATATGTGCTCTTGTGGTGCGAGTTGTGATTGTGTTGTGGTATTGATACGCATGTGATGGTATAAGGCTAGGGGTTGATACGCATGCAGTCAGATAAGGTGGGCTTGATACGCGTGTTGCTAGTAGGGGAACTACTTGAAGCCACATGGTGAGATAAGGTGGGCTAAAACGCGTGTAGCTATTTCGGGAAAAATAATTTTTAGAACTAAATGTAAGGCTCACGCGGTGATATAAGGAAAGATTTTGACTGAAATTGTGAAATGTGAATACGAGGCGGTACCTCGGTTGTTATTCTTGTTGTACATTTCATATTGAAAAGATTTATTGGTTAAACAGTTCTTGTTGCTTTTATTTTTCCTTGTCTTACCAGTTTTGTCCGTATTTGATTATCTGTAATTCTCATTATGTGTTTCCTTTCTCTTGCCTTTTCGCTTAAATTCTGTCATTAGCTTACGTTTTCTAAACTGCTTTTTATCACTCATTTATCCGCTTTTCATTACTTCCCATTATTATATTATTGTTTTGTTTATCTTGTCCTCATAGGTGTCTTGACCTGGCATCATCACGACTCTACCGATGTTAGACTTGATACTTACTGGGTACAGTTGTGGCGTACTCATACTATGCTTATGCATATCTTTTATGCAGATCCAGGTACGTCTGCCCTTGCTGGACGCTAGTGATTAATTGATTAGCTATTTTTCAGAGACTTCAAGGTATACTTGCTCGACGTCCGCAGGCCTCGAAGTCACCTTCTATTATCATCTTATTACTGTTATTTTCTTTATCAGACGGTGTTGTAGTAGAGGTTTTAGAATATTCTGTAGAGCTTATGACTCAGTTCCACCGATTTTGGATATTATGTTGTTGATGTTCTATTTTGGGAATCTATGTGAGTTTATCGATTTTATTTAGTATATTAGTTTGGTTAATTCTGTTAAGTTATTATTAAATATTAGGCTTACCTAGTCTTAGAGATCATGTGTCATTACGATATTCTAAAATGAAAAATTGGGGTTATGACCGGCCCGTGCCCGTGCGATGCACGGACATCTGTGCGAAATCGGTGTGCAGAAGAGATCCAACATTAGGATAGGTAATATTATTGCTATTGTTTAGTTAGAGTATGAAAAAATAAAAGAAAGCAGTATTACCAAACTAAATATTAATATAATTTGCTTAATACTTACATAAAGTACATCATACGTATAGATGCATTTGCGGAACAAAGTCGTACAAGGTCCCACTAATACAAAAGATTGGATAAAATTTGGAGTTCAAGAGCTGCAGCTGAAAACACATGCTTCATCTTGGTAGTCACTGAAAGACAAGGAAAAGCAAGCACTAGAACTGGAACATAGTATACCAAGCTAAAGTCACGATGGTCAAGCTTACAAAGCTGGTTTAGTGCTTTTGAAGCTGGTTCTAGAGTTGAAAAGTTAGGCAAATACAAAACCAACATGTTGCAATTTGATTTTATTCATATGATGAAATTATACTCATCCACTCATTCTCATTTTCTCATTATGTACTGAAATTTCACATAGTAAATCAAATGATTCACAATTTGTAGCCCTTAAGACAAACATACGGAATGCCATGTGACTGGATCCCCCACAGATTAATTTACCAAAATTCAGCAAACACAATTTCATGATTACAGAAAAGCTCAATATAGGGAAGACAACCATTTAAAGTCACAGTCAACTGTCAATCTCAATTTCAGCATCAGCACAACACTTTGGAATGAAAGGAAGAAATCATTTTGACCTCTCGTGAAAGCTATTTGCAATATTCAGGAAAGGGGAAGCCATTATGGAAAAAGAGAACTTAGCAAACAGGATAGCAACATTTTTTGTAGAGAGAGAATGAAATGTAAGGTAGTTTACCACTTAACCTGAAATATGGAGTGAAAGGAGTAGAATTTTTCTGTCATCCCTAACTTGAGATAGTAAAAGTCTTTTCTGCCGTCAACTAATATTAATTATAAATTGAAACAAATATGCACTTTGGCATTAATAACAAGATCAATATGCTCGTGAGAACCAAAAATTAAAGCAGGCCTCATAATTGAAATTTCATCTCAATAATCCATATCCTTTGACTATCCAAACACCAAAAGAGTTGCGTAGCTTTTTCTCTTTTGAACGACATAGTAGGCCATCTTTTTATTAAGTAGGAATATGGTACTTGAACTAATAAGTATTATCAGAAAACAAAGGTATAAACTGGAAGCTCATAGACAGAAAGCACAAACCTGGGGGCACAGAAAGGGACAAGATTCCGCCAATCTATTGTTTCAGTTGAACCTTCTTTCGTGTGGCAGGGTGACCTGAAAATATGAATTGTCAAGGATCACAATCGACTTCTAAAACTAATGGTCATAAATTTTGCTAGTCTGGAAAAATATGAAAAACAGAGTATAGGTGCAAAAAAGAATTCTAAATTAAAATATCAATTACACACGGATGTGACTGTTAGATCAAATAACTGCGACGAATGACTTCCATTTTTTCTCTTAATAAAAAAAGCCTCCATTTTTACTTGACCACAGATTATTTATTTTGAGAAAGTTTAATAGTATAATTTTGAACTCCACCTCTTTTAAATGCTAAAAGTTTTGTTTCCTTCATTTGCATTTTATGGAGCTGCTTGATTTTATGCCTCAGTATGCTTTAGTATCTTAGAAAACCATATGTTAATATGTACAAAGTTACTTGAGGTAAATTGACAAGGAACTAATTGTGACATCACCTGTTGACACATTAAATAAATAGAAATTCTGGTGTGAGAGTGTTAAAGAGGCTGTTGGAGTGTCCACTCGGATCCATTTATCATCATTAGTACTGTTAATTCCCTCAAATATTTGAAACATGCTATGCATGAATCACAGATTTTCTTTGCCACATTAAGATATAGTATCTAATGGAAGTCAACAAAAAAAAATTGCCATGCTACTGCTGGCCAAATTTGTTGAGGATTAGCTCTTAGCTGATGCAACAGAAACATTTATAACAAGTCATATGTCGGTTCAACATCTTGTAGAGACAAGTTATAGAAGAAAGAACTAATTTCCTTGAAGCAGATGCACTTACAGGTTTTCCAAAGCATCTATGTACTTATTCACGTGAAATATTAATATGGGAGGAGGTGTAGTCCAATATGGATAAGTAGATATTGATTGAATTGAACTAATCAGGGAAAAAATTTGCTATTTTGGGTCGATTTAAAATATCATAAAATCAACCCTCCTGGCCTCACAACTTGAGAACGATGAACGGAAGATAGGAATGTTAGGGCAAAAAGTAAGTGAGAATGAGGAAAAAGGAAAAACAGAACGCACCTGCAGACACGCTGTAACGACCTAATCGGTCGTTTTGAGCATTTGCACTTTTCTCGGTGGTTTGAGGGTATGAGTATCTCCGTATGATATTATGACTTGTATGTATCGTCGCATTCGATTTTTAGATGATTCGTAATTAGTTTGAAAGAATGAATTTTCATGTTTGAAACTTTAAGTTAGAAAAGTTGATCAAGTTCGACTTTTGTGTATTTGACCCCGGATTAGGTTTGGATAGTGATTTTTGACTTGGGCATATGCCCGGATTTGCACTCGGATATTTATAGAAGGTTTCGGCACTATTTGGCGAAAGTTGAAATTTTGAAGGTTTGAAATGTTCATAAGTTTGACCAAGAGTTGATTTTGATGATATCGGATTCAAATTGTTATTCGGGGATTTGGAATAGCTTCGTTATGTCATTTGGGACTTATGTACAAAACTTTAGGTCATTCCGAGTTGATTTGATATGGTTTGGCACGAGTTTGGAAGTTGAAAGTTCAAAAGTTTATTAAGTTCGATCTGAGGTGCAATTTGTGGTTTTGGTGTTGTTATGCATGATTTAAGGCCTCGAATACGTCTGTGTTATGTTATGTGACTTGTTGATATGTTCGAACGGGGTCCCGAGGGGCTCGGGTGAGTTTCAGATAGGTCGGGTTAAGTTGCGCTCTTTTTTTATGTTTCGACGTCGATTAGTTGTAAGAAATTGAATAAGTTTTGTCCTAAGCTCGGGGCTCAACCCCGAGCCCAGGTATACCTTTCGTTCGGGCAAGTCTTCTCGCAGCATAACTTGTTCCAATTCCTCGACAGTTGATTTAGTGGCATCAGAATTATCGGGGTTGCTAAAAGATCTGGGAATCCCATAACCATCATCCTCGAACACATCTTCCTCGATATATACTTGTTTGTCCACATCTGCCGAAGATGGTACCTGTGATTGCTATTTTGCCTTGCTTTCGATCACTTGGTTTGGAACCGTTGGTGTTGGCGTCACCTCTTCCACCGCGAATATTTCTTTCGCAGCTGGTTGCTCCCTGTAAACTGTTTTGACTCCATCGGGCGTCATAAATTTCAACGCCTGGTGCAGTGTCAGAGGCACTGCCCTCATGTCATGGATCCATGGCCTCCTGAACAGAGCATTGTATCTCATGTCTCCTCTGATCACACAGAATTTTTTTTCTCGAATGGTTCCAGCGGTATTTATTGGCAACGTTATCTCACCCTTGGTGGTCTCACATGCCATGTTGAACCCGTTAAGTACTCGGACTGTACGAAAGATCTGGTCTAACAGGCCGAGTTGCTCTACGACCATGATCGAATTATATTGGCCAAGCAACCTAGATCGATTAACACACGTTTAACTCTAACTTTATGTACGAGTACATATATTACTAGTGCGTCATTGTGGGGTTGTACAATTCCTTTCGCATCCTTGTCGTTAAAAGATAAAGTTCCCTCTGGCGTGTAATCCCGAGTGCGCTTCTCCCTAGTAATGGATATTTTCGTTTCAACATCGGCAGGGGTATCTACTCCACCGATAATAATGTTGATCACATGTTGAGGTTCTTCCTGGCTTGTCTGTTTGTCAGAGTTCCTGTTCCCAAAATAATTTTTGGCTCGGTCGCTCAGGAATTCTCGAAGATGTCCGTTATTGAGTAGCCGGGCTACTTCCTCTCTCAGTTGCCGACAATCTTTCGTTCTATGACTGTGAGTGCCGTGATATTTGCATATTTGGTTAGGATCCCTTTGGGTCGGATTGGATTGCAATAATCGAGGCCATTTAGTATCTTTGATGCGACCGATAGCCGATACAATGGTGGCAGCATCGACATTAAAGTTGTAATCCGATAATCGCTGTGCTTCTTTATGTCCGATGGGCTTTTCGAAGCTGCTTTTGGTCATGAGCCCCCGGCTGCTCTGACCTCGGTCACTTCTCCTTTCATGTCTTAAGGAGTTTTGGCCAGATACGTCGATTTTTCTGTCCCCATGATATGGCTGATGTCGATCTCTATCCGATCTTGGTTCGCGATAAATATCCCTTCTGATTTTGTCATAAGCTCTAACGGGGTAAATAGATCCCGAAGGGGATCCGAGCTGATCTTCTTCGACTATGATTTTCGACTGGTACCGATTATATATGTTAACCCATTTGACAGCCGGGTACTCTATTAAGTTCTGCTTTAGTTGTTGCGAAGCCGCTGAGCTTCGAACATTGAGTCCCTGAGTGAAAGCTTGAATAACCCAATCGTCAGTGATGGTGGCAGATCCATCCGTTCCATTTGGAACCGGGACGCAAACTCTCTGAGCATCTCGTTATCCTTTTGCCTGACTTTGAAAAGGTTCGATTTTCGCGTTTCGACCTTGATGGCACCTGCGTTTGCCTTCACAAAAAAATCTGCAAGCATAGTAAATGAGTCAATAGAATTAGGAGGTATGTTGTGATACCATGTCATGGCTCCCTTTGACAGGGTCTCCCCAAAATTTTTCAATAAAACGGATTCAATCTCATCATCCTTCAGGTCGTTCCCTTTGATAGCACATGTATACGCGGTTACATGCTCGTACGGGTCGATCATTCCATTATACTTGGGGATTTTGGGCATACGGAATTTTTTGGGGATCGGCTTCGGAGCCGCGCTCGGTGGAAAAGGTTTTTGCACGAACTTCTTGGAATCTAGGCCTTTTAACACGGGGGTGCCCCTGGGATTTGATATACCCTGG
This sequence comes from Nicotiana obtusifolia, assembly GCA_002018475.1. Lineage (NCBI taxonomy): Eukaryota > Viridiplantae > Streptophyta > Magnoliopsida > Solanales > Solanaceae > Nicotiana > Nicotiana obtusifolia. Next base: position 3,829 of record MCJB01040546.1, on the reverse strand, counting down.
AGTTGTAGGTTTCCACCTTCTTGTCATTTGCCTCGATCTTCTACTCCCCTGATTCTATTCGTTTTCTTAGTTCTTCGAGCATCTTCATAATTCCGGGGTTTGCCCCCGATTCACATTCATTCGACCTACCTACGATCAATTCATCCTTGCGGGTAATTTTCCGAGAGGGGCCGGGCTCAACCCTGTTCGAGATTTGGCTTCAATTTTGTAACTGAGCTATCGCCGCCTATTGGGCTTGTAACATTTCGAAGATTACCCGGAGGCTGATCCCGTCCCTTTCAACATTATGGGGTTTTGAGTTACTGATCGGACTCCTCTATGAACGCTATTTAAGGGTCAGTAGGCTGATCCACATCGACCGCCACATGTGAATTAGCATCGATCAGGATCTCGTCATCGGGAGCTACGTTATTATTTTCGCCTTGGTGATCGAACTCGTTGTCAACGTACAGAGGTGCCGATTGAGAGTTTGACATTTCTGTATTATATCCTGAAATCAAATAGACTTCAAAGAGCAAGTGTGAAGCAATGTGTATTATGAAAATTTGTATCAAATATCCACTATTATCCTTGACCCCACGGTGGGCGCCAAACTGTTTACTCTAAAAATCGGATAACAATTGAATTTATACGTGATTTTAAGGATACGTGACTTAATTTGATACAAATGACGAGTAATACAATTGAGATTAAAATTAAGTAATAAATGAAAAGAATGCAATCCACCCAAGCCAGACACTGATGATCGTTGGTTGATCCTTCTTGGGCAAGGATTGGTTATAATTGAAATTGGAACAAGGTAATAAAAGAATGATTCAAGAGAGCAATCTATAGTTATCTTTGTCGATGATCAGAAAAATGTCCTTACAAATAATTAAACCCCCCTTTATATAGTAGGGGAATCCTACATTTGGTACAACTCTATAGAAGATAAAAAATCTCCTGATTTGTTAATTAAGCGGTTCCACTGATTTGTGCCGAGATTCCCGCCGAAGCTTGACTCATTACGGATATTCTGGCTTTGGTTCCAGTGATCTTCCCTCGAGCATTTTCCGGGTCGGGATCGATTTCAGATCATGGGCTCGGTGTTCTTTAGGTCGGACATTCTGGCCTCGTGTTCTGCTTTGATGAAACTCGGGGTCGATCTTCAATCCTTCGCATTCCGAACTCGACATGTCGTGCAATAGTCGATCCCGATTTTAACTATATATAATCGAGCCCAATTTTAACCACATACAGTTGGGCCTGACTTCGATAGCATCCTCCGCAGCAAGGGATAGTATTTTCTCTCCTTCTTACTCATAACCATTCCAACTATTGTGCCAGAGGCATCTTGAAGATTCACATCAAATCGACACCTGTAGTAGTATATGTTTGAAAGACAGTTTTGATAAGAAGAGAGATTTTGGTAGACAATCAGCTTGGACATATCTGTCAAATTAGATAAGAAAGTACCTGGAGTCAACATATTCTGTTGATTACAGTTCATACAATGAATTTCTCTTCTGACTGGACTTCTCTCTTCTCGTCCATAATTTGGACATATTATAACATAGAAACACTTGAGCTCACTTGGAACTGATATTTTTGCCTCAATGGAAAATGTGTGTCCCTGTATTAAGAAAGTGAGAGTAATTTTTATAAGGACAAATACTTATATCAAATTATGAAATATGTGAATAAAAATTATACTGACGTCCTGCTATGGTTGACCATTTGCAATTGGCACTATTTCTTCATCCACTGGAACAGAGATGAGAGATCCGGATGCATATGTTCTCCTCACAATGAAAGAAGCAAGCATTTCTTGTTTACTACGATCCTGTCCCAAAATAAAAATCGCAACACCTTAGAATATTAATAATAAGAAAGAAACAAGAACAATATACAGAGGATTAATGTAATACCATTTACGTAGTTGCAGACATTGTGGATAAGGGGGATTAATCTGTATGATTGTGTTAAACCTTGTTGTCAATGATGTACCTGCATAAATTACATTAAGAAATTACAAAATCACATTGCTTCTTTCTATAAGATGAAGTATTGTTAATTTTAGCTTACCATTGTATTTGGACACCCAATACGCCTAGCAAGGATGATGGGATATTCTTGGAATTATGTTAAGAGTTTCTTTCCTTCATCTTCAATAATTGCTTCTTTCCATATCGTGAATGTCAAAGTCTGTTTACTGTTTACATGAAAGTGACAAACTTTTATAGTACATTTTTATATACATAGACAATAAGGATACAGAAATATCTGAAAAGCCTATGACTTGGCTAATAAACTTATCGGGTATCAATGACAATGAGTTCCTGCAATCTTTTCTGCAGACTTGCAACATATCTTGGTGGGAAGCAGTTGACAACAATTGCAAGCACATCTATAGACAGAAAGATTAAAAGTTAATAAATAAATGTATAAAACAGTAAATTGACAATGTATTGGGTCGGATATACCTAAATGAAGTCGGGTTCGGGTACGAAATGAGATCGGGTTGCCCCGGTCCAGGAACGGCAAATCGGTCGCACAGGATGGAGAGACCTAAATAAAACAACTGGTATAGTCGGCCAGGAGACGCTTCGTGATTGTGGACCGGCCCCAACCCGAAGGTCTCACTAATCATCGGACGTTTCGCCAGAATTAATTACCTCAACCATTACGGCCGTTATGCTATCATTTAAGAGTATTAAATCCCATGATTAATGGGGTTTTCCTTGTAATCAGTTCCCTGCTTTTATTATGACTCTTACACTTACTTATGACTTTTACACTTACCTAGGACTTTAACACTATAAAAAAGGCAGAGATCCTTTATTGAATGGCAACTCATTCTTCTCATCTCACTAGGCAATTTACTTTATCATCTTTCAGAATTCAATATTAAGCTCTCTACTACCGTTTGTTAAGATATTGCTCCATTACATACGATTCTTCATTAATATATTTACGGTTTGATTGCTCTATCTCTCTTATAGCACTCTGATTACTTACTACTTACGTTTATTTGGTATCAAACTAATTTACGGATCCTTAGCTCTGCGAACAAATTCAATTGTTATCCGATTTTAAGGGTAAACAATTTGGCGCCCACCGTGGGGCTAAGGATATTAGTAAATTTTTGATACATTTTTTCTTGAAAACACAATTTTACACTTGCTCTTTACAGAATTCTTTGTCTTTCAGGACACAGATTAATCATGGCACAATCACTTCCCCACAGTAACGAGATCAACAACCAAATAGAAAACAACAATTTGCCCGGACATGAAGTCCCAGCCGATGTCAATTCTCAAGTGGCGATCGAAACCGACCAAGCATCCGGCTCAACACATAGCGTTCGGGGAGAGAACCGCTCAGGAATTCAACAAAGCGGAGAAGGCGAAATCAGCCTCAGGGTAATATTTGACATGCTACAAGCTCAACAAGTAGCTATAGCCCAACTACAAAGCCGCACCCGGAGCCCAGACAGAGCAGAAAATGCTACCCCTCGAGCAGCAATCGGACAAAACGAGCCGGCCATAGTGACACCGGATGAAAGAGGTGCCGGGACCAATCCCGGAATTATCAAAATGCTGGAAGAATTAACCAAGCGGGTCGAAACAGGCGAAAAAAGAATCGAAGCTAATGATAAAAAGGTCGAAACATATAACTCAAGGGTAGACCAGATACCGGGAGCACCTCCGGTATTGAAGGGTTTGGATGCCAAAAAATTCATACAAAAACCATTCCCTTCCAGCGCAGCTCCGAACCCAATCCCCAAAAAATTTTGCATGCCCGATATTCCTAAGTACAATGGAACCTCGGACCCGAATGAGCACGTAAC
>MCJB01040535.1:56338-88451 GCA_002018475.1 Nicotiana obtusifolia | reverse complement strand
TTTAGCCTTATCCACCTCTATGCCACGCTTGGAGATTTTATGCCCCAAAACAATACCTTCATCCACCATGAAGTGGCATTTCTCCCAATTTAGTACAAGGTTTGTTTCTTCGCATCGCTTTAGCACTTGTTTCGGATTCTTCAAGCATTGTTCAAAAGTTTCCCCGACTATCAAAAAATCATCCATAAAGACCTCAAGGAAATCCTCCACCATATCAGAAAAGATTGACATCATACACCTTTGGAAGGTGGCTGGAGCATTGCATAAGCCGAATGGCATTCGACTGAAAGCGAATGTCCCATATGGGCATGTGAACGTTGTCTTCTCCTGGTCCTCCAAAGCTATATTAATCTGATTATACCCGGTGTATCCGTCGAGCAAGTAATAAAAGGATTTTCCAGCTAGCCGATCAAGCATTTGATCAATAAAAGGCATAGGGAAGTGGTCCTTGCATGTGACACTATTGAGCTTTCTGTAATCCATGCACACCCGCCATCCAGTTACTGTCCTTGTAGGAATCAGCTCGTTCTTTTCATTCTTTACCACAGTCATGCCTCCTTTTTTTGGCACGCATTGTACCGAGCTCACCCATGAACTATCGTCAATTGGGTAGACTACCCCATCCAGCCATTTGATTATCTCTTTCTTCACAACTTCCTGCATTGATGGATTCAACCGTCGGTGGTGCTCTACACTCGGTTTTGTCCCATTTTCTAGTTGAATCTTCTGTTCACAAATTCCAGCAGGGATTCCCCGGATGTCTGCAATTGTCCAACCGATGGCTTGTCAGTGTTCCTTCAAAACTTGCAATAACTGCTCTACCTGCACATCATTCAACAACGAAGAAACAAATACTGGTAAAGTGTTATTCAAGCCAAGAAATTTATACCTCAAATGCGACGGAAGTGGTTTGAGCTCTAATTGAGGTGGTTCAATAATGGATGGCTTTGCAGGAGGTGTAGCTCTATTCTCCAAATCTAGGGACAGTTTTGGTGGAGTATATGAGTAAGAGCCACGTCCTTCTAACGCATTCACCGACTCCATAAAGCCTTCCATATCATTACCATCAAAATTCACCAACATCGCTGCCAGTGCTTCACCTAAGCATTGCTCTTCAATCTTCATCTCAAAAGCCTCATCAACTTCATCAACAATACCGATTAGTGAAATGCTCTCATACTCGGTTGGCAACTTCATCCCCTTACTAGCTTGAAAAGTAACTTCCTCGTTGTTCACCCGGAACTTTATTTCATTACGCTCCAAGTCCATAAGAACTCTTCCAGTAGCTAAGAATGGTCTCCCCAATATAATAGGGATTTCCTTGTCCACAGCACAATCAAGGATCACAAAATCAGCTGGAATGTGAAATTTTCCAACTTTTACAATTACATCATCTACAATACCGACTGGTCTTTTGATTGATCGGTCAGCCATCTGCAACCTCATGCTTTTCGGCTGTGGCATTCCTAGCCCTTCTTGTTTATAGATAGCAAGAGGCATTAGATTAATGCTGGCCCCATTGTCACACAATGCCTTAGCGAAGTCGCGCACTCCAATAGTGCACGGAATAGTAAATGCTCCTGGGTCCTCTTTCTTCTAGATTGGATTTGTAGCTATGATAGAGCTAACCCTGTGAGTCATATTTACCACCTCATTCTTGGTGGTTCTCTTCTTCGTGATCAGATCCTTTAGATACTTGGCAAACCCTGGCATTTCTTGGAAAGCCTCCAAGAAAGGTATATTCACTGATAACTGCTTGAGAATGTCGTAGAACTTCTCAAACTTGCTGTCGTCAACTCTTCTCGCAAGTCTCTAAGGAAATGGAGAAGGGGGTATAGGAATTGGCGGAAGAACGGTTGATGTTCCTTCTGCCTTATCCTTTATCCCTTATTGAGTCTCATCTCGGTTTAGCACAACTTCTGGATTTTTGTTTACTTCAGCAACATTATCTTTTTCAACTTCGACCCCTTTTTGAAGTTCTTTAGCATCGACTACTTTCTCATCTCTCCCCTGCAATGTCTTACCACTCCTGGTCGTGATAGCCATAATATGGGAAGTTGGGCCACTTCCACTCCCCTTAGGATTTGCAACCGTGTCGCTAGGAAGTGTTCCCTTCTGTTGTGGATATTGTTCACGAGAGAGATCTCTCATTTGCAATTCCAGCTTTTGAATCGCTGCTGTGTGAGAGCCAACCAATTCAGTCATGTTTTTCATGGAATTATCCGACTTTTCTTGGTTCTGTAATATCCTTTCAAGCATGCTCTCCAATTTGGACTCACTAGAGGATCCCTGATTCGAGTACTGACCTTTTGGAGGAACATAAGGGTTGGAGCTTCGATTTGAAAAATTATTATTGCTGTTCCAGTTTCCTTGGTGAGAACCACTTTGGCCATTGCGCCATTGATGGTGACCTTGCCCTTGCGGGTTTGGTCTCTATTGATTCTGCGAGCCTTGACCTTGGTAGTTCTGCCTTTAATACCCACCTTGCGAATTATTAACATAATTCGCCTCTTCATAATCATCACCTTGCACTGGCTGCACATTCTCAACTACATTGACTTTCTTCTTCTGGTTTTCCGTGAACAGCTTTGTCAATACATTAACATTTGTGACAAGTTCTACAATTACTTGGTCTCGTTCTTGATTTTCCTTGATCAAATTATTCATAGAAGGAGACCCAATTGTAATACCACCTGTTATATCCTCAGAATGCCAATCTTGATTGTGTTTTGCCATTTTATCCAAAATCTGAGTTACTCTAGCGAAGGTTTTATCCATGAAAGATCCAGCAGCAGCATTCTTCGCTATTGATTGGTTCATAGGGTCCAAACCCATGTAGAATTTTTCCAGAAAGATGGAATCGGGAAAGCCATGGTTTGGAGACCTCACCAAATACAACTTGAAGCGATCCCACGCTTCATGTAGTTGTTCACCAGGTAGTTGCTTAAAGAAGAATATCTTGTCTCTGAGCTCAAATTTCTTGCTTTGTGGAAACCACTTTGACAAGAATGCCCGGACAAGTTCAGGCCATGAACGGATGGAATTTGGAGGAAGATTTTGAAGCCATCTCCTCGCATCTCCAGCTAACGAATACTTAAAGCATCTCAGCCTTAACGCATCGTCAGAGACATTGTTTTGCTTGTGCATCGCACAAACACCCAAGAAATTCCTAAGGTGCTGCGTTGGATCGTCATCAGTAGAGTTTCTGAAGAATCCTTCCGCTTTCAGCATCAAAATTAGTCCATGTTCTACCTTGAACGTAGTAGCACCTATAGCCGGAGGTACTATAGCATTTCTATCCTCTATATATTCTTCAATATCAGCAAAAGGATTTTCTTCCTGCTCCACCTCCATATCTTCTTCATGGTCCGCCATATCTTCCTGTCTACAACAACCAAAACAAACAGCGTGTAATCAAATAGAATTAGACGTATAGCAAAGAATACACTAATTAGAAATTTCAAAACCGTATTCCCCGACAACGGCGCCAAATTTTGATTCGCTCAAATTACACCTTAATAATAGTGTAAGCGATCGATGTCAAATATAGTAACCCAACAAGGTTGGGATCGAATCCCATAGGGAATAGACGTGAAACTATTGTCTAATTAATGTAATACTTGACTAAGTCGTAATTCTATCAAGTATGTCAAATAGAATAAAGAAGTGTTGAATGTATAAGCAAGCAAAAATTGAAAACTAATTTGTTCAAGTGTGAATGTGAAAAATATGAATTTAAGAGACCAAGGTTGTGCCCCCTTTAATGTAGTAGAATGTTCTTGATATTAATATTGAATTCCTTTCTTGATATGCAATTGATGTTTAATTTACTACCCAATATTTTTCAATATTTGGATAATGTATCCTCTCTACGATTCTCCCGAATACAAAAGAGTCAATCTTAAGAACAACCAATTAAGCGCCATGTTAAGACCTACTTATTCCTAAGAGATTTTGTTAAACAAGGTTTAAAGCCTTGAGTTCTTGTTATTTATTTCTACCAAACTCTATCTCACTTTCCCAAGATAAGTTAGAGTCAATTGGCATTCTTAATGTTTGCAACCACTAACGATTAATTGAAGAACAAGAAATAAATAAATATCAAGATTCCTTCGGAAATAGATTCAATATCAAAATCTGAACACATTCTAACCATCTAGGGTTCACAACCTCAGTGTTTGAGTTTAGCTACACATACTGATAATTAAAGAACAAGGAAGAGTAATTGATATCATCTTACAAAAATAGAGGGTTTTCAATCACCAAAAGCTTCTAAGAATTCAAAAATACTCAAGTGCCGTACTTTGTACTCTAAGTTCTGACAAGAATACCTTAACAAAACCCTATAAAACCTATTTATAGAAGCCCAAAACCCGAGGCGAATGTCAGTCAGCTTTGCCCTTGTTGAAATAATGCGGGCCGCATTTCAATTGCAGAACAGAAATGTGGACCGCAAATCATCATCGTCCGTCGCAAATCCCACCAGACAGTTTTGCTCTCATTGCATCTTGGTTTGCGGTTCGCATGTTGAATATGCGATCGCAGTTGGCGATCGCATTCTTCACACTGACTTTCACCTAGAACTCTGTTTATGTTTGCGATTTCACCAGGCCAATTCGCGGTTCGCATTCCTGTTCTGCGGTCGCATTTGCGACCGCATTCTCAACCTGAAGATTGGCCTAAAGTTCTGTCTTCGTCTGCGATCTACTTGTAGAATATGCGATTCACATGTTTGTTCTGCAACCGCATATTTACATATGCGATGCTCTTAACCTCTTTTCTTGTCTTCAGCTAACTTTTTGAACTCTTTTCTGCTCTTCTGGGTCTTGACACTTGTTATTCTGCAAATACACTAAAATTACATAAGTATCATGAGAATTAGCAAGTAAAATAAGTTAAACTTTAAGCAAATAGTATCAAAATGTGCCGAAATTACCCGGCACATCACACACCCCTTCCAACACTCAAACACACCAAAATCTGGAAGCCACCAAGAACAAAGGACACAGACACATAATGATGAAACCATACACATTAATACCTTCATCATCTCCCCCCATTCTAGCCTTAGAATACTATAGCAAGAATCAACCAACACATGCGTATATCCCTCATTAAGCAACAACAGCCATATCATAAACTCATCTGGACCAATCACTCACAGCAAATGATACACTGCCTGGTTCAGTTTACTGCTGAACAAGCAATGTGTGGTATCAGCATTTCTCATACTCATTCCATTGCTACTTTGACAATCATATTGAACCCCAATCACACTATGTAATCTCATCATAACATCAAATCAGTCAGCTAGCTCAATGTCAACTCAGGCAAATCAACACACATTACTGCCAAATAAAAAAGACAGATGCTCAGGGCAGCATATACAGCACACAGTCCAACAGTCACACCAGCAGCAAGAGAGACATATTCAAAGTAGCAACAGTCTCACTTCTCAGAATCAAAGGACCAGAAAAGAAGATATAATCGCCAATGTCACTTTTGAAGCCAGCAAACTTGCAAACTCTACAGACAGCTTGGATAGGTCCAGATCATTGCTGCATTTGCAATGTGTGGTATTAGTACTGTCAGTGCTCATCCTATTGCAACTACAACAATCATCAAGGACCTTATCCCATACCCTCGATCACAGATCAATCAAAATGCAACAACCTCACAAATACAATCCAATCAACATGCAACTTCACAGAAGCAACTACACATGGAATGTCCTGATAGTCATCTTCAACAGAGCTTTCCTTGCTCGCAAGGCCAAAGCAAATTTGAAGATGGCTCATATTCTTTGTCACATTTTTTGAGAACTCTCGACACCTTTGATAGATGTCAGATGTATACTGAATGGACCATACCCTTCATCTACTCAGTAGAACTAGGAACAACAATACATTTTTGTATAGTTGACCCAGAAAAATTTTACTCTGTTTTTGTACATACGATTGTCTATCACTACAAAATAGATAATTTTCACATCACCATAGGTGTAACTTCTCATCACTACTTAGGTACAATTAGTTATCACTTTAGGATGACTAAGAGTACATGCATTTTCTTTTGGGAGCTAAGGTTTATGTCCCCCTCCGTTACTTATTTTGCTTTGATGAATAAAAAATTATACTTATTGCTGGAAAAAAAAAAACCAAACCTATGATTAATAGTATATATGCAATGAATTTACTCTGTATTTAAGGTGTTATGTGTGTGTATGTATGTATGAACACACACATTGCCTCCGCGGTTAGCCTCCTCCATACATACCTTGGGCGGCACATAAATTTCCTTACATGTTATTACATTGCTTCACTGGAACGATTCTTCAGTCTAACTTAAATGCTGATAGCTCCCTTTCATTTCACTAAAGTAGGGTCCTTTACATCTTTTCTTTCTTTATCTTTTAGTAAAAGACTTATGGTTAATCCGTTTTTCTTTTCTTCATAATGATAGAGTAGCTACTGAATACTACTCTTTTTATGAGTTTCGCAACGCCGTTATAAGTGGTATTTGTTATTTCAATCCGTTATATTTTCTATAATTGTAAGTTGTTAAATCTTTTATGTCACATATAGTTAAAAACATTAAACAACATAAGATAGCAAATCGCTGTCTATAATTAAGTACAAACTTTAACCTGGAAGAATGTTAGTTAATAAATTGAATGGACATTCCTTACTGAATTAAGGACTTGGAGAAAATGCAAGGTCGGGGTTCACTAAAATTTTAGGAAAATTTCTTCTTAGTGGGCCTTAAGTCAAAATTCAGATTAGTTGAAGGGCCAATTGCTCGAAATTGTTGATTATTTCATAGAACTAATTTTTTCTATTTCAAACCCTACCTATTTTGGCATAGTACAATCAATTTTAAATCCGAATAAAGAGAAAGGTTGAGATAAATAGTTAGCTTGAAAAGTTCAAACTATAATGAATTAGCTTTAGTAATTAGTAGTAGATTCACAAATGACGTCAACTATTCATTGAGATTGAGATGTAATTGACTAGTTAATTATACTCATTGAACTCTTTTTATTTCATTGATATTATTGCCGAAAAGAATAGTGATGATGAAGCTTCCGGTAGTAGCTTGAAGGCGATAGAGAGTTTACACAATGCAAATTTGCTCATGAGCTCTTGATAGAGTTTGATGGTTTTGGATTATCGCTTATTATCCACTACTTTGGATCCTTTGCCAGACCCATTGATATATAAAACGTCTCCAGGGGACGCTAAACTTCTTGACAAACACACGCCCAGATCTCTCTTGTGCAGTTCAAACCCTTAGCCAATACATGCAATCACTCCAATGTAACGATTCGACTGGTAATTTTAAGTGTTATAGCTTTGTTCCTCCATTTACTATTTATTTTATGCTCAATTGTCGTTATGTGATTTGCCCGGGCAGTTGGTTCAGTTTCGGGGATGTTTCTGAATGAATTGAGACACTTAGTCTCAAGGTTTAGAGCTTAAGTTGAAAAAGTTGATCGAATGTTGACTTATGTGTAAATAGCACCAGAATGGAATTTTGATAGTTCCGACAGCTCCGTTGGTGATTTTGGACTTAGGAGTATGTCCAGATTGTGATTTGGAGGTCCGTAGTTGATTTTGGCTTGAAATGGCGAAAGTTGGAAAATTAGAAGTTTTGAAAATTGAGAAGTTTGACTGAGAGTTGACTTTGTAGTTACCAGGCTCGATTTTTGATTCCGAAAGTTGGAATAGGTACATTATGTTACTTATGACTTGTGTGCAAAATTTAAGGTCAATCAAACTTGATTTGATAGGTTTAGCATCAATTGTAGAAGTTATAAGTTCATAAGTTTATTAGGCTTGAATTGGGATGCGATTCATGTTTTTGATGTGATTTGAGGCCTCGACTAAGTTCGTATGATGGTTTAGGACTTGTTTGTACGTTTGTTGAGGTCCCGGGGGGAGTGAATTTCGGATGGTTAACAGAGTGAAATGGGACCTAGGAAGATTGCTGAAGTTTTCTGGTGTACAGGTCTGATTTTTTGATACGCGATCGCGTGGGAAGATCCGCGATCGCCTACGCTTATTTTTTGGCAGCTGAGGTTTTGTTCCATGCGATCGCGAGTTTTGGCCTGCAATTGCGTAAGCTGGAGGAAGCAGTGAATCGCGAACGCGTGGGCTAAGCCGCATTCGCAAAGAGGAAATGAGGTAGGAGCTGGTCACGCGTGTTGTTCTGTGCGAATGCGTGGGTCTGTCCGCGATCCCGTAGGTCCGGGAAGCCTATGCATCACTTTCGTGTGTGTGTTTATACGATCCCGTAGAGTTAAGTTCTGGGGCAGTTGAGTTTGTGCTTCGCGATCGCGAAGTTTTTCCCATGATCGCAAAGAAGGGACATCTAGGTAGAACTTAAAATCTCAAAAACGAGGGTTTGAGTTTATTTTACAATTTAATTTTTGGAGCTCGGATTGAGTCGACTCTTGGAGAGACTTTCAAGGAAGTGATTGGGGTAGGTGATTCTTACTTTGTTTTGGTAAAATTACATGAATATATCATTGATTTCATCATCTATTTAGTGAGTTGAACCATTTGGGGAAAATGGAAAAAATTTCTTAGGCCGAATTTTGGTGATTTGCGCGAGATTTTGGTGTCGGATTTGAGTAATTTTGTCATGGTTAGACTCGTAGTTGAATAGCTGTTCCAATTTCGTAACTTTTGTTAGGTTACGAGACGTGGGCCCGGGGTTGACTTTTTTATTTTTTTGATTAAGAACTTAACATTTTCATTTGGAATTGAATCCTATAACCCCTGTTGATTGTATCGAATTATTTGTGGCTAGATTCCAGGTGTTTAGAGTTCGATTCGCGAGGCAAAGACTTGCTAGCGGAGTGATTTGATTTGCTTGAGATAAGTATTGTATTTAAACTCGGTTGAGGCATTGTCTGAATTGTTGTGATAGCCACGTGCTTTTGGGTGCGCACATGCGTGGAGATGAGTCCATGTGCGGGCACCGGGATTATATATTCATGTTTGTGTTGTGCTCGGGCTCTTATAATCTGGATATGACTGTTAAGCTTTAAGCTATGATATCTCACATGTTGTAATAGTTTATGTGGTCTATTTGGGCCATGCTAAGGCTACTTAGAGATTTAACCCCTGAATGAACTTGTTAAATGCGTTTCAGTGATGAAATTGCCGATTTGAATTGCGATAGATACTTTACACATGCCTACACTTTAGCATGTCATTAAAACCAGTCCAAGGACATGATAATCTTATTTCATTCATCAAATACATGTATACTTGCTTTATTTCTTCTGTATGATATGTTTGGACTAGGGGCCTGTGACTATGCCGGGCGAATTATGTTATTAGCACGTGAGTTGTCCGTGCAGATCCATATATTGCTATTATTGGCACGTGAGTTGCTCGTGGAGCATGTGAACTGTCCGGGCGGATCCATATATTGATAATATTGACACGTGAGTTGTCCGTGCAGGTTTTATTGTTAGCACGTGAGTTGTCCGTGCATTATGTGAAATTTGCACTTTTTGATCATTTATCTGATTTACTTGTTTCCTTCCTCTACATGCCACATCCTTCCTCTACATGCCACATTACTGTCTGAACAGGTTATTTGAGAAACTGTGCACATGCACACACGGATATTCTTCTCACGACGCTTGATGAGTTAGTTTTAAGTAATGTTCTGTGCTGGTTTAAAGAGGCAAGGTTACATCGGAATAACTAGTATTCTCAATAATTTAAGATTCTCTTACCTTGCCTTGTTTATTTACGATACTTATTGAGTTGGTTGTCCTCACACTACATCCTGCACCTCGTGTGCAGATCCAGGTATTTCCGAGAACGGTGTCTGTTGATCGTGGAGTTTTACCTGTCCGGAGATTATCGAGATAGCTGCTTGGGCATTCTCAGACCTTGACTCTCATCCTTTTATCTTTTAGTTCTATTTGTACTATTCTACTCTTCTAGATAGTCTTTCAGACTATGTTATTGTATAAATGTTCATATACTCAGTGACAACAAGGTTTTGGGAAATTCAGTATTGAGTTGTGGCATTTTCATCCATTTTTATGAGATTTTAGTTACGTGAACCTATTTCAGTATATTCTGAATTTAAAAATGTTGGTATGTGTAAGTTGTCGGCTTGCCTAGTATCATGATAGGCGCCATCACGACATGTTGAGTTTTGGGTCGTGACACCCTATTATGGGCATTATCAAGCATCTCTTCACACTTTAAGGTACCTATGTAAAGAACCCGTCTTTGGCATTTCCATGAATTCTAGTCCTTCGTTCCAGCTATTAGCTTTTTGTGATGCATCATGTTCTGATACTCTCCGCGTTGCTAGTAGTTTCTTCTTGAGCCTTGGCGGATGTCTCATTCATGGAAGTCTTGTGGCTCTTTCATCTGTCGAAGTCGAGTATTGTTCCATGAGACAATTAGTTGCCGGAATCACCTGGATTGTTCGTGTTCTTCAAGATTTGTCCATTTTCCATCTTTTTTATTTCTCTTTCACTGCAACAACCAAGCAACTATACATATACCCAAAAAATAAGTCCTACACAAACGAACCAACATATATAGTTTGAATGTCACTTTGTTCGTGAAAAACTACTTGATGGCCTCATTTCTTTGTCATTTGTGTTTCTTCTTCTCAACTTGTAGATTTGTTCAGTAAAGCTCTTGGTGGTCCTCTTCATTGTTCCTTCCTAAGAAATTTAGGCGTCCGATCTCCATCTCCTATTTGAGGTGGGGTATTGCCGGAAAAATGATGATAATAAAGGTTTGGGCAGCAGCTTGAAGGCGATCGAAGGTTTACATTTAAAGGAAAAAATTAAGGTTTTGAGATAATGTATAAGGGACTTTAATGCCCCTTGTATATTGTCAGGACCCAAACTCCCACCGGAGCTGTGTATGTGCCTAACACCGCTTTCTAGGCAAGCCATCAATCAATAGGGAGCAATAAACTTAAATAACGATATAAAATAGTCACAACATCGGAATAATCATAAATAACTGAAGCCAATAGTCATAATACAACTAAATTCATCCCATAATCTGGTGTCAATGAGTGCATAAGTACTACAGAATTTAGATAAAGATTCTAATCTAAATTACAAAACTATCTGAAAGATAGAACAATGATAACATAAACAAATCAGAAGGGACTTCAAAACTTATGAGCGAAATCAGCACTTACCTCGAATCTTTGAGGACCAGTACTGGTGCCACATGCTACCAATCACCTCTCTTGGTAATACCTAGATCTGCACATAAAATACAGAGTATAGTGTGAGTACAACCGACCTCATGTACTCAATAAGTAACATACTTAACCTTGGGCTGAAAGTAGTGTCGAGCTTGGAAAGTGTCCGATATTTAATACCTATAACCAATAACAACGATGATAGAATAATAGCAGTAAAGAAAAGTAGCTCAAGCAATACAAAATTCCACCTTTTCAAAAATGGCCGAAAAATAGGTATGCTTTTCATGAATAGTTGTTACGGCATAAATTCTTTCACAGAAGTCACCTAAATACGGTTTTATCAACTTAACAATGATTTCAAGTCCAACACATTAAATAAGGATATCTAATACCAATAAACATGAGGGAAGAATCACAACCTGGTACCTATATGACAGGTAAACATGCCAGAATCAATAATATCACAATTAAAGCAACAAGTATATTAAATCAACACATGTATAATGCCTTGCACAATTGCTCGTCAATCATCACACAGAACAACACTTAGTATTGTATAGGTGTCTGACACAAGTCCCTCACCCAAGCACATAATATTTTTACTTTATTATATATAGCTATATTGGTATATTTTAAGCTATTTACATAATTTTGCAATAATAGCCTATATGCTATGCATATTTACATTTATATTTTTATATTTTTATAATGTTAAGTTATTATTTTCAATCATTTATTGCATAAGTAATATTTTATTATATAATAATTATTTTATTTAAACAATTTTTGTATTTAATTCTTAGCCCAATTTAAGGCTAATTTTTTGACCAAAAACAGGCCCAAAACATTTGGCACATCCCGAGTTCACTCTTCAATAGCCCCAAGACCAAACAACAGTCTTCAAAAACTGGTCTCGACGCGACTTTAACTAGGCCCCTTTCAGTCTTGGCCTGATCTCATATGATCAACGATCCAAATTAAGCCGACCCCTTTCCATATATCCCTCCCCACTTACCCTAGAGACCCATTCCCCACGTTAGCCACCTCTCTATTCCTCTCTTCTACTTTTCAAACCCTAGCTGTCGTATCTCTAGATCCTCTCCGAATCCGGCCCCAATATGGAATGCTTTCGTGATTCTCTTGCCTTATTCTGCTACTACTCACGTGTTCATGGTGTTACTTAGTATTTACCTAACTTTGGTAAATGCTACCTTTCAAGACGAGCCTGATTTGGCTCTAATTTGTGAAGATCTGACCAATGTTTCATCTATATATACTCTACAATGAACGATTCTTGCATCTCCGACCAGATTCATGGCCGTTGGACTCAACTAGAGTTTGAAATTCGATTTTCCCTTTACCGGTTCTATTATTTAGTGCATGTGATATTTTCTTTCCTTATTCGTGTTTGATTGATTGTTTTCCATATTTGATTGTTCAATTTCTACCACTATATAACCCCTCCCCATTTTCTCCCTTGGACGGACCTTATTTTTACTACTTTTACACTCACTATTCTCCTCTTTCACTGATTCACTTACTCTGTTACACTCGAATATTTTTTGAAAATTTTGAATTCTTGGCCGGCTGAAAGCCAAGGTCATAATACTATTAAACGACCTCTTCCAGTGCAAGCACTGCTCGGTGCCCTTCTCGAGGCTCTTGTGAACGTTGAAGCACTGGGAATTCAATGTTTCACTGTTTTCCTTCAATTGCTGCTGCTAAATCACTACTAATAGTCTAAGTTCCTCACTCTTTTTCTCATTTATCTTTGCAACTGGTTAATGTTCTACCTTTACAATTCAAATTACTTCTCTCCTATATGATGATGCTTATGTGAATTGTGTGTGCCATTATGTTTGGCTCAATTTCCCTGTTGTTTATGAAATTTCTAATGGTGTACGATTATCACATGTTCTACTGACTGTTATTCTCGATGAGGTTTCTTCTACGATTCTGTGTGTTCTGATATTACCTAAGTCCAAAGCTTCTAGATGGGTAGCTTGTTCTTTTCTAGGTGCAATAAAGCTCTGGCCGTCTTAAATGTTACTTGAATTTCTGTGATCCTTCCATTGTGCTACCTTTGTTTTCAATCCTGTTTTGCCTTTATGTCTCTCTGTAGTTTTAATGCCCTAATTCTATTTAGATTCTACTCTTTGAATTATGAGTAGTTAACAAAAGTAATTTCTGCTCTTTGTACATTTGCCTGGTTCGAATGATAAACCTGATCAACGTCTGGTGTGAGTGTATCTTCATGCTTTGCTTTATATTCTTGTGTTAAAACTTATTAGTAATTCATATTTGCCCAGAAATAATTCCAAATATATTCTTTCCTCTTCTTGCTAAGTCACTCATACATACAACTTTCAACTTGCTCACGTTCTTAAAATGATCATGCCTATATGATTCCTGAACCTTTTAGACTGTATATTTCAATGCTACTTGCAAGCCTCAATGTTGTACTATAGTTGCATGTCTTACTACCATTTTGGTTGCCACAATACTATTCTATAGGCCATGCTTGCTAGTGCTAGTTTGCTCAGTTTCGCGGCTATTGTTATCCTTGGTATGTACAATGGAACTTGCTATAGACTTGCATTCTCAGAATTAGAAACATGCCTGCTAATTAGCTGTTGTGCAGAGTTTCAATATTGTTGACCTTTGATTTCTTATTAGGTTTTCTTATAAATACTTTCTGTTTTTCACAAACTGACTTAAAAATCTAAGTTATGTTTTGCCCTACATGCTTATGTTAAGATTTTCTTGTGAAATTCATTGTTGGTGTTTGTCTCTCGAGCATGTCATTGCTTCTTGTTAACATTCTGAAAATTAATTCATGACCCTACTTGCTTTGAACTCTTATGCTTAACTCCGCTGTTCGTGGATTCTTGTATGCTAGATTCCTGCAATCAAATCATGTGTATCCCAAGAAACAGGTTACCTTGAACTTGTTTGTTAATCTGAAAACCCCTGTATATGTCCAATCTATGTGTTCTGCTGACTCTCTACATCTTATGTGTGCTTATGTGATGTTCAAGTGTGTGTCTTACCCCTGGGACGTGTAGAGTTCCTGCTTTTGTTAGTTGTGGTATTAAGGTCCAAATGAGCATGCGCTCCACCTTAGAATTTGAGTTATCTTAATGATTTGGGGTTTGTATGAGTTTCCAGTCGTGCTTTAATTATCTATAACTGTTAATGGATGGGCAAGATAGTTGTTTTGTTGTTGGGCCTGGACTACTGAATCTGGTTCTTGGTACTGTTGTTTCGAGCACAGTATCTGCGCTTGGGATATGGGCCTGTCCGAATTTTGAAGCCATTTGAGGGCCCAGATGGACCGCTGGGTTATTCTACATTTATGATTAGGCATATTGTTATTCCCCTTTGAGCTTTAATAATTTGTATAACGAATGATGGGGAGTTAATAAAAAGGACTGGGGTATTCTAATACTTGCAAGAAAGGGTAGAAAGCATGCTTATAGTCTATGTGTTCTATTTGCTATTGCATCTAGCATGCTCTATTTGTTGCACATGGAATCGTGCCCATAGGAATCACGCACACACACTTCACTTATCTTGTCAAATATGCTATACTTGTTTTCATGTCTACTATTCAACGCTTTTACATAATATGCCTATAGGATACAATAATGCAATATTTTCGCTAATCTGGATACCATGACTATGAGGTTTAATTATTGGTCAATTGCTTCATGTTACTTTTGTACTGTCCCACTTAGATGACATGCGTATAGGGTTGATGTGTTATAAAATCAAGTCTAATTGTCAAATGTTAGGAATCCTACCTATAAGATACTCTTATTCACCTAGAAAAGCCATTTATGAAATAAACGCTGGTAATGTTGGACTCTCAAAATTGTTTGACTGCCTAATTATGCAACCATTAGAAATCATGCCTATAGGACAATGTCGCCTGCTTAAGACACATATCTATAAAATGAATGCTACTAATTCTGAGATTTCTAACAGTTTTATTGCCTCATTGCATAAAAAATTTAGAGACCATGCCTATAAGGTTTGTAATACCTTAATCTGCGAATTCAGAAATAACAATGCTATTTGCACAATGCTGGAATTCAGAATCATCTAAAGACCATGCTAATAGGAGTTAATGACTCTAAGTCTTAATTCTGAAATTCTCTACTGCGTGCTTTTGTGCTTATGTGTGGAGGTCAACTTTAACCTTGCATTGCAATTGTGTGCAGTCCCATCTGTTTTGAATGTCGCCTAGTTTTATCATTTTGAGTAACCTAAGTGAGGTCTAGAACTATCTAATAGTAGGTCCAAAGACTTATGGACCATAAGCAAGGGATGGGTAGTGCACGCATAGGATAGGTTTAGAATTTAATTACAGCGCCTCTAAGTAATAACTTCGACATAGTAATTGGGTAGCAGGAGATGATAGTCTGTGCCTACTGAATAATATGAGCAACCCTTACCTCAAGGGAGTTGCGAAGTATTATTTATGTTGTACGGGTTGATCCTTTTGGCTAAAAAACTTAGGACCCCCCCCCCTATCCTTTTATATAGTTCTGTTCACACTTGATCGTAAGTCGATGCAATTGTACTCTTTGTGATTTTTTAAGATTTGTATCAATTAGTCATATATTTAATTTTTATGTTCTAATAGAGTTTTCGGCTTCTACATCTTTTTTTGCTTATTTGATCACCTGGCTTAATTATCTAATCCACATAGTATAAATTTCGGCCGGGACACATAGTTGTGGACCTCGAGGAGTGCCTAACACCTTCTCGCTAAAGGAATTTGAGCCCTTACCCGATCTTTAGTAACATTGACTAGTCAAACAGAGTTATTTGCAAAAAGGTGTCCTAACGCACCTTAAAATCGTTAGGTGGCGACTCTTCTCTTTTAATACCCACTTAAAAGAGGTATCATATGTCGAAACCCTCTTTCAAGAGAAAATGGGGTGCGATAGCCTAGCGACTCTATTGGGGATATATTTAGGCCCTTACTATAATAAAATTGACTTATGTGGATTATTTCCCTTATTTTTTGTATTTGTCTAAATTTCTATGACATACACATCCCTTCTCTTATTCGCCTTTATTTGCTTGAATTGTTATGACATGAACATCCCTTCCATGTTTCCCTTTATTGCTATGATATGTATGATCTCTCTCCGTTTCCCACATCTTCTCTAAAGACAAACATATCATGACTTTCCCGTTCCTATTTCCCTACTTCCTTCATTACGTTGTCGCACATTTTCATGAGTTAAACTGACTTCTCTCTTTTGTCTTTCTTTTCTTTTCTCTTTTATTCCTTCTCCTATGCATCTTTACCATATTATTTATTGTTTTATGCACTTTTATCATGCAAATACTTGACAACACATTACTATTTCTGCATAAAGCATGCTCCACATCATACTTCACTCGTTCATATTATCAGTATAGCGGCACTTGATGAGTGTCCGCACTTTCCTGAAAACACTCTTTTAAATCGGAAAGGCTTATTTGTGGTAGACTAATCGATCAGCGGTGTAGTTGACGCTCCCCTGCTTTTCCCTCTCGAGTTGTCCACTTGAGAGTACCAGTCTAGAACCTGCTAGAAACCCCACTCTAATTTAAAATGTACATGCATCATGCTAAACCTAGTACGGATTGAGGCGTCAATGACATAACAACCCGATTAGATAAACCTTGTCCAAAGTCCGACGGGATTTCCATAATCCTAAAGGACATTATCATGTTATGTGCATTACTTGGAGAAAATGTTCCAACATGTTGATCATTATTGCGTAAATAATCGAATCTGAAAGGGAAAAAGGCTAACCCTTGTTTGTTTGCAGAAAATAAAGCATGAAGTCTCCAGATTCGGTATGGTCCAAATATCCCGCCTTTGCTAATTGACTGGTGGAAAGACCTTGCACCTGGTGATAAAAATCATGTGAGGAGAGTATTGGGTAACTTGTTGTCTTTGTTGAACATTCAACCAAACAGGGAACTGATTGAGGCTGCTACCATGCTCTGGGATGAGACCAGAGCTGCTTTTCAATTTGGCAATATAGAAATGACTCCTCTCCTAGAATAAATAAGGGGTTTCGCCAAGTTACCATGGGATAGTCCGGGACTACTGGTGCCAGAAAATTGCACTCCCCGTGGTTTTCTGAAAGTGTTGGGTTTAAGAAGAATGATGAACTGCTCTGTCTAATGAAATCATACATCACTTTTGAGTTTCTCTACGAGCGTTATGGACATAGTAAATCATTTCTCCTTCATCATGATGAACTAGCCATTATCTCTTTGGGATGGGTGCACCGCCGGGTTTATGTTTTCATTGTCTGCTTCTTGGGATCATGATCTTTCCGATGCAAGCAGAAAGGATTCATACCCGCTTAGCCATGGTCGCAGGACCTTAATGGATGGCATCGAAGGACATACTTACACTATCATCCTCATGATCTTAGCTGAAATATACCGTGTTACTCTGGATCGATGCAAGTAGGGGTTCGGACACTTTGAGGGTTGTAATCTATTGCTACAAATTTGACTGTCGGAACACCTTTAGAGGGGAGAGTATCATCAAGAGATTCTGCGAAGGCCACTGAACGACTACATAGACAACCATCACCCAAAGAAAATGACATTTATTTCGGACAGATTTGAAAAGCCCGAAAATGCTGTAGGTTGGGTATGTTTCTTCAGCAATCTGACAGACGAGCAAGTGCATTGGATGTTAGAATGGTCTCCTAGTTGAGTTCATCATCGGATCAAAAGGAACTACTCATTTGGTACTGATTGGGCTGCAAGGCATCCACCTTTACGCTCTTATAAAGGTAATGAGGTAAACTGGAAGAAGACAAGTCATACCTCGGGTTTCCAATATGGTTCAATACAAGGCGGATTTCAAGGGAGATATCTCATTTAAGTTCGAAGCGCAACACATGTGAAACCAAAATATCATCATGGAAGGAGAAACTATTGAGCTAGATAGGTATCACGCTGGCCGTATGTACTACTATCTATCATGGTTAGAAGACGATATAACTGGGGACGTCAAACCAGGAATCAATCTGAAGGATAGGATCATAGATGAATTGGCGAAGGCACGGGTGAAGTACAAGAGGCTACGCAAAAGGGTGTTCGAATATGAAGCTAAGCTTCTGGAGCAACATAAATTAAACACGGAGCCGATAAGGGAATGGAAAGAGATTTTCACTAAGTCGACGGAGAGATTAGAATACTTGGAGCAAGGACTAGTGGAGCTGGAAGGGAAGATGAGAAAGAGACTTTGGGATTGTCAAGGCGTGGACGACGATGAAGGAGGAAAGCTGGCAAAGGCTTACTTATTGCTGGACATGCGTGATCTGGGAAACATGATTGATGGAGTCAAGAGAGCCAAGTATGGAGAAGGTCCTTCAGGGACCAAATAGATTAGGAGAAGATGTTCTTTACTGCTTTTTAGTTTAGATTAGATTTCGATGTAATAAGGCTTAATGCCATTAGTGACATTATTGTTATTGCTGATTTAGTGAAAGATTTGTTTTGGCTTATTTTTGCACTAATGAGATGAAGCAAACGTTGGCATAGATTTTCTCCAAGTGTATGTGTCACTTAGGCCTACCTCAGGCACAATGAGGTCCCCCAAATTAGGATGCCAATTATTACATTACATTAAAATTAGGACATGTTTAAGTATTGCAAACACTCTTTTATTTCACCTTACTGACTTGGTTACCTTTTAATTTTATTTTCTTTATATATTCCCACTCCCAAAGGTTGGTTCGTGTATACTGACATCATTAGCATACCACACTAGATCAAGAGGTCCTCCACCTCCTAAGCGAAGATGGATGACAGAAGCGGTATTCAGAAAGATAATGCTACCGCGTCAGAGAATGTTGAAACTTTAAATGGTAGAAGCACCCAGGGCAGAATGAGTTGGTCTTACCTTTGGAGCAGAAAATCCTGGAGCTACAAGGTGAGCTTGAACAAGTCCGAAATCTGGCAAACCTTTCCCTTACTCTTAATGTTCCCGACATTAACCAGCAAAACCCAACTACCCAAAACCAAACACCGCCACAAAACGCACAAAACAAGAATCCACCACCCATTGCTCTAAATCTTCCTGCACCACACCAGTATCATAATCCTGCACCTCCCCAAAACCGCAATCTACCACCAGTGCAAACCCTTCAACAAACCTCTATCACCCAACTCAATACCCGCAAACCACTACTTATCACACTCCCCAAAATTCACCACAACCCGCTCCTGATCCCTAAAACTCAACCAATGATCATCCATATATCCAAGTTCCAGGAACTCATCAAAACAACTCGATATATGTGGAAACCTTACCCCATACCCCGTAGCAAACCCTATACATACTTGAGCCGACTGAGAAGGACCTGTTCATTCGAAACATGGCAGAGGAACTCAAGAAACTTACAGGGAGAGCCCAGACTGTTGAAGGTAGGAAAGGTGTTGAAAGTTTAAACTATGAAGATTTGATATTCAGCCAAATGTAGAACTGCTGGAGGGTTACAAACCTCCCAAGTTCAAGATGTTCGATGGCACTGATGATCAGAAGGTACATCTAAGAATCTACTGCGGCAAGCTTGTAGGAGTGAGTAAGAATGAACAGATTTGCATGAACTTATTCATGCGAAGTCTTACAGGAGACGCCTTGTCTTGGTATATCAGTCAAAACCTGAAGAAGTGGGCAAATTGGGTAAGTATGGCCTCAGATTTCATGGACAGATTCAGGTTTAACACAGAGAACGCGCTAGACCTATTCTATATCCAAAACCTCAAGAAGAAGCCGACAGAAACCTTATGCGAGTATGCTACTCATTGGAGATCAGAGACCGCAAAGATAAGGCCAGCACTTGAAGAAGAACAAATGAACAAGTTCTTTGTTAGAGCTCAAGATCCGCAGTATTATGAAAGGTTGATGGTCATCGAGAATCAAAAGTTCTCAGACATCATCAAATTAAGAGAGATGATAGAAGAAGGAATCAAGAGTGGAATGGTGACTAATTTTGAGGCGTTGCAAGCTACAAATAAAGCCTTGTAATCAGGAGGTATCTCAAAGAAGAAAGAAGTGGGTGCTATGATGGTAGCCCAGGGCCCTAAGTCTCCCCCACATACCAAATACCTCCACCCGCATATCAACCCTCACCCCCAAAATACCAATACCCTGCCACCACTTACCATACCTATAACACTCAGCCTGGATACTACCATTCACCTCCACCCACCCACCAAAACTACCCAAAGCCACGTCCGAATTTTGACCACAGAACTCCTAGACAATACACCCCAGTTGCTGAACCCATAGCCTAACTGTATGAGAGACTGAAGGTCGCTGCTGCTGTTGAGAACCCTTCCCAGTGGATCAATCCCAACAAAACATGTGCCTATCATTTATCCATGAAGGGTCATACCATCGAGGAGTGTCGCATGTTAAAAGACAAGATTCAGACACTGATCAACATTAAGGTTATACAAGCAAAGGAAGACGCATCGAATGTACGCAATAACCCTCTCCCAGATCATAGGGGTGAGGGTGTGATCGTGATAGAAACTTATGAGGAATGGGATCAGGAAGGGTCCATCGGACTCATTCAAGAGGGAGACACTCCTAAGGCATCTCTAGTCACCCTCACGCCAGTTGTGGTACAAATCCAGGCACCATTTGAGGTCAAGGTAGCTATACCCTTCACTATAATGGTAGCTCGTACACCATCTTACAAGTCTGATACCGTCCTATGTGATTATGTTGCGGAAGCGAGAAGAAAGGGAAAAGCCAAGATGGAAGAGACAGGTACCGCGCAAGGTATGACTAGAACTGGCAGAGTTTACACACCTGAGAATCTCGGAGGAACGAGCAAAAAAGCTGCACCTAAGCCACCTGTTGTTGAGACAGGCATGGACGATCTTTGTAGGAAGATACAAGCAAGGGAATACTCTGTTGTTGACCACCTGAACAAGACTCCCGCTTAGATATCAATTTTATCACTGGTGCAAAACTCAGACGCACACAAGAATGCCTTGATGAAAGTGTTAAGTGAAGCTTATGTACCCACCGACATCACTAGTGGAGAGATGGCTAACATGGTCGGACAGATACTGGAAAGTCACAAAATTACTTTCCACAAAGATAAGTTACTGCCAGAAGAGTTGGGTCACTACAAGGCATTGCACATCACAATGCAATTTGAGGACAAGTTCATTGCCAGAGTCCTAATAGATGGAGGTTCGAGCCTGAAAAAATGCCTGCGGACCATTTTGAAAAAATTAGGTAAAGGCCTGCACGAGACACGCATGGGAAGCATGAATATGAAGGCATTCGACGGATCTCAAAGAGCCACTATTGGAGAAATCAACCTTGATCTACAGATGGGTCAAACTTGGTTTAATGTTGAGTTCCAAGTGTTAGATATATCTGCTACTTACAACCTATTGTTGGGACGAACATGGATACATGCAGCTGGGGCAATGGCTTCTACTCTGCACCAGGCTGTGAAGTTCGAATGGAATCATCAGGAGGTGATCATTCATGGAGACGGAAGCAACCCTATCTACACCAACCAGACCGTTCCAGTCATCGAAAACAGGAGGAAGTTGGGCAGAGAAACATATCACTGCATTGAGTGGGTTAACGCAATTAAAAATGATCGATAGTGGAGCAACAAGATAGAAAGCATATTGTCGTCGACGGTATATGAACTAGGCAAGGGTCTTGGCAAAAAGCTTCAAGGGATCACAAAACCAGTACAACCATAGTATCATGGCACGACCTTTTAACTCGGGTATGAATGCACCGTGCAGGAGTATCAGGATTGGATACCATCATGGCACGCTAATTACTACCCACTGGAACAACCCATACCTTTGCATCAGATATTCCGTCAAGCTGACATGATGTGGGAATCCGAGGAAGATGAAATTTTGGCGGTATAAGGAAGTTGTTTCTGGACAAAGAAGCCATGGACTGTAGTGCAATTATTGAGGAGGAGGAGGAAGACCTTACCATTCAAAAAGTGGGAGAAGGAGTTGTGCTCAAGAAGTGGACAGCTATACCATCCCGGGCTCGCCGAGTACCTGGGTAGCCTGGAACAATTAGCATGACTTGTTTTTAAACTGTTTTGAGCATTTAAGACGTTTTCAATATTTTGTTTTGGAATAATTACTCGAGCCATCAAGTCGTACTTGTTGATAGCTTTAATCTTTATTAATGCATTATTGCTTTTTGTATTTATTATTATCTTTGTATATTCTTTCAGCTTAATTATTACATACCCTGATGAACCTACAACCGTGACATGTAATGAGATAACACAACATAAGGACAGTGATTCGGGAGAATTAGAAGATGATATAATACCTGAGGAAATTGTCAAAGAAGTAGAAAATTTTGTAAACAAACCGAAGTCTAATTTGGAGGAAACCAATGCCGTTAACTTAGGGGATTCTGAAACAGTCAAAGAAACTCGCATAAGCATTCATCTCTCACCATCAGAGAAGGAAGAGTATATCAGGTTCCTAAAGGAATATGAGAATATTTGTGCATGGTCCTACGATGATATGACTGGGTTAAGCACATCCATAGTAACTCACAAGCTACTCACCAATCCCATGTGTTCACCAGTAAAGCAGAAGCTCAGAAAGTTCAAGCCAGATATGAGTCTGAAGATAAAAAAGGAGGTCACCAAGAAAATCAAAGACAAGGTTCTTCAAGTGGTCGAATACCCGACCTGGTTAGCCAACATTGTGCCAGTTCCGAAGAAAGATGGAAGTTAGAGTATATGTCGATTACCGAGATCTAAACAGAACAAGTCCTGAGGATGATTTCTTGTTGCCTATCATACTGATCGAAAATTGCGCCAAGCATGAGCTCCAATCCTTTGTGGATTGCTTCGCAGGATATCATCAGATTTGGATGGACAAAGAGGATGCCGAAAAGACCGCCCTTGTCACACCATGGGGAATATATTGCTACAAAATGATGCCGTTTGGTTTGAAGAATGCTGGGGCCACCTATATAAGGGCCATGATGACTATCTTCCATGATACGATACACAAGGAAATAGAGGTGTACGTGGATGATGTCATCATCAAATCCAAAAGAAGTTCATACCACATAGCAGACCTGAAAAGGTCGACTTCGAAAGTACAATTTGAAGTTGAACCCAGCAAAATATGCCTTCGGAGTCTCTGTTGGAAAATTGCTAGGTTTCATCGTCAACCATTGGGGTATTGAGCTAGACCGTAAAAAAATAAAGGCTATCTAGGACTTGCCACCACCAAAAAACAAAAAGGATGTGATGAGTTTTCTAGGATGCCTAAATTATATCAGCCGCTTTATAGCACAATCAACAGAGATATGTGAGCTGATCTTCAGAATATTGAGGAAGGATCCTGCAACAAGTTGGACTAAAGAATGCCAAAAAGCCTTTGACAAAATAAAGGAGTATTTAGCTAAACCGCCCGTGTTGGTACCCGCCAGAACTAGGAAGACCTCTGCTACTTTACCTGTCCGTGTTAGATGGAGCCTTTGGCTGGATTCTGGGACAACATGACGAAATTGGGAGGAAAGAGCAAGTGATATATTATCATAGCAAGAAGTTCACGCCTTACAAGGCCCGGTACTCTTTGTTGGAACGTACCTGCTATGCTTTGACATGGATAGCCATGAAGTGGAGACATTATTTCTATGCGTACACCACATATCTCATATCAAGGATGAATCCACTAAAATACATCTTTTAGAAACCCATGCCTACGGGTGAGTTAGCAAAGTGGCAGATATTGCTAAGTGAGTTCGACATCATCTATGTAACTCAGAAGGCAGTCAAGGAGCAAGTGTTGGCTGATCACTTGGCGGAGAATCCCGTAGACAGAGAATACGAGCCATTGAAGATGTATCTTCCCGACGAGGAGGTGTCGTTTGTAGGTGAAGATATTATCGTGCCATACGACGAATGAAGGATGTTCTTCGATGGAGAAACAAGCTTCAAGGGAGTGGGCATCAGAGCTGTCTTAATATCAGAGACCGATCAACATTATCCGGTATCCGCAAAATTCAGTTCCCATGCCCCAACAATATGGCAGAATATGAGGCCTGCATCTTGGGACTCAGGTTGGCCATCGACATGAACGTTTAGAAGTTGCTAGTAATAGGAGATTTTGACCTATTAGTACACCAGGTATTAGGAGAATGGGATACTAAGAGCACTACGATATTTCCATACTTGCATTGTGTAAAAGAGTTGATCAAGAGGTTCACAAATATAGAATTCAAACATGTTCCAAGGATTCAAAATGAGTTTGCTGATGTATTAGCCACCTTGTCTTCCATGTATAACATCCAAACAAGAATATTATCGATCCTATCCCAATAGGAATTCATAAGCAACCAGCTTATTGTGCTCATGTTGAAGAAGAGTTCGACGGAAATCCATGGTTCCATGATTTCAAGGAATACTTGGAAAAGGGAGAATATCCGGAGAATGCTACACACAGTCAGAAGTGCATGCTACGAAGATTGGGTAACCATTTCTTTCAAAGCGGAGGAATTCTGTATAGAAGGACTCCTGATTTGGGATTTTTGCAATGTGTTGATGCCAAGGAGGCATCTAGATTGCTCGAAGAAATACATGCCAAAACTTATGGACCTCACATGGGTGTTTTGGCCAAGAAATATTAACACCAGGGTATTTCTGGATGACGATGGAAATAGACTGCATCAAATATGTTCAAAAGTGTCACCAAATACATGCTAATATGATACGAGTGCCGCCCAACGAACTCGATGAAACAAGTTCACCCTGGACTTTCTTTGCTCGGGGCATGTATGTCATCGGACCAATTGAACCCGTTGTTTCAAACGGAGACATGTTCATTTTGGTGGCTATAGACTACTTCACAAAATGGGTTGAAGCCGCATCCTATGAGGCTATAACTAAGAAAGTCGTAGCAGATTTTGTCCGGGACTGCATTGTTTGTCGATTTGGAGTACCTGAGTCAATTGTTACTGACAATGCCACAAATCTCAACAGTTACCAGATAAAAGCTATCTGTGAAACATTCAACATCAAGCATCGGAAACTCTACAACATACAGGCTGCAAATGAATGGAGACGAAGAAGCCACCAACAAGAACACAAAGAAGATATTGAGGAAAATGGTGGACAACTATAAACAATGGCATGAGAAGCTACCGTTTGCTTTGTTCGGGTATCGAACCACCGTTTTGTATGTTAACTGGGAAAATCCCCATCTATTGGTCCATGGTACTGAAGCCGTTATTCCTGCCGAAGTGGAGATTCCTTCCTTAAGTATCATATAAGAAGCCGAGCTCAGCGATGCAGAATCGGTACGGAACCGGTATGAATAACTAGCTCTCATTGATGGTAAAAGAATGAACATAGTGTGTCACGGTCAACTCTACCAAAACAGAATGGCAAGAGATTTAAACAAAAAGGTTAGATCAAGACAATTCACACCAGGGCAATTGGCGCTGAAACGAATATTTCCACATCAGGATAAAACAAAGGGGAAATTCTCACCCAACTGGCAAACCCCTTACATGGTTCACCAATACTGACAGGAGGAGCACTTATACTTGCAGAGATGGATGAACAGATATGGCCAAAACCTATCAACTAAGACGCAGTCAAAGAGATATTATGTTTAGTATTATGTCTGCACTTTCTATGTGATGTAACCTGAACTACGCTTGACATGATTCCCATTTGAGAGGGGATATGTAGACAGCCCTGTAGGTTCGGTCATATCATAATAAAATCTTTATCCCCCCTATGGTAAGAAACTAGGGCAAGATCTCGAGTTTGCCCGATCTCATAGTGTTTAGGATCACCAAGTAATGTATTACCAGAAGTATGCATCTAAACTGGGGCAGGATTTTGGGGAGGATCCTCAAAAGTCAGACGTAAGGAGGTTGAATGTCTCAAAAGAGTGTCAGAATAACCGATTCGACAAAATTATTTGCTTTCATGCATTATTACCTATTTTGAATGAACTGCATTTTTATATAAACAATTTATCACAAATGCATGTTTCTCAAAAATTTCATTTTTCTGTAGTAGCAAGACGTTACCAAGGGTGACTCAAATAGGACCTCAAGATAGGAGAGAAGGCAAAGCAAGGAATGGAGAGCACGAACCATCCTCCCCCCCCTCCCCACACACACACACACACACAAAAAGCTCATGAATTTTCTTTGGATACTGGCACGAGAGACATAACAAACACGTCCACAAGTATATACAATCTTCACATCGACAGAGGTCACCAAACGCAAACGCATCAAGCTAAGAAATACCTCGTCCTCTCACATTTAATCATTGCTCTTCTTGCATGAGGCTAAACACTGCCTCCATTATTGTGTAAGGCTAAACGCTGCTTTCCTTTGCATGAGACTAAGCACCGTCTTTGCCACATTGCTTGAGGCTAAGCGCTGCCTCCATTATCGCATAAGGCTAAACGATGTCTTCACCATTACATAAGGCTAAGCATTGCCTTTCCTTGCATGAAACTAAGCACTGTCTCCATTCTCTGCATGAGGCTAAGCACTACCTCCAAACTGCATAAGGCTAAGCACTGCCTTTTCTCGCATGAGACTAAGCACTGTCTCCACTACATTGCATGAGGCTAAGCACTGCCACCATTATTGCATAAGGCTAAACGCTGCCTTCCTTTGCATGAGACTAAGCACTGTCTCCGCTACAATGCATGAGGTGAAGTACTGCTTCCATTATTGCATAAGGCTAAATGCTGCCTTCACCATTGCATAAGGCTAAGAATTGCCTTTCCTTGCACGAGACTAAGCACTGTCTACAGTCTCTGCATGAGGCTAAGCACTGCCTCCATGCTGCATAAGGCTAAGCACTGCCTTTCCTCGCATGAGACTAAGCATTGTCTCCACTCTTTACATCGGGCTAAGCACAACTATCATCTCATGCCAAACTAAGCCTTGTCTTGTCCCATTCTCGCATATGACTTAGCATTACCGGCATCCTCTATCAAACGATCAATATCATCGTATATTTGCACTTTATGGGCTGAAATATCGCCACACTTTCCGAAAGCATCACAGTCTGAGGGCATCAACCTCATAGCCCGAAGACATCATGCCATGGCCAGAGGATCTCTCGAAACTGCACATCATTATTCAAAGGCGTCATAGTCCAAAGGCATCATCCTTACAGCCAAGGACACCATTTCATGGCCTGCGGATCCTTTATCATATGCTTCATAGCCTAGGACGTCATGGTCTAAGGACATCATCTTCATGGTTCGAAGACAACTCTCATGGTCCGAAGGAAATTTGGATCATGCTTAAATTTTCACAATAACCCCGTATGTATATATGCGTGCATCGTGTTTTAAGTTTTGTAGGTAACCCGGGAGGTAACCATTCTACAAACAGGAGCAATTCTCGCTCCCGTTTCTCTTCAAATCTTTCAATCATTTCAAACATAATAGTTACTCCCGATACTACCATATCTAAAAGATCCTTTCCGAAACACACGACCACTCTTACAACAACTTCATCGGCTTCGTTCGCCGTTGGATCCAGAACTACACACGGCCTGATTCCCGTAACACCAGGGATATGTAAGCAACTCAAGAATTCAGCCCTATCTTTTTAAAACACATCATCCCCCACTCATTTCAGACAAAATTTGTCATCATTTTCTTACCCGACAATTCTTTCATCATTCCCGGGTAAAAAGAGGCAGCTGTTGATACCCAATTTTGCCTTCATATTTTTAGAAATTTCATATATTATTTTAAATATCATTCTACATCATCACCAATTTACAAGAGTCATATAAGTATTTTCTATAATTTTCCATAATTTATAAACTTTAAAATTGATTTTCTTGCATTTGAATTACTTGAATATGTATCAATTACCCATTTAAATTATTTTATGATGACTTAATCATACAAATTTATTATTTGCATCCACATATATGTTTCATAATATTTTTATTTTATTTTACATAATTATATTGGTATTTTTAAAGTTATTTACACAATTTGGCAATAATAGCGTATATGCTATGCATAATTACATTTATTATATTATTCATGCTAAAATAGAATTTTTATATTTTTATAATGTTAACTTATTACTTTCAATCAATTTATTGCATAAATAAATTTTTATTTTTTATTAATTATTTTATTTAAAAATTTTTGTGTTTTTAATTCTTAGCCCAATTTTGGGCTAATTTTCGAACCAAAAACAGGCACAAAACATGTGATCCATCCTTAGTTCACTCTTCAACAACCCAACACTAAACAACCCTCTTCAAAAACCGGTCCCAACCCGATTTTAACCTGCCCCGCTCCCCTTTCAATCTTGGTCGTTGATCTCAAATGATCAATGATCCAAATTAAGCCGGCCCCTTTCCATATATCCCTCTCGCCAACCTTAGAGACCCATTCCCCACTTCAACTGCATCTACTCTCCCTATTCCTCTCTTCTACTTTGCAAACCCTAGCCGTTGTATCTCTAAATCCTCTCTGAATCCGGCCCCAATATGGAATGCTTTCATGATTCTTTTGCCTTATTCTGCTACTACTCATGCGTTCATGGTGTTACTTAGTATTTACCGGCTCTAATTTTATGAAGATCTTGCCGATGTTTCATCTACATATACTCTACAATGAACGATTCTTGCATTTCCGACCAGATTCATGGCCATTGGACTCAATTAGGGTTTGAAATTTCAATTTTTCCTTTACCGGTTCTATTATTGATTGCATTTGATATTTTCTTTCCTTATTCGTGTTTGATTGATTGTTTTCCATGTTTGATCGCTCAAGTTCCACCACTATATAATCCCTCCCCACTTTCCCCTTTGGACGGACCTCATTTTTACTACTATTACTCTCACTATTCTCCTCTTTCACTCATTCACTTACTCTGTTACACTCGACTATTTTCTGAGACTGTTGAATTCTTGGCCGGCTGAAAGCCAAGGCCCTAATACTATTAAACGACCTCCTCTGGTGCAAGCATTGCTCGGAGCCCTTCTCGAGGCTCTTGTGATCTCTAAAGCATTGGGGATTTGAGGTTTCACTGTCTTCCTTCAATTGATGCTTATGTGAACTGTGTGTGCCACTATTGTTTGGCTCAGTTTCCCTGCAGTTTATGAAATTTCTAATGTTGTATGATTAGCACATGTTCTTCTGACTGTTAGTCTTGATGAGGTTTCTTCTACCATTATGTGTGTTCTAATATTATCTAAGTCCATAGCTTCTAGATGGGTAACTTGTTCTTTTCTAGGTGCAATAAAGCTCTGGCCCTCTTAAATATTACTTGAACTTCTGTGATCCTTCTGTTGTGCTACCTTTATTTTCAATCCTGTTTGCCTTAATTTCTCTCTATAGTTTTAGTGCCCTAATTCTATTAGGATTCTACTCTTGGAATCATAAGTAGATAACTAAAGTAATTTCTGGTCTTTGTGTGTTTGCCTGGTTTTAATGTTAAACCTGATCAATGCTTGGTGTGAGTGTATCTTCATACTCTGCTTTGAATTCTTGTGTTAAAACATACTAGTAATTCATAATTGCCCAAAAATTGTTCCAAATGTATTCCTCCATCTTCAAGCTAAGTCACTCATACATACAACTTTCAACTTGCTCACTTTCTTAAAATGATCATGCCTATGTGAATCCTGAACCTTTCAAACGGTATATATTTCTATACTAATTGCAAGGCTCAACACTGTACTATAGTTGCATGTCTTACTCCCATTTTGGTTGCCACAGCACTGTTCTATAGGCCATGCTTGCTAGTGCTATTTTTCTCAGTTTCATGCCTATTGTTATCCTTGGTAGGTACATTGGAACTTGCTATAGACTTGCATTCTCATAATTAGATACCTGCCTGCTAATTCGCTGTTATGCAAAGTTTTCAATATTATTGACCTTTGATTTCTTAATATGTTTTCTTATAAATACGTTCTGTTTGTCACAAACTGACTTACAAATCTAAGTTATGTTTTTCCCTACATGCTTATGATAATATTTTCTTGTGAAGTTCATTGTTGGTCTTTGTCTCTTGAGCATGTCATTGCTACTTGCTAACCTTCTAGAAATTAATTCATGACCCTGCTTTCTTTGAACTCTCATGCTTAACTCCTCTGTTTGTGGATTCTTGTATGCTAGATTCCTACAGTAAAATCATGTGTATCCCAAGAAACCTGTTACCTTGAACTTCTTTGTTAATCTGAAAACCCATGTATATGTCCAATCTATGTGTTCTACAGACTCTCTACATCTTATGTGTGCTTATGTGATGTTCAAGTGTGTGTCTTACCCCTGGGACGTGTAGAATTCTTACTTTTGTTAGTTGTGGCATTAGGGTCCAAATGAGCATGCGCTCCACCTTAGAATTTGAGTTATCTTAATGATTTGGGATTTGTATGAGTTGACATTCGTGCTTTAATTATCTATAACTGGTAATGGATGGGCAAGATAATCATTTTGTTGTTGGGCCTGGACTGCTGGATCTGATTCTTGGTACTGTTGTTTCGAACACACTATCTGCACCTGGAATTTTGTCCTTATGAATTTTAAAGCCATTTGAAGGCCTAGATGCACTACTGGGTTGTTTTACATTTATGATTAGGCATGTAGTTATTCCATTTTAAGCTGTAATAATTTGTATAACGAATGATGGGGAGTTAATAAAAGGGGCTGGGGTATTCTAAATACTTGCACGAAAGGGTAGAAAGCATGCCTATAGGGTCTTTGTGTTCTATTTGCTACTACATCTAGCGTGCCCTATCTGTTGCACACTAATAGGAACCATGCCTATAGGAATCACGCACACACACTTCACTTAACTTGTCAAATATGCTATACTTGTTTCCATGTCTACTATTCAACTCTTTTAGATAATATACCTATAGGATACAATAATACAATATTTTCGCTAATCTAGATACCATGACTATGAGATTTAGTAATTGGTCAACTGCATCATGTTACTTTTGTACTGTCCCACTTATATGACATGCCTATAGGGTTGAAGTGTTATAAAATCAAGTCTAATTCTCAAATGTTGGGAATCCTACCTATAGGATACTCTCACTCGCCTAAAAAAGCCGTTTATGAAATAAACGTTGTTAATGTTGAACTCTCAAAACTGTCTCACTGCTTAATTATGCAACTATTAGAAATCAAGCCTATAAGACAATGTCACCTGCTTAAGACACATATCTATAAAGTCAGCACTATTAATTCTAAGCTTTCTAACAGTTTTATTGCCTCATTGCATAAATAATTTAGAGATCATGCCTATAAGGTTTGTAATACCTATAATCTGCGAATTCAGAAATAACAACGTTGTTTGCATGATGCTGGAATTCAGAATCACCTGGAGACCATGCCTATAGGACTTAATGACTCAAAGTCTTAATTCTGAAATTGCCTACTGCCTAATATAAGAATCCGATCGCGTGCTTTTGTGCTTACATGTGGAGGCCAACTTGAACCTTTTGTGTGCAGTCCTATCTGTTTTGAATGTCGCCTAGTTTTATCATTTTGAGTAACCTAAGTGAGGTCTAGAACTACCTAATAGTAGGCCCAAAGCCTCCTGGACCATAGCCATGGGACGGGTAGTGCACGCATAGGATACGATTTAGAATTGAATTAGAGCGCCTCTAAGTAATAACTTCAAAATAGTAATTGGGTAGCAAGAGATGATAGTCTGTGCCCGCTGAATAATACGAGCAACCCCTACCTCAAGGGAGTTGCGAAATATTATTTATGTTGCACGGGTGATCTTTTAGGCTAAAAAACTTAGGACCCCTATCCTTTCATATACATGTTGTTCACACTTAGTCATAGATCAACACGATTGTATTTTTTGTCA
>MCJB01040535.1:38534-56318 GCA_002018475.1 Nicotiana obtusifolia | reverse complement strand
GCCCCCCCCCCCCCCCCCCCATCCTTTTATATATTTGTTGTTCACACTTGGTCATAGATCGACGCAATTGTACTCTTTGTGATTTTTTAAAACTTGTATCAATGAGTCATATAGTTAATTTTTATGTTATAATAGAGTTTTCAACTTCTACATCTTTCTTTGCTTATTTGATCATCTAGCTTAATTATCTAATCCACATAGTGTAAATTTTGGCCAGGACCCACAGTTGTGGACCTCAAAGAGCGCCTAACACCTTCTCTTTGTGGTAATTTGATTCCTTGCACGATCTTTGGTAGCGTTGACTAGTCAAACAGAGTTATTTGCAAATAGGTTCCCCAACGAACCTTAAAACCGTTAGGTGGCGACTCTTCTGTTTTAATACCTACTTAAAAGAGTTATCACACGTCGAAGCTCACTTTCGAGAGAAAATAGGGCGCGACAAATGTCACATAGCCTAACATGGGTTCTGGCACATGCGTCACCTTATAATCAATGCAACTTAGCCCAATGTGGGGCTTGGTGCACATGTCACCTCATAATCAATATCAAATCAGCTTTATAGCCCAAGATCAATCATCAACTGCTCAAGTCTTAAATGTTCACATCTCACAGCGCTCAGCGCAAATTGTGTTGCACATATAAGGGCATTAATAGCATGTGGGATAACATATAAAGATTGCACAAAGTCAATGATATAACGCGCGGATAGAGCATCATGACTAAGAGTATGACTACAATTATGGAAAACAACTCAATATAGCTAGAATAGCCCTATCATGTCTCAAACGGATAAGCACATATACCTAGACATAATTTCTAGCATGATTAATAGCTCAAGTAGTCATACAAGTAGAGAAAATTTCAAGAATAGCGAGGCATAATAGCAAAATAAGGCACATAATAGCCGAAGGTCTACCGGAATCATGAATAACCCATGTACGCGCATACGCCCGTCACCTAGCACGTGCATCACCCCCAACATATCTCAAATATCATGGCCAATAGGAAAATTACTCTCTAACCAAATTTAGACAAGTTACTTACCTCAAAGCGCGTGAATCAATACTCCACAAAAGCCCTTTTCATACGAATCAACCTCCAAACGGCTTAAATTTAGTAAAAACAACTCAATAACATCAAACACGACTATAGAAATCAATTCAAAGTAATAAAGCTCCAATTTTTATCAAATTGCAAAAAGTCAAATCGGGCCTGCCCCCCTGACCAGAAAAAAGTCACAAATCCCGATTAGCCATTCAAATACGGGTCCAAATATATAAGTTTCGTCCAAATCCAACTCCAAATAGGAGTTCAAATCTCCATTTTTTACTTTCCAAAACCATAGTCTAGATCCCCAAATTTCTCCTTCAAATCCCGTAATATATATGTGGGTAAACAAGATATAACATTAAATCAAGTAAAAATCACTTATCCTCTTGCTTTGTGTGAAAATCCCCTTAGAAAATCACCCCTCTCCAAGTCTAGGGCTCAAAATATGAAATAATAGGTCTAAGCACTGAAATATAACTCTTTAAAATATGCCAGTGATACCCTTCGCAAATGCCACCCAAGCTCGCATTCGTGAAGAACAACCAGCTCTAGCCCCAAAAATGCCTTTCGCGAACGCAAGTCTGCCACCCGCAAACGCGAGGGCCAAATGCATGGCTAACCGAGCCGACCTTCCTCTATGCGAACGTGACGCCCAGGGCGCGAACGTGAAGGCCAAGCTGCCTCACTCCTTGGGAACGCGACTCCTGTGTCAGGAACGTGAAGAAGGAAAAACGTTTGCCCCCACTTAAGCCTACACGATCGCGAGATCTGCTCCACAATTGCCAAGCACACTAGACACCAGCGGTCTTTAGCTGTCCAACCAAGCTCAATTGACCCGAAACCCATCCGAAGCACACCCGAGACTTCTAGGACCCCGTTCAATCATACCAACAAGTCCCAAAATATAACACGGACCTACTCGAGGTCTCAAATCACACATAGTAACATTAAAACTATGAATCACACCTCAATTCAAGCATAATGAACTGTTAAACTTTCAACTTTCAAAACTCATGCCGAACCATGTCTAACTAACTCGGAATAATCCTAAATTTTGCACACAAGTCCCAAAATGACATAATGGACCTGTTCTAAATCCCGGAACCATAACCGACTGCGATAGCTTCAAATTCAACTCCCGATCAATCCTATGAACTTTCCTAACCTTCAAATTTCTAACTTTCGCCAATTAGAGCCAAATCAATCTAGGAACCTCCAAATCAAAATTTGGACATAAGCCTAAGTCCAAAATCACCATACAAATTTATTGGAACCATCAAAATACTAATTTGAGGTCGTTTACACAAAAGTCAAATCTCAATCAACTCTTATAACTTAAGCGTTCAAGCATGGAACTAAGTTTTCCACTTCATTCCAAAAATCTACCCGAAACCAAACCAACTATCCTCGCATGTCACACAATAACAAATATACAGAAAGCATCAAATAGGGGAACAAGGCTCAAATACACAAAACGATTGATCAGGTCATTACATATATGAACATAAGGGATGATTCCATGTTTGTAAAGATGAGATTTAATCAGATACTCCTGATACTGCCATGTGTCCTTGAATGAGTGTGATCAGATTATTTTGATAAGAGACAATTGTCCCTACTTCTGGAATAGTGTAGGAATATTCTATATATATATATATATATGTATATATATATACATATACATATATATATATATATACATATACATATATATATATATACATATACATATATATATATATATATATATATATTTATAGGATTAGAATCCAATATACGGCTATGAATTCAACCTTCAATACTGGAGCCATGAGAACAATGCACAAGGGTGAAACTGTTCTTTTCCAAATAGATGTACAAAGATCTCATCTATCTGTTCCTAGACCAGTATCTTGGAGTCAGATCACTTTTTATCTCATAACTGGCTTTTGTAAGATGCTACTCTAGCTCAAAACCCTTAGAATACCTCAGTTTCACAGATCCAACAATTTCACACCGGATCTGTACTAATTTCCTTCCAATAGTCACCCAATCAAAGAGTTAATACCTTTATTCCATCTGAAAGTCCGTCTATCCAGTCCGCTAGATATTCGATCTCCTTTTATCCCACGAGAGTAGAAATATTTTCAAATGCTACGATCCCTCAGGCTAGATATAAGGTAGAAAACGCTCCTTCTATTAAAACTAGCTATGATCACTCCAATTCGCCTACCTATACGTCCTTAGGTGCTGAACTTGGTGATGACAATTTTGGAGTCTTAGGTGTGGATTTTGGAATTGACAAAAAGACTCTCCAAAAAGAATTTTATTCTCCCGATAATCTTTTCAAAAGGACTTGGTTTTTGGAAAAATACAGAGGAGGGAAAAGAAAAGAAATTCAATCAAAATTTTATGATTCTTTAAATGTTGTTAAAAAACAGATCAATTTCTTTGAATGGTTCAAAGTCTATGCTGATTATACAAAAATAGATTTCCCTTTTTCAAAATATATTAACGTTTCAAAAGCTTGGAAAACTAATACCGGTGAAGAAGTTATTTCCGAACTTCCTCCGTCATAAGGATTTTCTACAACTTTTTCCATACCTCTGTTATAGCTACTCCTTTTAAGAAAAGAGCTGATAACGAACCAATTACTGGCAAAGATATGAAACATATTTTTGAACAAAATAATTACACGAATAAATATTTATAAACTATTAGAGAATATTTAATTTCCAATCCTTTTTTGACTACAATGAGGAAATCCACAGAAGGACCTTCCACCTCTTCTGTTCCTCTTTTCAAACCTTAAGAGATCCCTAGAACTCATTTTAGGGAGCTACATATGAATTATTCTAAAGACTCTCCTCAACTTTTTGAGCTTCGGCGAAGAATCCTAGAAATTGAGAAAACTTTAATGGTCCAAGATACACCAGTACACCAAGTTACTAAAGTTTCTTCGACCCCTGGTAAGACAGATTCACACCAAGAATCTGAACAATCGATATCTATAGAAGAAAACCCTCCTCTAGATATCGCACCTATTCGTGCTGAGTCTTCCAACTGGAGGAAATTAGGCTAATCCTATTGATGAAAGGAAGACCTAAAATGACAGGGTTAATAAAATTTTTACTAAAACAAATGATGTAGGAATTCACCAGGTTGGATGTTGAGGAGAAGTAGTGACTTTAACAGAAGAAAGTTTGTAATTTATTTTAAGTTTTTCTCCATTGGCAGCCCTAAGGCATTCTTTGATTTTTTCGAAAAACTTAGTTGGCACGAGTCCTTCTTGAATGCAGCTGAGTTCAGCACCAGAGTTAAACAAAACGATTGTATCAAGGACAAAAGACTTATTGATTATCAGAGTTATTCTGATGTGATATTTTTGGATGTTAATTCTAGAAAGATAACCTATAAACGGGCCTATGTCACCTTCTTGGACAATAGGTTCTTGGGCAATAGATATATCCTCCTTATGCTGAGGTTCATTAGAAAGTTGTCCGAGTAGAAGACGATCTAATTCTTGACTTGCTATGATTTCTCCTTAATTTCCTCTTTAAGGTAAGCTATTTCAGATTGAAGATCCTCCATAGTTATGGTTGTTACCTTGGATTTTTGAGATTGAAATCTCTTAAGGATATCAATGATGTTGTAGGTGTTAGCCACCTGGGGATAATTAGGCAGCTTGGAGGAAGACAGATATGGTTCATCTAGAATTTTCTTGAGTTTGTCTAGGTAATCCTTTTTGAGGTCTGAGTCTTGGAGATTGCCAATAACTACAAGAAGGAGATCTTGCTCTCTAGTAAGAACACTAATCCCAGGAAGACTAGCATTGTTCCAATGTTTGGAGATAAAAGTAATGATATGTTCTTTATCATTTTTCTTTTGTTTTAAAATTCCTCCATATCCTAAATCTGAAGCATTTTTTTCTACTATTTTGTAGGCGGAAGGATCAGGAAGGGTCAAGAAAGGAAGGTGTTTGACTTTCGATTTGATTTCCTTGACTACGTTGGTATGGTTGTTAGTCCAAGGTGGTGGAGGCTTTTTCACCCGATCGTGCATCGGTTTTAGTAGAATACTAAGACCTAGAATGATGTTGCAAACATAGTTGATACAACCAAGGAATCTCTGCAGCTGTATCTTGTCTAGAATTTGATCCGAAAATTTATCAGCAAATTCAATAGACCATTATATAGGGATCACAGTTCCTTGTTAGATATTGTGACTGAGAAATCGAATATTTATCTAGAATAAACTATATTTAGTTTTGGATAAAACCAGGCGTTTTCTCTAATAGTATTAAAGAAAATATTTAAATGTTTAAAATGTTGGTCAATGCTTGTGGAGAATACAAGAATATCGTCAATGTAAGTAATAATAAATCGTGAAAGACAAAAGACTTATCGATTATCAGAGTTATTCTAATGTTATATTTTTGGATGTTAATTCTAGAAAGCACTTTATGTTGATTCCTACATCATTCGTTTTAGTAAAATATCTTACTAACCCTGTCATTTTAGGTATTCCCTTCATCAATAGGATTAGCCCTTATCTTGCTTCCTACCAAGGTAGAGTATTTTACCAATAATATTCTCTTTCCCTACGATAAACCTCCCATTCAAAAAACTTTGCACTTCCTAAAAAACAAGGAAGCACAAGTTATATTTCTCAAAGAATAAGTTGCTTTCCAAAGGCTTCAAAAGCAACTCAAAGATCCTTCCGTCATATCTAAAATTAAAACATTAAAAATAAAAATGCAGTATGATCTCTGTGCAGATTTACCCACTGCTTTTTGGAAGCAGAAAAAACACATAGTCAGCCTTCCTTATGAACCTGACTTTAATGAAAAAATGATTCCTACTAAAGCTCACCCTATTCAAATGAATCACGAGCTCATCATTCATTGCCAGAAAGAGATTGATGATCTCATAGGCAAAAACATTATTTCTCCTTCAAAATCTCCCTAGAGTTGTGCAGCATTCTATGTTAACAAAAGCTCCGAAATTGAGCGAGGCATACCTCGTTTGGTTATCAATTACAAACCCCTCAATACTGCTCTTGGGTGGATTAGATATCCTATTCCTAATAAGAAAGATTTACTTCAGCGTGTCCAGGCTGCTACCATATTTTCTAAATTCGTTTAAAATCAGGATTTTGGCAGGAAATTAAATGCGCTACTTAAAATAGACACATGCACCACATCCACCTTGAGAGTGTGGTATGCGAGAATCTGCATCAAATACCATTAGAAGTTCCTAGGGAAACTACCGTTATCATTGGAGATCAAAAACAAGTGGTTGTCTATGAAAGTGAGTGGATCTTGTGTAAAGGATTTGGGACACTAGGCCGTAGGCTAAAATCATGCAGCCATAAGCTACCTCTACAATCTCCATCACATAAAACACCTAA
Source organism: Nicotiana obtusifolia (assembly GCA_002018475.1). Classification (NCBI taxonomy): domain Eukaryota; kingdom Viridiplantae; phylum Streptophyta; class Magnoliopsida; order Solanales; family Solanaceae; genus Nicotiana; species Nicotiana obtusifolia. The sequence goes on along the minus strand of MCJB01040535.1, from coordinate 49,880 downwards.
ATGTTCCGGAGTATTGGAAAATAGTGACCTTTCCAAGAAGGAAGAAACCCAGCACTCCCACTAACCAAGGGCAAGTAAAGGCGGCAAAAAACAACTATCAAAACAGTAAAACGAGGGATGGGATTCAAGTTAAAATGTTTGATGCAACCTCCAGTAAGTTTCTGGAAACAAAAACCTTCAAGTACCAAAATAATTTTTCTTTTACAATAAATCCCATAAGCAGGGTAAATCATTGCTAACAAGGCCAAGCGGAATAGTGCTAACATTTTTGCTAGTTTATCTACGGCCCAATCTCCACAGGAAAAATCCAAATCCAATGCTAAAAGAAAGGCTGGTCCTGGCTCAGTGGAGCCACACCAACTTGGACTCACACCCCGTTAACCAACCAAGTAGTTTGAACGCGACCTCTCATCTCGAACCAACACTCAAGCCCAGATATTGCAACTACGGCTCTAATGAAGGAGGATGTTTTTGACCATAGCAGTTCTAACCATAGGGACCCAATTCCAAAAGGGAAACACCTACTCCACTAAAGCACCCTGCCACAGTAGTTACTCAACACCTACTCCCCAGCTAGACGTCCTTAGTGAAGAAATCTCACCACAATCTATGGCTATTCAAGTGCACCATCATTCCAACCCAGGTGAAATGACACTCTATGTCGCGTCAGAGGGATTTACAATCAATTCCATATCCTCGATATTAGTCGCAAATACTAAAGTCCCATAGATGGATACCTATTTTGATTCAAATTTAGGCCCTATTAACATGACTTCCTTGTCAAAATCAGCCATCAACAAAAACCAAAGAGGCAAAGTTAAGAAACCCAAATATGACTCAATCCCAACTATCTCTGATTACTATCACCACTACACCACTATCACTGAACCATACACCAGCATCGTGGCCGGAACTAGCATTATAAGGGAAGGGACTCACTTACAATTTTTTTGGGAGATCATCCAGTGACACTCATCATCAAAAATTCAGCCCACTTGCCGAGAGTTACAATGGAGGCAATGAAACACGACTTAGCCAACTTTGGAACCCAACTATGGCAATCGATGGTTCTTCAGAGCACTAACCCTGGAAATCACCATAGCCTCTCTCAGTCGATAGTCAACAATCTCATGCAACAAACCTTTCTCTCGATCCCCTTCTTCCCGAACCCTTCAATGGAAGATCTAGCAGCAACCCTTACTTCACTATGATAGATCTATAGATTCAACGAGAAGCTTCTCCTTCAACTTCAGTAGGGGTGAAGGCAAGTTCACCTCTGTGAAATTTTGAAAAGGAAATAAATAGGGAACTGGACTTGCTAAAAGGCAAGAACACCAAAGATGTGGAACAGTCGAAGAGAAACTATGGACCATTGAGGACATATTGTCTTCTTGTAACGACTCGATCGGTCATTCTAAAGATTGGCATTACGTTCGGTAGTTTGAGGTCTTGAGTAGCTTCATATAATATATTACGAATTTTTTACATGGTTGATTTTGATTTTAGGGGAAGTTTGGTGTTAGTTAATAGAGTGATTCCCAATTAGAAAGCTTAAGTTGGAAGTGTTGACAAAATTTGATTTTTGTGTATTTGACCTCAGATTGAAGTTTTGATAGTTCTATTAGGTCTGGATGGTGCTTTTGGACTAGGACACATGTTTGGATTCGTATTTGGAGGTTCCTAGGATGATTTGGCTCTTTTCGTCCAAAGTTGAATTTGAAGGTTTAGGGGGTTGATAGGTTTAACTCATAGTTGTCTTTGTGATTAACGACGTCCATTTGGGATTTCGAGCCTTACAATAGGTTCATACGGTAATTTATGATTTGTGTGCAAGATTTGGGGTCATTCTGAGATGTTTAGACGCCTTTGGCATAAGTTTAGAATTTGAAAGTTTCGGTTGGCTCATTAATCTTGAATTGAGGTGCAATTCATGGTTTTTATATTATCTTATGTGATTTGAGGCCTCAAGTAGGTTTGTGTTATGTTTTGGGACTATTTGGTATGTTAGGAAGGGGTCCCGTGGATCTCGAGTGTGCTTCGGACCATTTCTCTCATGTTTGGAATTGCTGGTTTTCTCGTGCTATGTCTTCATTGCCATTGTGGAAGGAGACATGCGATTGCGGAGTGTGTTTTGATGGCTGGTGGTTTTTTATCTTCGCATTCGCGTAGTGGATGTCGTGATCGCGGATTGTTGGGGACCTGAAGCTTCATGTTTGTGACTGTGGGTCATGTTTGTGTAGCTTTGTGTCACACTAGGGAAAGCAGGTGGTTTTGCCTTATGCTTGCGTAGTACAGGATGCGTTCGCGAAATGGGTGGTATCCATGGTCATCGCTTCAGGGGGTTTAGTGACACAAACGCGAAGAGTATTTTTGGCAGTGTTCATCATTATGCTTCGCGAATGCGAATCCTCGATCACGAAGGGTACTTCTGGGCAGTACATTTAAGTTCCTATTTCGGACTTTGAGATCATTTTATCATATTTTGAGATTGGGAGCTCGGATTGAGGCGATTTTCACCACTTGGATTGGGGTAAGTATTCTTGACTCAGATTTTTATTTATTCGTGATTCCATCCTTGATTTTAGCATTTGATTGGCGAATCTAAGGGGGAAAATTGGGGTTTTTGAACAAACGTTTCTAAAGTGTTAAATGGAGATTTGAACCCCGATTTGGAGTTGGTTTTGGATGAAACGTGTATATTTGAGCTCATATTCGAATGAGTATTCTAGATTTGTGAGTTTTGTCGGGTTCTGGGTTGACTTGGAGCATTTGTTAAAGATTTGACCTTTGCTGTTTGGGTTTGATACCTGTGGTATTATTTGATGTTATTGAGTTATTTTTGGCTAGATTCGAGCAGTTTGGAGGTCGATTCGCACGGAAAGGCATTTTTAGAGTATTGATCTGGTTTGCTCGAGGTAAATGTTTTGTCTAATATTGTTGAGGGAATAACCTTTAGGATGCGACTTTGTTTGTCTTATTGAAATGCATGAGAAGCGACATATATGCGGGGTGACGAGTGTATATCCGCGTGTTATGTATGATTCATGACCTAAGTAGTTTTTAGGCTGTACTATGCCTTAATTTTGATATTGTACTTCTTTGTTTGTATGATTACGTGAACTATGTGAATCATGCTAGAGATCATGTATAAGTGTTGATTCACATTGTTATATGGCATATCTACCAAATTTGAGCTATATTTGTACACTCGCACATGCATACCCCTTAGCATGCTATCATCTTCAGTCCATGAGTATGCGATTTGATATCCTTTATTTGTATACATGTATTCTTGTATATGCCTTTTGTGTGATGGACTAGAGTGGCAGCATGTGGGTGGTTTATGCGGGATGAGTTGTTTGGCACATGAGGTGTCCGTGCGGTATTTTTATTATTGGCACGTGAGTTATTCGTGGAGCATGTGAATTGTCCATTCAGCATATGGATAAGGATCCATCCCCTTAGGGTCACCCTCTCATGTTTCTCTCTTGATGGTGTATACGGAGGTTATGAGAAACCGACGGGTTTCTGATTGTCGCGGTTATAGAAAAGTGATCCTTGGTTCGACTTTGCATCTCCTCTCTATTTGTAAAATCCTTGGATGTATATATGATGTTATTTTATATCTTCTCTATATGCTAGATCCGAAATGCAAACATGCTTAATGCACATCTTCTCTATATGCTACCTTACTTGATGAGATGAGACAAGGTACATATCTTCCCTATATGTAAATCAGTGTGACTCGACTAGTTTAATCGTGCATATCTTCTGTATATGCAAGTGTTGAAGGATTAATTGAGTAATCATGCCTATCTTCTCTATATGCATTTGTTGATGAGTAATTGATACTTCAGGCATATCTTTGTTGAATGAGTAATTGATATTCCATGTATATCTTCTTTATATGCAACTACTGAAGGATTAACTGGTATTTTGTGCATATCTCTCTATATGCGACTGCGGAAGGATTATTGATACTTTACACATATCCTCTCTATATGCAAGCTTAATCATTTAATGATGTTGCACACATATTTTCTCTATATGCTGAGTTGTTGAACAGGAATAGTATCTAGGTATATCTTCTCTATATGCAATTGTTGATGTGTTATTTGATATCAGAAGCATACTTTCTTTACATGTTGAACTGTTAAGAGACTTGCACACATCTTCTCCATGTGCACTATGTTGTACCTGTATTTCCTGTTTAGACTTCTTCTGTCCTGGTCGGTACATGGATATGTTATTGAGCTGGGCAGGTTTTATACATACATACATACATATATATATATATACATACATATATATACACACACACACACACACACATATATATATATACACACACATATATATATACACATATACATACACACCCACACACACATATATATATATATGTACACATATATATATACGCACACACACATATATATACATATATATATATACACACACACACATATACACACACACACACACACACATATATATATATACATACATATATGTATAGTGAGTATCTTTGACCTGGGACCTCGTAACTACTTCACCGAGGTTGGCCATGATACTTACTGAGTACATAGGATCTGTTGTACTTATACTATACTTCTGCACCTTGCGTGTAGATTTGGAGTTGAGCTGCTGTGGATGATAGAGTCTATCATTGAAGATGTACCTGCTTTCCAGATATAGCTACCACTTGTCCTTGGTAGCTTAGGATTTGTACTCTGTTCATGTATATTCCAAATAGATGTGGTATTTATTTTTGTACCCACTTTATAAATCCAAATCTTAGTGGCTCATGACTTATACTATCAAACCTTGGTCTATTGTATGGAAATTCAACTATTTTATTTATTAGTTATTTATGGTCTTTATTAAAATTATGTTAACTGTTGTATGGCTTACCTAGTGAGTTGGGTTAGGTGCCATCACGACTAAGTGAAATTTGGGTCATGACAAGTTGGTATCTGAGCTCTAGGTTCATATGTTTTACGAGTCATGAGCAAATGTCTAGTAGAGTATTGTAGATTGGTATGATGACATCCATACCTATCTTTAGGAGGCTACAGGGCATCTAGGAAACTACACCTTCTTTCTTTCCTTATCATGCGATATTGATTCAGCTTGATTCTTATATCTTTGCTTTCTTTCAATTCGCTAGCATATGATGATGAGCAATTGGTATCAGTTGTGCATCGGCAGCTTATAATATTGTGGATGAGGTGCGAGATGCCTTTTTTGTGTTGCAGAGGTTATCCAGTCTGGAGGACTTGGTTCTAGGCTTGGATAGTTTGGATGTGATGAGAAGAATTGCTTGGGATGCAAAGGGATGTGGATGCTTGATTTCTATCTTGATGTGTTGTATAGTCCCGAGTTATGAGTACGTTGAGGGATCTTTCAGTTGTTCACTGTGGAATGAAGTATATCTTTATGTCTTGTTGGCGAGCATAGATTCAGGAAGATTTAGTGATTTCACAGTGGTTGTGACTATGATACAGTCATAGAGAGATGCCAGTTTGAGGTTAAGCAGGTGAGTTATTTCCTTCGGGGTGATATAAGGTTGTGTGACCCTTATGATATTTATAGGAAGAGTTCACTTTCTATCCAATGGGATGTATGTGCTATAATTAGAGTCCAGATTGCTTGAGGAAGTTTAGACAACTGTCAGGAGGATGTGGATGCACGTGGCAGATAATTTGGAATGTTTTAAGACTAGTGCTACATTAGTTTTGGGCTGAGGCATACTTGTGGATCATTCATGACTAGGTGAGGTTGACTTCGAGGATGGCTCGAGCAAGGGATTTGTTGGATGCATTGATGTCATATATTTTGTTGTTTTATGAAGGTTGTGGGATGACTCAGGCTTGATATTCGTTATGGATAGGGTGTGATAGGAGGAAGGATTTACTCGGTTGCTTATGGATAATGTCATTTTTTTTAGTATTCAGGTGCTAATGAAGCACAAGTCGTTCCGCATGTATTGGTCGTGCATCAGGAATTAGAGTAGGTAAATGACTCTCGAGAAGGTTCTAATGAGTTTAAGATTCATATGTTGTATTTGAGCGCTCCCTAGATTTATATATTTCTAAGACCTGAGATTTGCATTGGATGGTGCCAAGATTTGCGGTGTTTCTATATCATATTGATTCTACATTTCAATATCAGTGAGGTTAAAGAAATAACTTTAAATTCATAGAAGGTCTCTTTAGAGTGTGCATTTCGATTGCGGTACTATGTGGTGCTTAAGAGGAAATACAATGGCTTATAGGCCTTAGGACGACGTGGTTTCATGCTAGGATCTAGTGAGCCGAGCTTTAATTAAGAACCACAGTGTACTCAAAAGGAGAAGTGTTAACTCGAAGGCAAGTCAAGAGGAACTCAAATAAATGGGTTAGCTTGGTAGTGGTTTGGATTAGCATAGTAATATAAATCATCGGTTCCTTTGGTGTGGTGAAGCTTTACAGGTGTTTTATGGCAATACTCTTGGGTTTTGCGACCTGCACGACTTGGTTGAGCTGTAGGAATTCAGTTATGATGCGCTTGGTTATGTGCAAATGGGTCTTGAGGAGTTCTCTGTGGTTTCGACCACGGTTTGAGATAGATGTCTTCTACAGGTATGAAAGGATTGTTGCGTGTTGCAATGTTCTCTCCTGAAGTGAATTAAGTGGAAGGTTTCTGGCTGATAGGGTGTTTATCCTACTTATGATTCAGAGTTGATAACGAGATTCTTGTATTTTTCATATGATGGCATGATAGATACGGTGCACCGTGTGGGATTGAGATTGCATGTACAAAGTTGCGGTTCAGTTTCGAAAGAAAGGTCATAAGTTCTAGATAGCATTCATGGTTTCAGATATTTAGAAGAATACTGGCACTATCTGGCATGACCTGAGAAGTATGTGCATTTCAGAAGGCGCATTGTGTTTTGACTTGGGAATGCTTGACTAGTATTACGGTAATCACCTAGTTGTTGACTGTTGATGTTTGATTTTGCTATGTGGCACTGAAGATTTACAAGAGTATCTCCCATGAAGTGATTGTGTATGAGTGATGTGTCAGTAATTTGAGTTGTGGAGTTGGGATCAAATATGGAGATCCCTGTATTCTTGGGATTTAGAGATTGGGAGTTCTCAGAGGCAGACTATTCCTTGGTTGTGGACTGTGCATATATGATAAGAGTCAAACAACTGATGGTGTGTGTTATGGATAGATTAATGTGGACTTTTGGAAGGTTATTTACCTGCTTCGGGAGGACCGAATTGATTTGTGGGCCCATTAGTAGGCCTAATGAGAATGTGTATTCTACATCAGATTAGGTTTGTATACTCCGTACAACTATTGTTGAGAGGTGTGTCATCGGTTAGCATTGATCTTATTCATGTCCTGATATGTTCCATGTGTTACTCTTTTATGCTATAATGGATTGTGAGACTGTTGACTATTTACACACATGATGTGGTTCTGCTTGGGCCTTGTGGCGAAGTTCGAGCGAGATGGCTCTAGGGATGTGGAGTTGCTTATTGCACTTGGTCATGTTTTTCCAGTTTGTGGTATATGTTGCTATTCGTCTCCCCATGGTTAAGCTCATGAGCTTCACGTGCTTACTGTTGTTATGCACGTGCTTATTTATTGTGAGCATCATGGCTCGAAGTATTTCATGTGGACCGGCGTGTTTGGATCGGGTTACAACACAGCGAAGTTGTGTTAGGATATGATCCTTTATGCTTATTTCACGTGTCTTGCTTCTCCTTTGTGGAATGGGTTCATTACATTGTACTTTGTGGTTGTATCTGTTGAACTTGTGGGATAGTTCTCTCATTTGGTTCTCCTTCCATCATTGATTATATTCGAGTTATTGCTTGAGGGTGCACGGATTGCATCATACGTAGCTTTAGGTGTTAATGGTGTGGCATGCCAGTTGAGCAGCTTGTATTGGGTAAAATGAGATTTTTGGACCTGGAATTAGTTTGCACTTAGACTCGATTAAGGTATGTTTGGAAGAATAATGTCAGTAGTCGGCTTAGAATTTAGCAATGGCTCTTGGGGAGAGAGAGCTCCATGAGTTGTTGATCCGAAGAGTGGTTATGAGTTTCTACGTATTTCTTTCATTATTAGTAGTGTACGAAAGATTAGAATAAGGTTTTACTTGATATGCGGTATGTCGTCTGTACCGGGTTTAGCGATGAAGCTATTGTGGTCGGAAGATGTTATTATAAGTACATGAGTTATGTGGTATTTTTGTGTGATTGTGTCTTGGAATATGGTTATCACTTGATGCAGCTTGTTTAGACTTATACAATGTATAGATGAGAGAATCAGGTATTATAATGAATTCCAGTCGTTGGAGTTTGGATTCTAAGGTTGAAGAAGGAATCTTCAGTTAGGTTGTGTTGACGGGCTAATATGGATTGAGGTGATGTGGGATCACCCATTGGTATGTGTATGGTGAGTTTATACAGTGATTTGATGGATTTGGAATGACTGTTCGCATGCTCGGGGACGAACATATGTTTAAGTGGGGGAGAATGTAACGACCTATCGATCATTTTGAGCTTTGAAATTCCGTTCGTTGGTTTGAGGTCTTGAATAGCTTCCTATAATGTATTTTGAATTCCGTGCATGGTTTTCTTGGATTTTTGGGAAGTTCCGGAGTGATTAATAGAGTGAATTGCAATTAGAAAGCTTAACTTGGAAGTGCTGACCAAGTTTGACTTTTGTGTATTTGACATAAGATCGAAGTTTTGATTGTTCCATTAGATCCGGATGGTGATTTTGGACTTGGGCGTATGCCCAGAATTGTATTTGGAGGTTCCTTGAATTATTTGGCTCCTTTTGTCGAAAGATAGAAGTTTGAAGGTTTGGAGAGTTGATCATATTTGAGCTTATTTTATCATATTTTGATATTGGGTGCTCGTATTGAGGCAATTTTTGAGGCGATTTTTACCACGTGGATTGGGGTAAGTATTCTTGTCTCAGATTTAATTATTATTTATGATTCTATCATTGATTCTAGCATTTGATTGGTGAATCTAAGAGAGAAAAATTAGGGTTTTGAGCAAACTTTTCTAAAGTGTTAAATGGAGATTTGAACCCCGATTTGGAGCATGTTTTGGATGAAACTTGTATATTTGGGCTTGTATTCGAATGGGTATTTGGTATTTGTGAGTTTTTATAGGGTTCCAGGGTATGGGCCCAGGTTGACTTTGAGTATTTGTTAAATGTTCGACCTTTATTGTTTGGTTTTGATTTCTGTGGCATTATTTGATGTGATTAAGTTGTTTTTGGCTAGATTCGAGCCCTTCAAAGGTCGGTTAGTGTAGGAAGGCATTTTTAGAGTATCGATTTGGCTTGTTTAAGATAAGTATCTTGCCTAATCCTGTTGAGGGAATAACTCCCGGGATATGACTTTGTTGGTCTAATTGAAATGTGTGAGAAGCAACGTATATGCGAGGTTACGAGCGTATATATGGGTGCTATGTATGATTCATGAACATAGTATCTTTAGGCTATACTATGCCTTGATTCGAACACTATACTCTTATTATTGTTCTTTATATGTTTGTATGACTACATGAACTCCGTGAATTATGCTAGAGATTATGCTTGAATGTTGACTTCCTCTTGAGCATGATATTTTCTGTTGTATGGTGTATCCGCCTTATTTGAGCTATATTTGTTCACTCTCACACGCATACACCTTAGCATGCTATCTTCTTCAGTCTAGGAGTATGTGATTTGATTTCCGTTATTTGTATACATATATTTTTGTATATGCCTTCTGTTTGATGGACTGGATTAGCAGCACCTGAGTGGTCTGTGCGGGATGAGTTTCTTGGCACGTGAAGTGCCATGCGGTATTATTATTATTTGCACTTGAGTTGTCTGTGCAGCATTTGGATAAGGATCCATCCCCCTGGGGTCACCCTCTCATGTTTCTCTTTTGATGGTGTACACGCAGTTTGTGAGAAACCGACGAGTTTTTGGTTGTCGTGGTTATGGAAAAGTGTTCCATGGTTAGACTTTGCATTCGTGAGTTGTCCATGCAGTGTGTGGATAAGGATCGATCCCCCTTGGGTCACCCTCTCATGTTTCTCTCTTGATGGTGTACACGCAGTTTGTAAGAAACCAACGAGTTTCTAGTTGTCATGGTTATGGAAAAGTTATCCTTGGTTTGACTTTGCATCTCTTCTCTGTTTGCAAACACCTTGGATGTATACATGATTTTACTGCATATCTTCTCTATATGCTAGCTCTAGAATGTATACATGCCTTTATGCATATCTTCTTTTTATGCTACCTTACTTGACGAGATGAGACACAGTACATATCTTCTCTATATGCAATTGTTGAAAGATTAACTGAGTAATCATGCATATCGTCTTTATATGTACAAGTTGAAAGATTAATTAATATTTCATGCATATCTTCTCTATATGTAATTTCTGAAGGATTATCTAGTATTTCTTGCATATCCTCTCTATATGCGACTATAGAAGAATTATTTGATATTTTACGCATATCTTCTCTATATCCAAGCTTGATGATTTAATGATGTTGGACGTATATCTTCTCTATCTCTTGAGTTGTTGAATTGGAATAGTATCTGGGCATATCTTCTCTATATGCAATTTGTTGATGTATTATTTGATAACAGAAACATACGTTCTTTATATGTTGAACTGTTAAGAGACTTGCGCACATCTTCTCTATGTGCACTATGTGGTACCTATATTTCCTATTTAGACTTCGTTACGGCTGCTGGGTACACGGATATGTTATTGCGCTATGCATGTTATATATACATAGTGAGTACCTTGACCTGAGACCTCGTCACTACTTCACCGAGGTTAGTTAGGCTACTTACTGAGTACATAGGATCGGTTGTACTCATACTACACTTCTGCACCTTGCATGCAGATCTTGGAGTTGAGCTGATGTGGATGACAGAGTCTATCATTAAAGATATACCTGCCTTTTTGAATATTGCTACCACTTGTACTTGGTAGCTTTGGATTCATGTATATTCCAAAATGATATCTTTATTTTCGTACCCGCTTTGCAAATCCAAAATCCTAGTGGCTCATGGCTTGTATTACCGAACCTTGGGATATTATATGAAAAATCAGCTATTTTATTTATTAATTATTTATGATCTTCATTAGATTTATGTTAACTCCATCAAGAATAGGTGAAATTTGGGTTGTGACACTTCTATAGGACAGAATACGGGCGGTAGAGTTCATTACGGAATGCAGCAAGATTTTGATCCTACTATGCCTCAAAGCGTTAACCAAATGTGGGATAGGGATAGGAACTCACCAGAGTGGGGGGGGGGGG
>MCJB01040535.1:0-38514 GCA_002018475.1 Nicotiana obtusifolia | reverse complement strand
GGGGGGGGGGGGGACAAACCTTTAATAACACTAACCCCAATTCTGCACATGCGTCCACAAAAGGAGCCCTCTCCACAAAGGAAAGAGAAGGCACAGAAACCCCAACACACCCACAGTTAATTAATGAATTACAACATATGAAATGTTAGGGTGGAAAAAGTGTAGAATTTCGAATGGTGCAACTACACAAGCCCAAGATGTTGGTATTCCTGGAGACAAGAATGACCGACCACAAGAAGTTAATAGAAGAGTTACAATTTGACCTTCACATTCAATTTGTAGATGTTGGCCAATCTGGAGGCATTGTCATTATATGGAAGAAGGATGCCATATAGATTGAGGAAGTCTCCATCACTCTCAAAAGTATCCATCTCATGGTAAAGATAATACCCCCCCCCCAAAACATGGTTATTTTCTATGCTAGTTACAACCTAACTAATAGGATGAAGCTTTGGGACCATCTGGTTGACATCTCTAGAAGTTATATTGATTGGTTTGTAGGTGGTGACTTCAATGAAGTCCACAAAGCTAGAGACAAGTTTGGTGGCAATTGTATTAATACTAATAAAAGTAACCTATTTTGGAGATGCCTGAATCAGTGTAAATAAGTTGAACTAGAGCATAAAGGTAGTAAGTATCTATGGACTAATAAGAGATACATAAATAGGAATAGCCTAATTCTTGAAAGGGTTGGATAGGTGCTTGCTAATGACTCCTAGATTACGGAGTACCTTGAAGCTACTGTAACCCACTTACCTAGGACCCAATCAAATCATTGTCTTCTACTCATTAAGTTAAAGAATGACTTTAGGCCTAGTAATGACAGGCCTTTCAGGTTTGAGTCCATGTGGTGTAGGCACCCATACTTCCCCAAACTAGTCCAAGATTCCTTCTCCCTCAACTACACTCTCATCAAGGCCACTCATCACTGGATCAAGAACACCTTTTGCAACATCTTCCAAAAGAAAAATAGGCTTATGAGCAGATTAGCTGGCATACAGAGATCCTCATACTACCAGAGTGCCATTTCCTCTTACACTTAGAAGCTAAGTTGATTGAAGATTATGATTCCATTCTTAAGAATAAGGAAGATTTCAGGAAGTTAAAGTCTATAATAAGCTGGCTAACTGAAGGAGATGATAATACCAAAATTTTCCACACTTCCATCCATAAGAACATAATCCTCTCTCAGAAAGATGAAGCTGGGAATTAGCAACATGGCCAGCATAGTATTAAGGATTTCATTTTCAACTACTTCAATTACCTCTATACTTCTTCCCATACACAATCCATCATGACCTCCGATCCCCACATCCAGAAACACACTCTCTCCAATCTCCAAAGAGATAACCTGGCCTCCCCCCTAAGAGATAGTGAGGTCAGTCATGCTATCTTCTCCTTTAAACCATTCAATGCTCCAGGACCTGATGACCTACATCAATTCTTTTACCAAAATTACTGGAATATAGTAGGAAGAACTGTCATTGAGTTTTGAAGGAACTTATTTTACTTTCAAACCTTGCACCGCACTATGAATGGCACACTGCTATGCCTCATTCCTAAGTGCCTAAATGCAATTATGCTAAAAAAATTATAGGCCTATTGGACTCTGCAACATAATATACAAAATAGTGACAAAGATTGTTTTTAACAGGATCAAACCATACTTTCCCGTTATCATTGTTCCCAACCAAACCAGCCTCCTGTCTAATAGAAGAAGAGCTTTTGATCATAGTATCTATTGTCCAAGAATACATTACCCACTTCAGAAAGATGAAAGGCAGAAATGCCAATATGATCCTGAAAATCGACCCGGAGAAAGATTTTGATAGACTTGAATGGTCTTTCATCAGAGAAATCCTTCATGATTTCAATTTCTCCACTGCTCTTATCAATCTCATCCTCTCTTGTGTCTGCTCATCTTCCATCTCCATCCTGGTAAATGGAGGAGAGCCTTCCTCCATAAAATTGGTGTGAATTGTAATCCCATATGTAGCGTTTGATCCACCACCACTGAAACCATTATCCATATCTTCTCTGATTGTCTTAAGCAAAACTGTTTTAGGATAGCCTTAGCCTCCTTTGCAGCAATGAATACTCCCAACATGACTTCATCTTCACTAGCCAAACTTCGTCACATACTTGGAACAAGCTTAGGAAGAAGTCCTTCAATAATAACTTATTCAAGGAAGCTCTTTTTCCTTCTACTTCTGGCATATATGGATTACCATAAACCATAATCGCTTCAACAAAAGAAGACCCTATATCAGCCTCTAATGTTATCTCCAAAGCTACTGAATACCACATCCTTATATATAGGGAGGTAATTGGTAGGAAGCTCACTATCACTGTTAAATGAGAACCCTCTACAAGCTTAATACTGATAGGCAGCACTAGATAACCCAGGGAAAGGAGGCACTAGTGGTGTCTTCAGGAATTCCAGTGCTGACTGGGTAATAGGATTTATGGGTAACTTCTAATACTCTTGCTGAACTAACAGTTCTTCTGCAAGGTTATGCAAATTGCTGAGGATAGAAATAGCACTTCACTAGAAATAGCCACTGATTCAACGGGGGTTATAAGAATGATAAAAATGAAAATGATATTTATGATCCTATTATCTCCGAGTGTAGGTTGCTGATTCAAAGAATGGACAGGATAATGATCAAACACAGTTACAAGGAGCAGAATAGAATAGCTGATCTTCAGGCGAAAGAAGGAACCAGAAAGAAAGTTTTTGGAAAATTGACCATGTTAATAGTTCCTCCGGCATTTGCAGATGAATCATTTTGGGCAGGCATCCTAGGAACTATTTTTTCTATACATGTTTCGGAATATAATATTAACGGCCTACATACATTGGCTCAGTACCCGAATTTGATAGGAGATTCTAGTATTCCATTTGTTTTACCTATTCAAACAACTTAATTAGTTTATGCATGCGTCCCTCTAACCCCCCAAAAAAAAAAAATTAGAAAAGACCTCCAAAGATCACGAGGATAATAGCTGAGTTCTCATGAAACATAAATAAATAACTCCTCTAAAATGAAAAAGCAATATTTATTTTTGTATCAAGATACTTTTTTTTTTTAATTATGGGTACTTGTGACATTTTCCTTCTAAGAGTAAAAGACTTTATGGAGGTTAAATAAAAAGTTAATAACTTAGATTGCCCTCAAGTTTGGCACATGTTATAAGTTAGTAACTCAAATTTAACTAGTGACGGTTATACACTTCATCTTGTTTCGTGTGTCTTTTAAACATAAGAGCCCTAAGAAATCAATGCGTGAGTTTCACACGCAATTTATATGTCAGTGTGACCAATAAAAATATAATATATGTAAATAATTTTTTTTTCAGGCGAGTAAAATAGTTGTAATTATAAATTAGGAGAATTCGGTGTACTAGTAATTTTGTTCCTAGAAGAAGAAGAAGATATTCTTAAAAACATGGTATCTGGGTTTATAGTTTCCATTCCGAAAGTTTTCCCCTCTCTTGTTTGCTGCCTGCTTTTCTTAATCCTCTTTTCTTTGACTATCTCTCTATCACTCGCAGGTTCTCTCTATATGCTAATCAAACCTTCAATGGCTTCGCTCTCAGCTTTCAATGTGCTCATACTTAGTATAGCACGCACAATTTGGCATGTCGGCGATGTGCGTCTAATGGATACTCTTGAGCTTGAGTTCAGGTGTTTAAAAGAAACGAAGTTGCTTCAGGTGTTTAAACGAAAAAATTGGGCAGGTTTGAGAGTCGGTAATGTATTTGGCCAAAACTAAAGGATAAAATAGTAAGTTTATTCAAACTTGTTAGGGGTACAATAAAGAGTATTTTGCGAATCACTGCTCCCAAAGACTTTTAGCTCCGAATTTACCTAACAGACAAAATACAGTTAAGGAAAAAAAGCAGGATTTATCCATGTATATTCTCCGTCTATTACGCCCCTAGTGCTAACAAAGTGAGCAAAATTGCCCAGCCTTAGTGACTGTCCACTGTGGCACCCGATCCCTCAGTTAAATTATCCATGTCAGCAATTTTTACTGATCCCATGATAAAAATAAGATCCGTCCCCATTTCAATTGATCCATTTTACCAGTAACCCAATAACTTATCTGGACACCCATTTTCACGCCCTCATCCACAAATACAATACCGTCATTTAATACTTTACTTTCCGTCACCATTCACAAATTAAACATTCTCTATTTGTGCTAACTTTTACCTTTCAAATCCAAGCTTCATTTTTATAGCCATTACGATCCAAAGTTCTATTTTTTCCACTATATTCAGCTGAACCAAGTAACCAAGCGACACAAACATTTTGAAACACAAATGCTCCAACTACCCACAACCCAAATATCAGCAACGAGCTTTTACTAAAGATACATGTAGTTGCATCGACAACTCATTTTTTTTAGCCATTAACACTACTAGAAATCCGGAAAAAAAGGCGACCAAAATTTAGCGACCAACGTTGGTCTGTAAAGAAAAGCGATCAAAGTTGATCGCTAAACTGGTGAAAATAATAAAATAATAATTTTAAATACATTAGCGATCAAGCTTGGTCGCTAATTTCGTCAAACTGTTGACTGGATTGGTCAGACTTGCTTGGTCAAAGAAATACTCAGATTAGCGACCAATATTGGTCGCTTAAGGGGACTCACTTATAAAATTTTAATTATTATAATATTATTTAAATTAAATTATAAAATAAAAATAATTAAAATCTAAAATTAGGGACCAAAGTTGGTCGCTAAATAAAGAGTAAACAGATTGAGACCAACTTTGGTCGCTAATCAGGGACCCAGTTCGATATTATATGAAATATAAATAAATCTGATTTAAATTTGGCGACCAACTTTGGTCGCTAATTTTAAATTATGTATATTTGGCGACCAAAGTTGGTCTCGTTTCAGGTCAACATTGGTCAAAATTAAAATCACTTTTGTATTTACTATCTAAATAATATAAATGTAAGCCGTTAACACTTTTGTAATACAAAGGATGAATAGACTAAAATATACTCTAACATGCTATATATGCAGTTAAGTAGTACTACGAAGCGTGCGTGCGTATCCATATATATATATATATATAAGAACATGAAGCGCTCGGAACACAGGGACGGGTTCTTTTAGACATTAATACACTTGTAAATTGATTCATCGACTTATAACCTACTCATATGCATGTATATATATTAACAATAAATTAAAACGTCTTGACTTATATCAATTAATATATATATATATATATATATGTATATATATATATGTATATATATATATAGCTTATATACTATATATTATATTATACTATATATATCGAATATACCTTGATATATAATATACTATACTATATATATATTATAGTGTATTATATAATACGCTATACTATATACTTAGTATATATAATACACTTAGTATATATATATTATGCTATACTATGCACTAAGTATTAGTGCATTAGCTAATATTATATCGAATATAGATTTTATACATATATATATATAGCTTAGCTAATGCACTAATATACTGTCGCGACCCTAACCCCGTATCCGGTCGTGCTGGCGCCTCTCGTGAAGAGAAGGCCAGCCGATTTAGCCAAAATCTCATTCTAAACAGTTAATTAGCAAGAAAACAATACAAGCATAGTTTAATAGCAATCATTCGCGGAAAAATAAAGCTAACCATCCCGACAATAGCCTAAACCGGGGTGTCACAAATCATGAGCAACTATAGATCCTAATAACAAGTCTACTAATTACAAATCTGGCACAACTGTTTGAACAGCATGAAAACAACAAGATAAAAGAGATACGGAGCTGCGGACGCCAACAGCTACCTCGTAGTCCCTGAATCACCACCTGGACAGGAAGAATCAGTACTCCGGAGCGGAACCAACAACGCCTGAATCTGCACACATGGTGCAGGGAGTAATGTGAGTACTCCGACTCAGTGAGTAATAAATATAAATAACGACTGAAAGTAATAAAACAAATAAAGCACAAGGCATTCTATAATGAAGCATTTAAAACATCATTCAAAATCAGTAATTCAGAGAGAAATCAAGTAAAATCCCCTTTCAACAGGTAAAAACATGAAAATTTTCATGTAAATAATGTAAAGTGAAACATCGCCCCTCGGGCTATATATATATCAACAAATCTGCCCCTCGGGCAATATCATAAAATAGTACCGGCCCATCGGGCTCAAATCTTAGAACAATATCAGCCCCTCGGGCTGCTTTTCTCATCATAATGGGTACCCGCGCTCACTGGGGGTGTACAGACTCCGGGAGGGACCCCTTACGGCCCAAGCGCAATATCAAGCCACCTCGTGGCATACATCTAGGCCATCGGCCTCATATCAATCAAGCCACCTCGTGGCGTATATATAGTATCTCAGGCCCTCGGCCTCATATCAGTCACTAGCCACCTCGCGGCACATAAAGTATCTCAGGCCCTCGGCCTCATATTAATCACAAGGCACCTCGTGGCATATAAAGTATATCAGGCCCTCGGCCTCATATTATTCAGTAAAACCTCACGTCTGGCCCTCGGCCGCACTCAGTTAGAAAATCATCACAAGTCCCTTGGGCATAGTAAAACAGTAGTTCTCAGCCCAAAAATATCATTAAAATAATATTTAAATCTCCCAACTGAGTAAAAGTGGCTGAGTTGTAAGACGGTGAAAACAACATGACTGAGTTCAAGCAATAAGTCAAATAGTGAGGAAACAGTGATAAAAATCCTCGAAGGTTTCAAATAATTGGCACGAAGCCCAAATATGTCAATCAACCCAATTCATGATAACAACAAATAAGTTTTAGTCAAATACGCGGCAAAATCATAAATCGTGGCAGACCAAGTCTCAATCCCCAGTAGTAAACGACCCCACGCTCATCATTGAGCGTGTGTCTCACCTTAATATAGCACTACGATGTGCAAATCCGGGGTTTCAAACCCTCAGAACGTCATTTACAATCACTACTCACCTCGAACCAGCTAAATCCCTAGCCCGCGATGCCTTTGTCCCTCGAATTGGCCTCCACGCGCGTCGAATGTATCCAAAATCAGAACTAATACGTCACAATATGCCGAGGGGACAAAGCCCAAGCAAAATAATCGAAAAATACCAAGAAATTACGAAATTAGCAAAACCCGAGCCCCGACCCACTTCTCGAAGCTCAGAAACTTTCACATCAACGGGTTCCTTATCTTCCAACGAGTTCAACCATACAAATGTTATTGAATTCCGACATCGGATCGACCTCCAAATATTTAAATCTAAACTTAAGGATTTCTCACAGATTTTTCCAACTTAATTCACCAATTAAATACTAAAATAGCGATTTACTAGGGTAATTTGACCAAAGTTGAGTTAAGAACACTTACCCCGATATTTCCCTTGAAAATCTCCCAAAATCGCCTCAAAATTAGCTTCAATCCGAGCTCTATAGCTCCAACTATGTTTAGGATGGCCGAAATCCCCTCTTTTAAGAATTTGTCCAAGAAAGTCCCCTTTGGATATATTTTTGAGGCTGATTTTGCTGTGATTTAGGGTGTTTTGGAGCTGTTTCTCTTAGATGGTAACGACAGTGGGTTTTTGCATGGCTAGAGGGTACTGGTTTCTATTTATAAAGGGTCGATAATCGGGGCAAAACGCCCCCCCCCCTCCGGTCAGGTTTAAAATGCGACCGCATATTAGCCGCATATCCAACATGCGGTCCGCATCTTTGCTATGGCCATCGCAGATTGTAACCCTAGCCTTCACCGCAGTTCAGTGTAAGGTATCGTTTACGGTCCACATGTCAAAAATGCGACTACATTTTGACCGCATTTTTTATGTTGATTTTTGCCCAGAAATCTGTCTCGGTCTGCAGTTTCAGTGTTGAGGATATGCGGTCCGCATCGTGCAAATGCGACCGCATTTCTGACCGCATTCTTGGCGTCGATCCTTGCCCAGAAAACTGTCTGGGTCTGCGATCTAGGTGTGTGGTTTGCGGCCCGCATATAGGGTTTGCGATAGAATTACCCGCTTTCGATGCCTCTTTGTTCTTTTACAAAAATTACAAACTTTTTCTGGTTTTCTGCAACTTTTCCAAGGACGAAATAGTCCGTTTAACCACCCTAAACTCACCCGAGGCCACTGAGACCTCAACCAAGTGTGCCAACATATCCCATAGCATTATTTAAACTCGTTTCAACATTCAGAATGCTCAAGACAACCTCTCAACACCAAAATTTGCGTCGTATTCACGCCTAAGAATTTTGGAGTCTTCTAAATTACTAATTTGATCAAAAATCCAATCAAACCATATCCGAATGACATGAAATTTTGCACATACATCCCACATGACATAACGAAGCATAACAAGGCAGAAATGGAGAAAACGGAGCGGTAGCTCATGAGATAACTAGCCGGGTCGTCACATTCTCCCCCACTTAAACAAACGTTCGTCCTCGAATAAGTCAAGAAACATACCTGAAGCCTCAAATAGGTGAGGATATCTGCTCCGCATCTCTCGCTCGGGTTCCCGGGTAGCCTCCTCCACGGACCGACCTCTCCACTGCACTTTCACTGAAGCTATATCCTTGGACCTCAACTTCCGAACATGACGACCCAAAATCGCCACTGACTCCACCTCATAGGTCAAATCATCATCTAACTGAATCGTGCTGATGTCCAAAATATGAGACGGATCCCCAATATACTTTCGGAGCATAGAAACATGCAATATTGGGTGTTCACTCGACAGGCAAGGTGGCAAAGCAAGCTCATAAGCCACCTCCCCAATTCTCCGAAGCACTTCAAACGGCCCAATGAACCGAGGACTCAATTTCCCTTTCTTCCCGAACCTCATAACACCCTTCACGGGTGAAACCTTCAGCAAGACCTTCTCACCCACCATGTAAGACACATCTCGGACTTTCCTATCGGCATAACTCTTTTGCCTCGATTGCGCCGTACAGAGCCTCTCCTGGATTACTTTCACCTTCTCTAGAGCATCCTGAACCAAATTAGTCCCCAATAGCCTAGCCTCGCCGGGCTCGAACCAACCAACTGGAGATCTACACCGCCTCCCATACAAATCCTCATATGGAGCCATCTGAATACTTGACTGGTAGCTGTTTTTATAAGCAAACTCTGCAAGCAGTAAAAACTCATCCCATGAACCTCCGAAATCAATAGAACATGCACGTAACATGTCTTCCAATACCTGAATAGTACGCTCGGACTGCCCATCCATCTGCGGATGAAAAGCTGTACTCAACTCTACCTGAGTACCCAACTCCCTCTGCATGGCTCTCCAAAACTGCGAAGTAAACTGAGTACCTCTATCTGAAATGATAGAAACTGGAACACCATGCAGTCGAACAATCTCTCGGATATAAATCCTTGCCAACCGTTCCGAGGAATAGGTAGTACACACAGGAATGAAGTGCGCGGACTTGGTCAGCCGATCCACAATCACCCAAATAGCATCGAACTTCTTCAAAGTCCGTGGAAGTCCAACAACGAAGTCCGTAGCGATTCGCTCCCACTTCCACTCGGGAATAGTCATCTGCTGTAGCAAGCCACCGGTCTCTGATGTTCATATTTTACCTGCTGACAGTTGAGACACCGAGCTACAAACCCCACAATATCTTTCTTTATCCTTCTCCACCAATAATGTTGTTTCAAGTCCTGGTACATCTTTGCGGCACCAGGATGAATGGAACACCACGAGCTATGGGCTTCCTCCAGAAGCCCATCCATATTGGGCACACAAATCCGGCCCTGCATCCTCAACACTTCATCATCGCCAGTGGTTGCATCTTTAGCATCATTGTGCCGAACTCTGTCTCTAAGGAAAAGCAAATGCGCATCGTCATACTGGCGCTCCCTGATGCGATCATATAACGAAGATCGAGAAACCAGACAAGCCAACACCCGACTAGGTTCCGAAAGGTCTAGTCTCACAAACCTATTGGCCAAGGCCTGAATATCAACTGCAAGGGGTCTCTCCCCAACTGGAATATATGCCAAACTCCCCATACTCACTGCCTTTCGGCTCAAAGCATCGGCCACCACATTGGCCTTTCCCGGATGGTATAATATTGTGATATCATAATCCTTAAGCAACTCCAACCATCTCCTCTGCCTCAAATTAACATCCTTTTGCTTGAACAAATGCTGAAGGCTGCGATGATCAGTAAACACCTCACAAGATACGCCGTACAAGTAATGCCTCCAAATCTTCAATGCATGGACTATGGCAGCCAGCTCCAAATCATTCACGGGGTAGTTCTTCTCATGGGGCTTCAACTGACGAGAAGCATAAGCAATAACTCTACCCTCCTGCATCAATACACAACCAATCCCAACTCTTGAAGCATCACAATACACAGTATATGCACCTGAAGCTGATGGAAAAACCAATACGGGAGCTGTGGTCAAGGTTGTCTTGAGCTTCTGAAAGCTCTCTTCACACTCGTCCGACCATACAAATGGAGCACCCCTCTAAGTCAATTTGGTGAAGGGTGATGCAATGGATGAGAATCCCTGGACGAACCGGCAATAGTAGCCTGCCAACCTAAGAAAGCTACGAATCTATGTGGCTGAGGACGGTCTAGGCCAACTCTGAACTGCTTCTATCTTCTTTGGATCAACCTGAATACCCTCGCTGGACATTACGTGCCCCAAGAAAGCCACTGAACCGAGCCAAAACTCGCACTTAGAGAATTTTGCATAAAGCTTCTCCTTCCTTAATCTCTGCAATACAACCCGCAAATGCTCCGCGTGCTCCTCCTGACTACGCGAATACACCAGAATATCATCAATGAATACAACAATGAACGAATCTGGATAAGGCCGAAATACATTGTTCATCAATTGCATAAACGCTGATGGGGCATTGGTTAGCCCGAAAGACATAACAAGACACTCATAGTGACCATATCTAGTCCGGAAAGCAGTCTTAAGAATATCTGAATCTCTGATCTTCAACTGGTGATATCTTGAACGGAGATCAATCTTGGAGAACACTTGCGCTCCCTGGAGCTGGTCAAATAAATCATCAATGCGAGGCAAAGGATACTTGTTCTTGATTGTTACCTTGTTCAATTGCCTGTAATTGATGCACATTCTCATCGTGCCATCCTTCTTCTTCACAAACAGAACCGGTGCATCCCAAGTTGACACACTAGGCCGAATGAACCCCTTATCAAGGAGTTCTTGAAGTTGTTCCATCAGTTCTTTCAACTCTGCTGGTGCAATACGATATGGTGGAATAGATATGGGCTGAGTGCCCGGCACCAGGTCAATACCAAAATCAACATCCCTGTCCGGTGGCATACTTGTTCTTGATTGTTACCTCACCACTGGAACAGATTCAATGCTTGGAGTCTCAGCTCCAACATCTCTCACAAACGCTAGGTATGAAAAGGCAATCCTTCCCAACCATACACAGGGTCTTCAAGAACGATATCACTCTACTAGGAACATAATTAGTCACACCACGCCACTCGATCCGCGGTACACCCGGCATAGCCAAAGTGACTGTCTTGGCATGGCAGTCTAGAATAGCATGACACGGAGATAACCAATCCATGCCTAAAATGACATCAAAGTCCACCATGCTCAATAGAATTAGGTCCACTCGTTTATTCAGACCCCCCAATAGTTACTACACATGACCGGTACACACGATCTACAACAACAGTATCACCCACTAGGGTAGACACATGAACAGGTAAAGCAAGAAACTCCCGAGGCGTACCCAAATAATGAGCAAAATATGAGGATACATGTGAATAGGTGAAACCGGGATCAAATAATACAGAGGCATCCTTGTGGCAGACTGAAACAATACCTGTAATGACGGCATCTGAAGCACTGGCATCTGTCCTGCCTGAAATAGTATAGAATCGGGCCTGGCCACCGCCTGATCGACCTCCTCTTCTGGGGCGGCCCCTGGCTGCCTGACCTCCACCCCTAGCTGGCTGGGCGGGTGGTAAGGTAACTGGAGCGGAAGTCGAGGGCTGACCCCTCTGCTAGGATGATCTAGCACCGCGATGAGGACACTGCCTCCACATATGGCCCATCTCGCCACACTCATAACAGCTCCCTGGTGCTGGAGAAAAGGAATGGAGGGAACCTCTCGCACCGGAGTGTCTAGCAGATGCACTCGGCATAGAAGGACCCTAGGCTGACGGAGCACGAGCCGAAAGGGCGCTGAGTGATGACTGGCCCTACTGCAACCCATAATAACCACGACTTGAAGATGCCCCACGATACTCTGGACGGGCCGACTGAGCAGGACTGAAGGGACGAGCTCTACCATGCTGAAACTGGCCCCTCGAAGGAGCACCATTGTAACTACCCGATCCTCGAGGCCTCTTGGCCTCCCTCTCCTCTCGCTCCTGACAGCGAACCATCTCAATCTCGCGAGCTATATCAACCACCTCCTCGAAGGTAGCACCCAATACTCTCTCCCTGGTCATGAGAATGCGGAGATGATAGTTAAGGCCATCCACAAACCTCCTGATCCTTTCACGATCAGTCAGAACCATCTAGACAACATGACGAGCCAACTCAGAAAGCCTCGACTCATACTGCGACACAGTCATATCCCCCTGTCGCAGCCATTCGAACTGTCTATGCAGCTCCTCTCTACTGGACTGCGGCACATACTTCTCCAAGAAAAGAGCGGAGAACTGCTGCCAAGTAAGGGGCACTGCATCAACCGGCCTACGCCTCTCATACGCCTCCCACCAAGTGAAGGCAACTCCCGTAAACTAAAAGGTGGTAAATTCCACACCACTCGACTCAAGGATCCTGGCTGTACGGAGCATCCGTTGACACTTGTCAAGAAAACCCTGGGCATCCTCGCCCTCAGCACCACTGAATGATGGAGGCTGGAGTCTGCCAAACCTCTCAAGACGACGCTGCTCATCATCTGGCATAACTGGTACCATGAACTCCTGGGTTGGTGCAACTGGCTGGGCTGGAGGTGCCCCCGGCATCTGAAGTCCCTGCATTGCCTGCTCAGGTGTACGAGCAACGGGGGTCTGATTGCCTCCCCCTGCCTTTGAAGTAGCTGCTGCTGTGGTGACTGAAACTGCCTAAGCCAGGCCAGTGCAAACGGATAAAATCTGAGCCAAGGTCTTATGAAGACCCGGAATCACGATGGGCATAGCTGGTGCTACTGGAGTCTGATCCTGAGCTGGGGTAGCTGGTGGATCAACAGGTGCTGCCCTCGCTGCTTTGCCTCTACCACGACCACGACCGCGTCCACGGCTCTGGTAGCCTTAGTGGGTAGCACTGGCGCTCGTCCACCTCGTCCGGTATCTCGCGTCCTCACCATATGTGAGAGAATAGGATAACAGAAGTCTTTAGCACTCGGATCAACAAGTTTGCACGACAAGAATTTCAAGAATATGAAGTTTTCCTAAAAGGTTTTGCAGCCTCTCGAAGACAGATACAGACGTCTCCGTACCGATCCGCGAGACTCTGACTCAGTGAGTAATAAATATAAATAACGACTGAAAGTAAGAAAACACATAAAGCACAAGGCATTCTATAATGAAACATTTGAAACATCATTCAAAATCAGTAATTCAGTGAGAAATCAAGTAAAATCCCCTTTCAACAGGTAAAAACATGAAATTTTTCAGGTAAATAATGTGAATTGAAACATCGCCCCTCGGGCTATATATATATGTCAACAAATCCGCCCCTCGGGCAACATCATAAAACAGTACCGGCCCCTCGGGCTCAAATCTTAGAACAACATCAGCCCCTCGGGCTCAAATCTTAGAACAATATCAGCGCCTCAGGCTGCTTTTCTCATCACAATGGGTACCCGCGCTCACTGGGGGTGTACGACTTCGGGAGGGACCCCTTAAGGCCCAAGCGCAATATCAAGCCACCTCATGGCATACATCTAGGCCCTCGGCCTCATTTCAATCAAGCCACCTCGTGGCGTATATACAGTATCTCGGGCCCTCGGCCTCATATCAGTCACTAGCCACCTCGTGGCACATAAAGTATCTCAGGCCCTTGGCCTCATATTAATCACAAGGCACCTCGTGGCATATAAAGTATATCAGGCCCTCGGCCTCATATTACTCAGTAAAACCTCACGTCTGGCCCTCGGCCGCACTCCGTCAGAAAATCATCACAAGCCCCTTGGGCATAGTAAAACAGTAGTTCTCAGCCCAAAAACATCATTAAAATAATATTTAAATCTCTTAACTGAGTAAAAGTGGTTGAGTTGTAAGACGGTGAAAACAACATGACTAAGTTCAAGCAATAAGTCAAATAGTGAGGAAACAGTGATAAAAATCCTCAAAGGGTTCAAATAATTGGCAAGAAGCCCAAATATGGCAATCAACCCGATTCATGATAACAACAAATAAGTTTCAGTCAAATACGTGGCAAAATCATAAATCGGGGCGGACCAAGTCTCAATCCCCAGTAGTAAACGACCCCACGCTCATCATCGAGCGTGTGTCTCACCTCAATATAGCACTACGATGTGCAAATCCGAGGTTTCAAACCCTCATAACATCATTTACAATCACTACTCACCTCGAACCGGCTAAATCCCTAGCCCGCGATGCCTTTGTCCCTCGAATTGGCCTCCACGCGCGTCGAATCTACCCAAAATCAGAACTAATACGTCAAAATATGCTGAGGGGACAAAGCCCAAGCGAAACAATCAAAAAATACCATGAAATTACGAAATTAGCAAAACCCGAGCCCCGACCCACTTCGCGAAGCTCAGAAATTTTCACATCAACGGGTTCCTTATCTTCCAACGAGTTCAACCATACAAATGTTATTGAATTCCGACATCGGATCGACCTCCAAATCTTTAAATCTAAACATAAGGATTTCCCACAGATTTTTCCAACTTAATTCACCAATTAAATACTAAAATAGCGATTTACTAGGGTAATTTGACCAAAGTTGAGTTAAGAACACTTACCCTGATGTTTCCCTTGAAAATCTCCCAAAATCACCTCAAAATTAGCTTCAATCCGAGCTCTATAGCTCCAACTATGTTTAGGATGGCCGAAATCCCCTCTTTTAAGAATTTGTCCAAGAAAGTCCCCTTTGGATATATTTTTGAGGCTGATTTTGCTGTGATTTAGGGTGTTTTGGAGCTGTTTCTCTTAGATGGTAACGACAGTGGGTTTTTGCATAGCTAGAGGGTACTGGTTTCTATTTATAAAGAGTCGATAATCGGGGCAAAATGCCCCCCCCCCTCCGGTCAAGTTTAAAATGCGACCGCATATTAGCCGCATATCCAACATGCGGTCCGCATCTTTGCTATGGCCATCGCAGATTGTAACCCTAGCCTTCACCGCAGTTCAGTGTAAGGTATGGTTTGCGGCCCGCATGTCAAAAATGCGACTGCATTTTGACCGCATTTTTTATGTTGATTTTTGCGCAGAAATCTGTCTCGGTCTGCAGTTTCAGTGTTGAGGATATGCGGTCCGCATTGTGCAAATGCGACCGCATTTCTGACCGCATTCTTGGCGTCGATCCTTGCCCAGAAAACTGTCTGGGTCTGCGATCTAGGTGTGTGGTTTGCGGCCCGCATATAGGGTTTGCGATAGCATTGCCCGCTTTGCGATGCCTCTTTGTTCTTTTACAAAAATTACAAACTTTTTCTGGTTTTCTGCAACTTTTCCAAGGACGAAATAGTCCGTTTAACCCCCTAAACTCACCCGAGGCCACTGGGACCTCAACCAAGTATGCCAACATATCCCATAGCATTATTTAAACTCGTTTCAACATTCGGAACGCTCAAGACAACCTCTCAACACCAAAATTTGCGTCGTATTCAAGCCTAAGAATTCGGAGTCTTCTAAATTACTAATTTGATTTAAAACCCAATCAAACCATATGCGAATGATATGAAATTTTGCACACACATCCCACATGACATAATGAAGCATAACACCGGCAGAAATGGGGATAACGGAGCGGTAGCTCATGAGACGACTAGCCGGGTCGTCACATATACTATATACTATATTATACTATATATATATATATATATATATATATATATCGAATATACACAAATACACACACACACACACACTATACTATGCACTTAAGTATATATAATAGACTATACTATATCTACATATATATACTATACACTTAGTATATATAATGCACGTAATATATATAATAGACTATACTATAGCGACCAAAAATAGCGACCAACGTTGGTCGCTATTTTTGGTTAATTTTTAGAGACAAAATCGGGGTTTCCCCCACTTCTCTTATTTTCCCAAAATTTCCCAACTCTCTCTTATTTCCACAAAATTTCAGTCACCCAAATCCCATCCCCCACCCCGCGCCACCACTGCCCCTTGCTCGGCGCCGCCTCGCCGCGTTGCCGCCTACTGTTCGCCAGCCACAGCACTGCCAACTCTCTCTCTCTCCTTCTCCAACTAAAAAAAATCAAGGTTAAAATTATAACCTTCAATCTTTGTTATTTCTACTGTGTGTGTTACAATATTTGATGTATTGTAGTTTATTATTTCAATTAGTGTTTCAATTCTTTGAACATTGTACTTTATTGAGGATTAGGGTTTAGGTCACTGACAGTATTCTATCCAGTTTGATATTCTCCACAAAAAGTTAACCTTCTGGACTGCTAGCGAATGCATAGTGTCAATAAAGAGATTTGTTTATGTTGTCAAAATATCCGGTATTGTATTTAACTAATGGATTGACAAGCCTTCCAAAGTATCATCAAGATTGTTTCTAAAGGTGCAGGATTATGATTTTATAAGGGAAAATTCGATTAGATATGCTTGACAGATTATGCTATGCAATCTTGAAGCAAAAAGAATAAAGTCATTTGTTTGTTTGTCAGTCGCGCAATCTACAAGACCAAAATTTGTGCTTGACAGAAAGAAAGAAATTGCAGATAATTCGCTTAATTTTTAGGTTTTAATCCACTTATTATGAACCATTATTTGTAGTAATATTTAGGTAACCATTATTTCCAGTTCAATTGCAGTAATATTTAGTAATATTTCCAGTTCAATTGCAGATAATCTTTCTGCTTTAGTAGGCATATCTTTTACTTCTCTTTTGTATGAATTGAACTTTTAGTTTATAAATTAAACTTTTAGTTTGTAAATTGAAATTTTAGGATATAAATTGAAATTTTAGGATCTGAAATTAATTAACTAGAAAAAGATTAGGATATGAATTAACAAAATTAATTTCCTCTTGTTTTATTTGTATAGATGGAACATCGTACTTGGATGTACAATAGGAATTATCCTAATCGACAGGGATTGAGGGAGGATTTTGTAGAAGGGGTGGATGACTTTATTAGACATGCAATGTCACTTCCACCATACCTAATTGAAGGAGTAATTAGGTGCCCTTGTGTTAGGTGCGACTGTATGAAGTTTGAAAAACCGGATGAAGTTAAGCATCATCTTTATAGAAGGGGGTTTATAGAAAATTACTTTGTGTGGACTAATCATGGAGAGATCGATGGTAGCCATGGGATATTTCATAACATGGTTGTGGGTGAAAGTAGTAGGTCGGTGGAGAATACAAATCGTGATTCTAGAATTCATCATATGGTTGCGGATGCTTTTGGGATGCATTTAGGGGGTGATTCCAATAAAAATGTTGAACAAACTCCTAATGATGAGGCAAAACGTTTTTATGAACAATTAGAGGAAGCTAGTTTTCCACTATGTAACAGAAGTCCGCACTCTGAGTTGTCTGTTGCAGTTAGATTACTAAGTATGAAATCTGATTGGAATATTTCTCAAGGAGCCATGGACTCTTTCATTGACCTTATGGGTGAACTAGTTGACCGTGATATCAAATTACCTGTTGATTTCTATAAGGCAAAGAGATTAGTTTCTAAGTTAGGACTTTCGTCAATGAGAATTGATTGTTGTGAAGATGGTTGCATGTTATATTATAAAGATGATGCAGCTTTGGACAGTTGTAAATTTTGAGAAAAGCCTCGTTTCAAGAGGCTTTCCAGCGGGAAGATGGTCGCTATCAAGTCGATGCATTATTTACCTCTTATACCTAGGTTAAAGAGGTTATATGCATCGATGAGTTCTGCTCCTCATATGAGATGACACTTTGAAAATAGAAGACCGCCCGGTGTTATGTGTCATCCTTCAGATGGAGAAGCTCGGAAGCACTTTGATAGGACATATCTAGATTTTGCTAGTGAACCAAGGAACATTCGATTAGGTCTGTGTGCGAATGGACCACATCGATCCATGTCACATCCACATGGATCATAGGCATCAGTGTCACAGCCACTCGGGTCACAGCTATCAGTGTCACGTCCCCTTGCGGCCCATACAGCTTTGTCGCAGTCACAGGGCTCGCAGCCATCTTCATCTGGGACTACATCTATTTTAGGCCTTCGCCTGCGAGATACTAGCTCTGACCCCCTACACCTTCCACGCATGCCTCTGGTATACATGCTTCGGACGGTGATGCTGATGATGACGAGGAGGTGCATTATGATCAATATGGCAGGATCATCATAGTCCCTGAGGGTGATTGGTAAGAGTTATTTGTTATTTTTACGTTTATTGTTTTGTACAGTTTTACTAAGATATTAATTTATTTTTTTTATTAAATTGCAGGTTCATCCCTAGTAATATTACTATAAGGATAATCACCCAAGCCACCTGAAAGCTTTATGATGGCCCTTATGCGACTTGGACTGATTTCCCACTCTGGCTGAAGGAGCAAATTTTCAATCAATTTAAGGTATAAATGTTCTTTTAAGCAGTACAATTATTTATATTTATGATATTTCCATCTAAATATGTAATATAGAATATAGCTTATATATACATATACACACACACACACACACATACATACTTATACTATACCATGCACTAAGTATTAGTGCATTAGCTAATATTATATCGAATATAGCTTTTATATATATTCGATAAAAGCTTAGTGCATTAATACATAATTATTCAAAAGTTAAGTGCACTAATACTTAGCTTTTATTAGCTAATATTATATTCGATATAATATTAGCTACTGCACTAATACTTAGTGTGTGTATATATATATATATATATTGCTAATGCACTAATATACTATATATTATATTATAAGCAGCTAATGCACTTAACTTTGAATAATTATTAGCTAATAAAAGCTAAGTATAATATATCGAATATAGCTTTTATGATGTTTCCATCTAATATTATATTTCCATATAATACTTAACTTTTGAAATACAGAGCAAGTGTGTATGGGAACACCGCTATAGCGCGGATGTGGCTGCAAATTTTCATCTCAAGGCTCGCAAGCGGTTGTCGCATTGTTTCTCCAAAGCTAGAAAGTTAAACCAGAAGCCTGGCTAGTTGCTTCAGCATTTATGGGAGGATTTGCAAAGGCAATGGCTTACAACAGAGTTTTAGAGAAGAGCGAAAAAGGAAAGAAAGCTCGTACATCTGAGAAAGGAGGATCCTTGCACACTGGAGGTGCGATCAGCCTAGGGACAATAAAGAGAAGAATGGTACATAATTGCTTAATTTATTTTAATTTTCAAAGTATATCTATTCTGTTTCTTAACTAAAATTTATGAGTTTTCAGGAAAAGAAGTTGGGGCGTCCGATGAAGCAAGATGAGCTATTCGAGGAGACTCATATTGTAAAGAAGAAGAAAAAGACGGATGAAGAAATGTGGGTCGAGGGCCTACATGTAAGTTTTTACTTTTCATTAAGTATTTTGATTTACTTTTATATAAATTTTGAAATACTAATTCAATGTAATTTTTCTTACAGGGTCGCTTCACAGCTGAAGTGGAGGAATTCATACACAGTCAGCCACCTAATGAGTCGGGCGACCCAATCCAACCTTCGGACGAGGATGCTGAAAGAATATGGACGCAGGCTGCTGGCGGTCCAAAATGGGGGAAGGTATACGGGCTTCCTACTAAGAAATTTCATCGCTATAAGTGTGAAATGCAAGGAATAGGGACTTCCTCGCAAGCCGAGCAACTTGATGGGGAGGGCCTCTCCTCTATGCGGAAGACTGTGGCAAAGCTCACATCCGAGCTAGAAGCCACCAAGGAAAGAGAAAAGATTATACAGGCTCAGTACGTTGGCATGCAAGAGCAACTCAAATCTCTCTTGGCTTCTGGCAGTTTTCCGATTCCCCGGTCTCGTGAGTCATCGCCAGAGGCTCGCCTTCCCCGTGCTCGTTCGTCCCGTCCTAGACAACTACACCCTTCTGCATACCGTTTTCGTGATGAAAGTTCATCAGACGGTGATGATAATGATGTACAAAATAATCCTTGACTTGTAATAACAGTTAACTTAGTTTGGTTAGCTTAATGAATTAGTTCTATTGAACTTTATAGTTTGTTAGTTTTAATGTTGTTGTTGTTTATTATTGTTTTGGTTGTTGTTGTTTATTATTGTTGTAGGCATAAAATGCCTGTTTAGGAATTTTGGTAAGCTGGCAGGTGATGTAGCTGCCAAAACAGGCAGTTTCTGCCAAAAATATACCAAGAAAAGCGACCAACGTTGGTCGCTAGTTGGTTGCTTTTTCCTTAAAAAAAAAATAATTTTCTGGGCAATAGCGACCAACTTTGGTCGCTATTTAACCCAAATTTCCTAAAAGCGACCAACTTTGGTCGCTATTCCATTTAAAAAAATAATTTCTGCAAATATAGCGACCAAAGTTGGTCGCTTATAATTTTAAAAAATATTAATTCTTGAAAATAACGACCAACTTTGGTCTCTTACTTTAAGAAAAATCAAAAAAATTAATAATATGGCGACCAACTTTGGTCTTCATATTTCAGATTTTAAAATATAATATTTTCTTTACAGACCAAAGTTGGTCGCTTTTTTATGATTAATAATAATTTAAAAAAACGTAATTTACATTTGGAGACCAACTTTGGTCGCCAATATTATATTATTAAAATATTAAAAGCGACCAAAGTTGGTAACTGTTTTCTTTACCCGGAATATTTGGTCCTTTTACCTTAGAGACTAGCGACCAACTTTAATCCCTAAGGTAAAATGACCAGCTTAATATCGATCAGGCCTGTTTGGTCGCTTTTTTGCCAATAAGCGACCAACGTTGGTCGCTTTTCGTGATTATTTTTTTCCAGATTTCTAGCAGTGTAAAGTCTTAAAAGTTCCAATTTTTATAGCATTGTTTACCCTTAAATCCGAGTAACAATTGAATTTGTTCGTAGTGCTAAGGATGTGTGAATCAATTTGATACAATGTAAAATATAATGCAAATAAATGGAATATAACAGATAAAGGAAATAACCAAACCGATATGACTGAATATTCAATGAAGGAGTATGACAAAGAAGACAAAGCTTGATGAACAGTAGCCGTATTCAGTATTTTCTATTGATATCAGTTGTGTGCTTACAATGAAGGTAGACACCCTTCTTATAGGTAAAAGAAAGACTCCTTAATTAGTAAAACTCTAATTACAAGATAAAATTCCTTTAATTACGGGATGAGATATCCCTAAAATAGTGGCCTAACGTTTATGACGGTTGAGATATCCACTCCCGCCGAAATATCAGGAATGCACGAAACATCCGCTCGAAATTGATCTTTATCACGAGATCGGCCAACGTCGGTCGCCCCGTTTCGGTTGCTCCAATTTCGTGCTCGACCTGCCGACTTCGGATCGAGGCAACCTGGTCTTGAGCTGTATCCGGGCTCGACTCACCTTGAGCAACCGATCATATTTGACCCAATACAAATAGTCCCCTCGTTTATTGGAGAGTAAGGACAAAAAACGATATGAACCGTCATTCTCCGAACTTCTCGGCTAAGTAATCAATAAATCCATCGAGCGTGCCACGAAGTCAAAGTCATCAAACCGTTCAACCCTAAAAGGACCCTTTGTGTGACGGCAGTGCCGTGACGCACATGATCATCGATATAAGAAATCATTACCTGCCTCGTCTGTAGAGCCCTGTACCTTCTGCGTGCATTTAATGTTTATTCACCTCGTGTTCTGTACCGCCGCTTTTTGGGAAAGTATAAATACTTCCTCCCTTCTTTGAGTTTGCTTCTTTACTTTCACGTTGCTAAGCAGTTTGTCTCTTCTAGTCTTTTTCACCAGAAAACCTCTAGTCTTCTTTACCAGAAAAACTCTAGTCTTCTTCACCAGAGAAACTCTAGTATTCTTCACCAGAGAACCTCTCTTCTTCTTTGCTTCTCGCTTTCACTGCTTTAATCGTTATGGCCAAAACTTCTAAATCAGTTCCTCAGAAACAACATCTTTCCCCTGTCCAGCCTGTCGAAGAGGCTGAGCCCATCCGTACTGAGGAAGCCTCCAAAGAACCTCCATTAAAGGCCTTTATACCAGTAGGGTGCTTTACAGGCTCCGACTTCAAAGTCGAGAAGCCTTCCCCGGTACCTGGCTGAGGCGAACCGGTCTCGGAATAAATCAGCTCGATCACCCAAAAACATCTTGAAAGGGTGAAGGCTGAGTGCCACTGGGCCGATAAGGACATAATAATCCCTTCCCTGAATGAAGCCATTACCACACACGTGGAGGGATATCTTAGTGTATATACTTATCCGTTCACATTAGAACCCATAGACCCCATAATTATCGAGTTTTATAGGAATATAATGTCACTCTAGGTCAAGTCCATCCTTCTGTGTGGCGCATAGTTTACCTTTTCTGGTTTTTCGTGGATAAGGTCGAAGGGGGGAATCCTTTTACCATCGACCATCTGCTTCGATTGTACAGTCCCCGAATGTTCCGAGGGGGGCTGATTAAACTTGCTCGCCGGGCCAGTAAGGCTCTGTTCTCGAGCATTGATGAAGATAGGGACCGGGGCTGGATGAGTCAATATGTCCGAATCAAGACCTCCGACCTGATCCCTACTGATAATATGTCGTTCCCTGAAAAGTGGAACATGAAACGTAAGTGCCTCTTCGTATAAGATCTCTTATTATTGCCCTCCAATGATTAACCGATGTATTATGATGTGCAGCCGTTTCCCAGGCACCGGCCGCAATTCAAGATTTAGAGGAGTGGGTCAGGAAGGTCGTGGCCCAAAGGTCCTACTCTGAATGGGCCTGGAGAGAGATATTGAAAGGCCTTTGGGAGGCCAAGAATCATGGTGAGCTTCAGTGACGTTCATATATTCCAAGACAATCGATTCCAACACTTAGTCTTTTGAAATTTTGCAGGTCTCTCGAAGGATGCCGAGCTGAGGTCGGCTACTACCGGTGGGGCAGTTCCTCGCCCCCCTCCCACTTCCCGGGAAAAGAGGGAGGAAAAAAGAGAAAAATGGCTCCCGACCATGCCGAGCCCGAAAAGAAGAGGGGTAGGAAGAAAATGATGGCTCGTAAGGTCACAGTCACTGACCCTTCCATTCAATTGAGCGAGGACTCTGAGGGGGAAAACAGCCCGAAACATTACACGACGAATCCCCTCGGGAAGTCCCCGAGCCGAGCGTGGAAGAGATCGGTGCTTCCCAAGGAGAGAATATGGAAACAGGAGCAAAGAATGGGGACCGGGCCAACGTAGAGGCGGCGGCACAAAGATCCTCGAACATCCCAGAGATGGTGCATTCACCTTCTTTTTCAAAGAAAACTTTGAAGGATGCCTAAGATGCGAGGATACACACGCCGAGCAAGGTGCCGGTCACAGCAGGGAATTTCGAAGAATTTTTTGACGGGGTGCCGTCGGCCGATACCTTTGGCCTCGAAGTTCCCGGAAGGAGTCCCCCAGCCGAGACGAGTGGGGTATCGGCTGGTACCAAATTGATCGATAAATTCACCGCTCCGAGCTTGAACCCTGATCGGAGGAGGGTGATAACCTTCACCATTCCCGAGGACGCCCGAGCATTAGGTCTGCCGGTAGGCGTAGCTAGCTATCTCCACAGCTTGGTGACTGAAGAAGATCGGGCTGCAATGAATGCTGTGGATTGGGCTTGCTTATTCAACGAAGCTCAACAGGCATCGCTTTCTTGTTCGTTTTAAACTATGCTTAATGTTTTGATTCCAAGCCCGCACTGACAGCTTTTAATTCGAATCTCCCACAATCTTCGATGCTTTATCACGAAATATTCCTTCGAATCAAAGAAGGGATGGTACAAGAAAGGGATCGGCGTCAGGGGCTCGAAAATCAGATGTCGAGTCTCCGGGCTGAACTGAATTTTGTAAGGAAAGAGCATGCCACTAGCATTGATCAACTGGAGCAAGCGACTAACCGGTTGGACTCACTCCGGTTTGAACTGAACAAGGCCCAAGCTGAAACGAGTGGGTGGAGAGCCATGGTTGAGACTTTAACTGTGGAGAAAGAGGCTCTCCAAGCTCGACTAAGAGAATAGGCCTTGGAAGCGCAGGAGAAGACCGGAGCTCTAATCCAAGACAATGAATCCCTACGGCTCCAAGTTGAATCGCTTACCCAAGATTGGGCGGCTCTGACCAACCAGCTACAGGAAGCGAAATCGGAGATTGCCACCACCAAGGCCAAGGCTGAAGAATTGATAGCTCAGTATAGAGCCGATGCCGAGGTCGCTCATGAGCAATCGAAGGCGCTGGTTGAGTACACTCAATGCCAAACTCGCCTTTCCGTTCTTGAGGAGCTTCAAGCTCGTGGTCTCGATCTGTCTTCCGACGTTGCTGAGGCAGCAAAGATAGAGGATGAAATGAGGAGACGAACCTTTCCTGAAGAATTTGAAGATGGCTCGGACTGACGTCATTTTGATGCTTATTTTGATGATGTCTTGACGTTTCGTAATTCGAGCATGTATAAAAGTTCCATTATGTATATAAAACATCTTTTGTTTCATCTCGACTTGGTTTCTTGATTCTCATATTTCGCTATTTCTAGCCTTGGCTAGAATTATAAGTTGCGTCCGATTGGATCGATTAATAATTAGTTCGGCCTTAGCCTTTTTGAGGATTTAAAGTGAGCTGTACTCTCTCTATTTTCGACCATTAAGCTATGCTTTTTGCTATGCGAATCGGGATCATGCCTTGGCAAAATTTAGATCCTTTTTAATCTGATTCGACTTTAGCCTTATTTCGGATATTCGAAGTTGTACCTTTTCCAAACTTCGATCGATTTAATTTGATTCGACCTTGGCATTTCATAAACCTGGATTACCCAGATCGATCTCAGTTCCCTTTGTGTTATATAAGTTTGCCTAGGCCTTGGCCCAATTAGTCGGCTTCGGGGTTTGCGTTGTCAGGTCTTATTCCCCTTTAGGATTGATGCATTTTTGACAATCTCAGTTATTGATAAGGCAAAGATGATTGTAAAACCCCTTGGGCTTGAGAATATAATGTAGGTACCAAAACGATTTCATTAATATTCATGTACTCGTACATCTTCGTTTGATGGAGGGAAATCAGATCGATCTACTCGGGTACGGCTCTTCTGACTGTTTGACCCTTACATCAATTCCTAGCGATCTTTATTTGGCCCCCTCGAAATCGAAGTAAACAAGCGAAAATCGCTAGAGTTTAATACAAAACTTATGAATTCCGATAAATGATTGATCTATGTTAGCACGACATATGGCTGCCTCATTAAAAACCTTGCCGTAAAACCCAATTTGGGACAAAACCGGTCGAAGGGAAAAAGAGTGCAACGTGTGCTTTCAGTCCTAATGGTTTGTGCTAACTCGCTTGATATCGATCTATCCTGCATGTGTTAGCACCGATAGATGAAGTAAAAATAAAGTAAAAAAGGTGGAGTAAATTACCTCAGTAATAGTATCTCTTCAAGTGGCTCATATTCCAGTTACTCGGCAGCTGCTTATCCCGAGCTTGTAAGAGCCCTTTTCGGTGATCTTCAATACAGTGTAGGGACCTTCCCAGTTCGGTCCCAACTTCCCTTCGTTGGGGTCCCGGGTGTTAGGCGTGATACCTCTGAGTACCAAGTCCCCCGTACTGAAGTATCGAAGACGAGCTCTCCGATTATAATACCTCTCGATTTTTTGTTTCTGAGCTGCCATTCGAACTAAAGCAGCTTCTCTTCTTTCATCTAAGAGTTCCAGCCTAGTATTCATAGCTTCTTGGTTAGACTCTTCGGTTGGGTGTTGAAACCTGATGCTTGGTTCGCCTACCTCGACCGGTATCAACGCTTCGGTGCCATATACTAAGGAAAACGGAGTGGCTCCGGTACTAGTTTTTTCGGTCGTTCGATATGCCCACAAGACTTCGGGTAGCATTTCCCTCCATCTTCCTTTTGCATCAACTAACCTTTTCTTTAGGTTCTGAATTATGGTTTTGTTGGTCGATTCCGCTTGACCGTTGCCGCTGGGGTGATACGGCAGAAGGCATCCCGAATCGGCAGATGATATTGTCCCATATGAAGTCAATCAACTCTTTTTCTCTGACCTTATCGTAAGCCTGTGCTTCCACCCACTTAGAAAAATAGTCAGTCATAAAAAGGATAAATTGAGCTTTACCTGGTGCTCGAGGGAGGGGACCTACTATATCCATTCCCCACTTCATAAATGGCCACGACGATATGACTGAATGTAATGTCTCAGCCGGTTGGTGGATAAACGGTGCGTGTCTTTGACACCTGCTGCATTTGCGTACAAATTCCTTCGCCGTCCTTCTCCATATCGTTCCAGTAATAGCCGGCCCGAATCACCTTCCGAGCTAGCAAATCGGTGATTGCCACAAGCTCCTTCGTGTATTTCTTTCAAGATGTACTCGGTGTCCCCCGGTCCGAGACATATAGCCAGAGGTCCTCCGAAGGTCCTCCTGTATAGAGTTCCATCATCGGCCAAGCAAAATCGAGCCGCCCCTGTATGCAATGCTCTCGATTATTTGGGGTCGGGTGGCAATTTACCTGATCTGAAATACTCTATGTATTTGTTTCTCCAATCCCAGGTCAAACTTGTAGAGTTGATCTCGGCATGACCTTCCTCCACCACCGATCTGAACAACTGCACGACCTTTTCAGAGTCGATCTCTTCGTCTTCGACCGACGAACCTAGGTTGCCGAGGGCATCGGCTTCGCTATTTTGCTCTCGAGGTATGTGCTGAAGGGTCCATTCCTTTAACCTGTGTAAGGTGACCTGAAGTTTATCCACATACCTTTGCATACGTCCCTCTCTGACTTCGAACGTCCCGTTCACTTGGTTGACTACAAGGAGAGAGTCGCACTTGGCCTCGATTACTTCTGCTCCAAGGTTCTTGGCCAACTCTAGACCTG
Organism: Nicotiana obtusifolia; assembly: GCA_002018475.1. Taxonomy (NCBI): domain Eukaryota; kingdom Viridiplantae; phylum Streptophyta; class Magnoliopsida; order Solanales; family Solanaceae; genus Nicotiana; species Nicotiana obtusifolia. The sequence goes on along the minus strand of MCJB01040535.1, from coordinate 11,299 downwards.
CAATCATAGCCTCATATCCGGCTTCATTGTTAGTCAGTTTTATAGTCTTAATGGACTGTCTAATTGTGTTTCCGGTCGGGGGCTTGAGTACGATACCAAGCCCCGACCCCTTCGAATTTGAAGCACCGTCTGTGAACAAAGTCCTCACTCTCGAAGGAGCCCCCGATTTAATCATGAGCTCTTTCTCGACTTCGGGGATGAGCGACGGTGTGAAGTCGGCAACAAAATCGGCCAGCACCTGAGACTTTATCGAGGTCCGAGGTCGATATTCGATATTGTACCCGCTGATCTCGATGGCCCATTTGGCCAGTCGGCCCGATAACTCGGGTTTATGCATAACATTTCTTAGGGGGTAGGTCGTCACCACGCGTATTGGGTGACATTGAAAGTATGGTTTCAATTTTCTAGACGCACTCAGTAAGGCGAGTGCTAGTTTTCTAAGTGCGGGTACCTGGTCTCGGCTTCTCCTAATGTCCTACTAACGTAGTAAATTGGAAATTGCGTACCTTGCTCTTCTCGGACAAGGACCCCGCTCACTGCTATCTCCGATACAGCGAGATAAAGATATAACTGTTCACATGTCTTTGGTGTATGCAGCAAAGGCGGGCAAGAGAGGTACCTTTTTAGTTCATCCAATGCGTGCTGGCATTCCGGTCCCCATGAAAATTCGTTCTTCTTTTTTAGTAAATTGAAGAATCGATGGCTCCTGTCCGACGATCTCGATATAAATCGGCCCAAAGCTGCAATTCGGCCTGTCAGTTTCTGCACGGCCTTGACGCTGTCGGCGACTGTTATGTACTCGATGGCCTTAATTTTGTCCAGGTTGATTTCTATTCCCCGGTTGGAGACCCTAAACCCAAGGAACTTTCCAGAGCCCACTCCGAATGCACATTTTTCTGGATTCAATTTCATGTTGTATTTCTTCAGAACATCGAACATTTCTTGCAAATGACTTAAATGGTCCTCTGCTCGCAGGGACTTAACCAGCCTGTCATCGATATAGACTTCCATTGTTTTACCTAGCTGTTTTTCAAACATTTTATTTACTAGGCGTTGATATGTTGCTCCTAAATTCTTAAGCCCGAATGGCATTACATTATAGCAATAAGTGATGAAGGATGTTTTTTCTTGGTCACCCTTATCCATTTGAATCTGGTTGTACCCAGAATAGGCGTCGAGAAAACTAAGAGTCTCGTGGTCAGCAATAGCGTCGATCATGCGATCGATGTTGGGCAAGGGGAAGGAGTCTTTGGGGCATGCTTTATTTAGGTCCTTATAATCTATACACATTCTAAGTTTGTTTCCCTTCTTAGGGACTACAACTATATTAGCTAGCCATTCAGGGTAAACCTCTCGAATGGATCCTATGTTTAAGAGTTTAGTTACCTCGTCCTTGATGAAGGCCTGTTTGACTTCGGACTTAGGTCTCCTTTTTGGCTTGACCGGCCGGAACTTCGGGTCAACACTCAGCTTATGTGTCGTAATTTCCGGTGGTATGCCTGTCATGTCTAAATGGGACCAAGCAAAGGAATTTTCATTAGCTGAAAGAAAAGCAAGTAATTTGGACCTATGGGATACCCCGATCGTTTGTTACTCCGGATGATTCCGACGCAACCAAATCAACGGTCGAGGAGCTCGAACAAGTCTCGATCCGCAACGACGCACCCGATAGAAAGGTATACCTGAGCTCGAGGTTTAAACCCGAGCCCAGGTATACCTTTCTATCGGTGTGCGTCGCTGCGGATCGAGACTTGTTTGAGCTCCTCGATCGTTGATTTGGTTGCGTCGGACTCATCCGGAGTAACAAACGATCGGGGTATCCCATATCTATCTTCGTCAGTCCGATCTTGCTCACCCTCATCTGTTGAAGGCGGCTTTTCTAATTGCTATTTAGTCTTCTATTGGGGAATTTCCCCTGCCGCCTGTTGCTCCCCGTAGACGGTGATGATTCCCTCGGCCGATGGAAACTTCAACATTTGATGCAAGGTCAACGGTACGACTTTGATATCATGTATCTAAGGTCTACCGAGCAAGGCGTTATATCTCATATCGCCTTCGATCACGCAAAATTTTGTTGCCCTGATAGTTCCAGCGATATTCACCATCAGTGTTATTTCTCCTTTGGTTGTTTCTGAGGCCATGTTGAAGCCGTTGAGGACTAGGACCTCGGAGATGATCTGGTTTGAGAGACCGAGTTGCTCAACAACCCATGATTGAACTATGTTGGCTGAACTCCCAAGGTCGATAAGTACGCGCTTCACTCGAGTATCATATATTAACATCGATATCACCAATCCATCGTTGTGAGGTTGTGTGAGACCTTCGATATCCTTGTCGCCAAAATACAAGGTTCCTTCTGTTTGGTAATCCCGAGTACGTTTTTCTCGGGTAATGGATATTTTGGTATGTTTCAGCACTGGTACTCGAGGCGTATCTGTTCCCCCGATTATCATGTTGATTGTATGTTTTGGCTCTTCTTGATTTGCTGACCTGTCCCTATTTTCATAGTGATTTTTTGCTCGATCGCTCATAAATTCCGGAAGATGCCGTTCTCGAGCAACCGGGCTACTTCTTCTCTCAACTGTCGGCAATCCTCCGTTCTATGCCCGTGAGTGACATGATACTTGCATATAAGGTTGGGGTCACTCTTGGTGGGGTCTGTTTGTAACGGCCTCGGCCATCTGGTGTCCTTGATGCGACCGATTGCTGAAACTAGAGTTGCCGAATCGACATTAAAATTATATTCGGACAATCGAGGCGCTTCTTGGCGGTTACTGGTTTTCTCGAAGTTGTTTTTTGGCAATGGCCTCCTGTTCCTTTGATTGGGATCGTACCTGTTTTCCTGTTTCGGGGATCTATGCCCCCTCGGCACAATCTTTCGATCTTCTGGGTATGGCCGGTGTCTGTCTCGATTCGACCTTGGCTCTCGATAGTTATCCCTTAGAGGTCGATCGAAAGCTCTAATGGAGTAAGAAGAGCCCGATGAAGCCCCGACCTGGTCATCTTCTACCCTGATCTTCGACTGGTATCGGTTGTGAATGTCTGCCCAGGTGATGGCCGTGTACTCAATCAAGCTCTGTTTGAGTTATCAAGATGCCGCAGAACTTTGGATATTCAGCCCTTGGGTGAAGGCTTGCATGGCCCAGTCATCTGTAACCGGTGGCAGGTCCATTCGCTCCATTTGGAACCGAGACACAAACTCTCTTAACGTTTCGCTGTCTCGTTGTCTGACTTTGAATAAATCTGACTTCCTCGTCTCAACCTTGATGGCGCCGGCATGGGCTTTGACGAAGGTATCAGCGAGCATGGCAAAAGAGTCGATGGAATTTGGTGGTAGGTTGTGGTACCACGTCATTGCCCCTCTTGGATAGGGTTTCTCCAAATTTTTTCAGGAGGATAGACTCGATTTCATCGTCCTCGAGGTCCTTCCCCTTTATAGCACAGGTGTAAGCTGTCACGTGCTCATTTAGATCCGAAGTTCGGTTATATTTAGGAATTTCGGGCATGCGGAACTTCTTCGGAATCAGTTTTGGAGCGGCGCTGGACGGGAAAGGCTTTTGCACAAACTTTTTTGCGTCCAAACCTTTCAACACTGGAGGTGCCCCCGGTATCTGGTCTACCCTCGAATTGTACGTTTCGACCTTCTTGTCGTTAGCTTCGATTATTTTTTCACCCGTTTTGACCCGCTTAGTCAACTCCTCGAGCATTTTGATAATCCCGGAGTTGGTTCCTGAAATGTTCTCATCTGGTTGCGCTACGATCCGCTCATTTTGTTCGGCTACCACCCGAGGAGGAATGGTTTCGGCTCCGCCCGGCTTCTGACTGCGGCTTTGTAATTGGGCTATCGCTGCTTGCTGGGCTAGCAACATATCGAATATTACTTTGAGGCTGATTTCGTCTTTCCCACTATGTTGAATCCCTGAGTGGTTCTCCCCCCGAACGCTGTGTGATAGGCCGGGGGTCTGATCAGCGTCGACTGCCATTTGGGAGTTGGCGTCGATTGGGACTTCATTTTCGGGCGCAGCGTTGTTCTCGCTTTGGTGGTTGAACTCGCTATTGTTGGGGAGTGACTGTGACATGATTAGGCTGTAATCTGAAAAACAAAAATTTCTGCAAAGAGCAAGCGTAAAATAGTGCGTGAAGGAGAATTGTACCAAAAAAAAATTCACTAATATCCTCAGCCCCACGGTGGGCGCCAAACTGTTTACCCTTAAATCCGAGTAACAATTGAATTTGTTCGTAGTGCTAAGGATGTGTGAATTAATTTGATACAATGTAAAATATAATGTAAATAAATGGAATATAACAGATAAAGGAAATAACCAAACTGATATGACTGAATATTCAATGAAGGAGTATGACAAAGAAGACAAAGCTTGATGAACAGTAGCCGTATTCAGTATTTTCTATTGATATCAGTTGTGTGCTTACAATGAAGGTAGACACCCTTCTTATAGCTAAAAGAAAGACTCCTTAATTGGTAAAACTCTAATTACAAGATAAAATCCCTTTTATGGCGGTTGAGATATCCACTCCCGCCGAAATATCAGGAATGCACGAAACATCCGCTCGAAATTGATCTTTATCACGAGATCGGCCAACATCGGTCATCCCGTTTCGGTTGCTCCAATTTCGTGCTCGACCTGCCGACTTCGGATCGAGGCAACCCGATCTTGAGCTGTATCCGGGCTCGACTCACCTTGAGCAGCCGGTCGTATTTGACCCAATACAAGCATAAATCATCAAAATTCAGTAAAGGTCTTAGGAAAATGTACCTGCGGATGCATTAATAGCTCCTTCAGGATCTAAAACTTCGGACAACCGAAGTTATTGAAACGGGGATGGGTATTATTTGGTACTAGTGGAAGCAAATCACTCGTTGCGCGGTGTTCTATAAATTATGTATGACAATCCTAAATGATACACTACAATAAGATGTTTTAATCCCTTTTTGCAAACGATCTTACATACTACGATGAATAAATAATATTATACAATATTAGGCTTAGAATGTTTTGCTAATCTAATCCTGATTTATCGTCTAATGTAATCTCTAAGCATTATGTAACTAAATGAGCCGTGAGTTATTTTGCCAAATAATTGTAAACTGTGCATTGCTAAGTGAATACATCGATCATCTGTTGAGGAATGGTTCCGGCTGCTGATTTTTAATTATTAAGTCAACTGTAAATTCTATTTTCCGTCAAAGTATTATAGACATCGAGATGAAAGCATCAATGCAACGATTCTTCTGATATAGTATATCCGTGTTCCAAACTGAGTTTTATATATACATGGACTCAGTAGGTTAATGCTCCTAATTTGGATCTTTGTCTTCTTAAGAAAGTTATATTCAAGTATAAACGGACCCGTCTTTTCACTTTTTCTTCTTGGCTTTATTACTTTGCGAAAAAGAATGGTGAGTCAAGGATTTCCCCTTTGACATCTTCCATGGCACATTCCCCATGTTTATATATATATATATATATATATATATATATATATTCAAAGTGTTTCTTTAATTAGTTGAGAATCTGAATGAGCAAGCTCCCTTAAATGCGGCCTGTCAAATTATACTAACAGTTGGCATTAATCTTTTATTGATAATTATTGATTCTTTAGTAAATCTGCATAATGACACTCCGTTCATGTTTAATAATTATTTAAAATGTATATAGCAATTGGCAGACAACAAAAAATTAGTTAGAGTAAACAACATTTGTATTAAATATATTTTTAGTTGACGGACAATTCACTGCTTTCTTTTGTACAGCTTCCAGTCGTGTTCCCACTCGTTTATCCAGTTTTCTTTTCATTCGAGGTTCCTATCCACAAATTCATCACGTAACTTATTTCTCAAATAGTGTCTAACAAAACTTAATTGAACAATCTTTGTATCAATGTTTTAGGACGATATCTAAAATGATAATTATTCTAAAAATGTATGAATGTACTTTGAACGCACGCAGTAATCTAAACTCGTCAAATGAATAAATCAACTAACATAAGAGCGCAATCCCATAACGTGCTTCTTAATGAAACCAACTAATATCAACTCTAAACATAACATCACCCATAAAATATTGAACCCAAAGAATGGTGACTATCGTAACGCTTAGAGGATATTTAATGAACTATAGTAGATTGGAAGTTTTATGTAAATAAACTGTTAACCATAAAGTAGACTCTGCTCATAAAAGCTTTTTGTCACGCACACCAAGAATAGAAAATAGTTCCGCAATCACTTAAGCCCTAAACTTGTGGTTTTGATGATATAAGTTGGTGATATTGTGTCGTGTAAAGCCTTGCCACCAGTAAGAAGTGCCATGAAATCTTCACCATCAAAACTTTATGTCTTTCGATCACCAACTTAAGAGGCGGAGCCAGAATTTAAATTTATGGGTTTAGTATTTTAATTGTTGAGTTAGTGGGTTTTATATTAATAATTTATAAATAATTCAATAATTTTTTAAGATACATACAGAGTTCGGACAAAAGTTACGGGGTTTAGCCGAACCCGTATCTAAAGGGCTGGCTCCCCGACCAACTTAGCGGCTGTCACAATCCAAATTCTACCAATGGTCGTAATGGCACCTGACTCCTATGACTAGGTAAGCCAACATCAAACATAGAGTATGCCAACATATTTAAGATGTAATATAACTGAAATAGCATAAATAGTGTAATAAGACTTTCAGCAACAGACTGTATAATGATACTGGAATAACAATCCCCTCAAACCTGGTAGCATGGAGTCAACAACAATAACAACATACCTAGTTTAATCCTACAAAGTATGGTCTAGGGATGATAGAATGTACGCAGACCTTATCCCGACCTTTGTGAAGATAGAGTGGCTATTTGCAATAGACCCACAACTTAAAATATATTAAAAGAGGCAAAACAACAATTACTAATAACAACAAGCTAAAGAGATAAGGTGATAGAATAATTAAAGCAAAAGAAATAACATATAGCAAAGACATATGCAAATAGGAAGCTATGTAAATATGAGACAAATATTAATGCTACCGTCATGAAAAGGAGACATGCATGCCTATCTACTAATCTTCTACCCTAATTCCAAACCTCCACACCCATCCATCAAGGGTCATGTCCTCATTAAGCTAGAGCAGCACCATGTCATGCCTAATCACCTCTTTCCAATACTTCTTAGGCGTACCTATACCTCTCCTCAACTCCACCATGGCCAACCTCTCATATCTCCTCAACGGGGCATCTATGCACTTCCTCTTCACATGTCCATACTATCTCAGCCTCTTCACAAATCTTGTCTTCCACGGGGGTCACTCCCACATTGTCCCAAATATTTATTTTTCTAATCTTATCTCTCCTAGTATGCCAACACATCCATCTTAACATCCTCATTTATGCTACTTTTATCTTCTGGACATGGGTGTTCTTGACAGGCCAACACTCAGTCCCATACAATAGAGTCGGTCTAACCACAACTCTGTAGAACTTACCCTTAAGTCCCGGTGGCACCGTCTTATCACACAGAACTCTAGAAGCTAGCCTTCATTTCATCCACCATGCTCCAATCAGATGTATGACATCCTCGCTAATCTCTCTATTACTTTGGATTATAGATCCGAGGTACTTGAAACTGCCTTTTTTAGGGATGACTTGTGAATCCAGCCTTACTTCCACGTCCTCTTCAGGAGTCACATTGCTAAACTTTCATTCCAAGTTCTCTATTCTAGTCCTGCTCAACTTGAAACATTTGACTCCGGGACTGTCTCCCCTCTAGCCTCGCATTAGCATCTCCTCACGTCTTGTCGATCAATACTATATCATCCACAAATAATATGCACCAAGGCACCTTCCCTTGAATATGCCACGTCAGAAAATCCATTTCCACAACAAATAAAAAACGGGCTAAGCACAGATCTCTCATGCAGTCCCGTCATAATTAGAAATTGTTCTGAGTCTTCTCCCATCATCCTAACTTGGGTTATAATGCCATCATCCATGTCCTGGATCATTCTACTATATGCTACAGGCACCCCTCTAGCCAACAGGCATCTCCAAAGAATCTCCCTCGGAATTTTGTAATAAACTTTCTCTAGGTCAATGAACAACATGTGCAAGTCCATCTTTCTATCCATATATTACTCCACCAGTTTCCTAATAAGGTGAATGACTATAGTTGTCGAAAGCTCTAGCATGAATTCAAACTGATTTATGGAAGAGATATATTTATCCTCACCATTATATCCACCACCCTCTTCCAAATTTTAATAGTGTGACTTAACAACTTAATGCCCCTATAATTATTGTAATTTTAGATATCACCCTTATTCTTGTATACTAGAACCATTGTACTCCACCTCCATTTTTCAAGCATCTTCATCGTCTTAAAATAATATTAAACAACCTAGTAAGCCAATTGAAGCCGGCTGTATCTACATTGTTCCAAAATTTCGCAAGCATCTCGTCTGGACCGGTCGTTCTTCTCCTGCTCATCTTGCGCATAGTCCCACAACCTCTTCAACCTTGATATGCCTGCAATACCCAAAATCTCAATTATTCTCGGAATGCTCCAAGTCCCCCAACACAATATTCCTGTCCCCCTATTTTTTAAGAGTCCATGAAAGTACGTTTGCCATCTTCGTCTAATATATGCATCATCCGCCAAAATATTGCTATCATCATCTTTGATGTACTTCACTTGGTCTAGGTCACGGGCCTTCATCTCCCTCGCCTTGGCTAGCATTTACAGCTTCTTGTCCCCACCTTTTGCCCTAAGTTCTTTATAGATTTCCCAAAGCTGCAATCTTAGCTCTCTGTAATGGCTAATTTCGCCTCCATCTTAGACTTCTTATACTCTTCCCTATTCGTACTCCCATCCTCCTCGTCATTGCTTTTAACTATCTTCAAGTACGTTGCTTTCTTGGCTTTTAGTTTTTCTTAGACTTGTCATTCTACAACCAGTCCCCTTTGTATCTACTAGGGTAACCTTTCGAGACCCCTAATACCTCTCTAGTAGCTTCCCGAATGCCATTCATTGTCGAGGTCCACATGACACTCGCGTCCATAATACTTCTCCAAGTCCCCATTGTCTACAACGTTTCCTCCACTATAAGGCTAAATCCTTAGTCAAGGCTCCACACTTGATCTTAGATTGGCCAACATCGAACTCTTAATCCTCTTCCACTTAATCCCCTATTCCATAACCAAGAGCCGATGTTGGGTCACGATGTTCTCACTTGGAATAACCTTGCACTTTGAGCATAACCTCTATCAAATCTTCTGAAGAGAAGGTAATTGTAACAACCCGATCGGTTATTTTGAGCTCTAGTGCATCGTTCGGTAGTTTGAGGCCTTGAGTAGCTTCACTTTATATATTATGACTTCCACGCATGTTTGGTTTCAATTATCGTGAAGCCTGGAGTTGATTTGGAAGAATAATTATCAATTCGGAAACTTTATGTTGGAAGAGTTGACCAAGATTTGACTTTTGAGTAAACGACCTCGTAATTGGGATTTGAATGTTCCAATAGGTTCGTGTGATGAATATGGACATAGGCGAACGTTCAGGTTGAGTATCAGATGACCCAGGAGCATTTCGACACTTAATGTGGAAAGTTGGCATTTTGAAGGTTTTAGAATTTTTAAGTTTGATTTGAAGTGGACTTTGGTGTTTTTGATGTCCATTTTGAATTCCCAGCCTTGGAATAGGTTTGAATTGTGATTTGTGACTTGTATATAAAATTTGGCATCATTCTGGAATGTTTAAGTGTGATTCAGACCCGTTCGGCGAAGTTTGAATGATTGTAAGTTAAAAGAAGGATTTTGATCATCGATCGTGAATTTTGTACTATTTGTGGCCTTTCAAGTCCTTGGATAAGTTTGCACAAGGTTTTGGGACTTTTTGGCATGATTGGACGGGGTCTCAGGGGCCTCGGGTGCTACACCCCATGTTTTCGTATGTAAGAGTATGTCGTAAGACAATTGATGTAAGCTCAGAAATGAGATCATTTTTGAAAGTACATAAAGTAAGTTAATCATGCTACCTTGGAGGTTACACCTCTTTAAGATCATGAATAACAAGTACCAAGAGGGTTGGAAAGCTTAGAAGCTAAATGAAAAATAAGTTTCGCCGAAAGTCGATAAGTTTGGAATATTATAACATGTACTTTGGGGTGAGACTAAGGTCTTAACATGATAAGGAGGTTACATTATAAGGTATTTTAGTCGTATGATAGTTGGGTGTTATGTTTTGAAGTCAAGCGAGTTGTGGAACAAAGGTTAGCAAAGGTTATCACAAGTTACATTCGTAATGTGCTGAATATTAGGTCAAATGTAGCAGACCTTTTCTCCTAATATACTTGGAACTAAAGGATGATCCATATATCAAATTGAATATCGACGAGTCTAGTTTCTAACTCATTAAACTGTTCATCGATACAATATAGGAGTAGAGAGATATTCGCGTTTTCGCGAGACTGGGCAAGCAGCTCCCAGTGGGACCCACTTAGGCGGTGGTCGACCTACTTCACTTTAAAAATGATTTCGACGACCTTTATTTCTCATTTTTGACCCAACCTCTTCCCTACACTCCTTCTAACCCTTCCAAACAGATACCATAAGGGTTTGAAGTGATTCCAAAGTGATTACACCATATTTCAACATCAAAAGTTAGTTTTAGTGAAGAAGAACACCTCTATGAGGTTGTGTTGTCATTGAGGATAACTGTGGGCAGTGTTTGGCTGAAATTTCAAGCTGTTGATACTGGCTCAGGTGAGTGTAACAGCCTACTAACTTTACTTAAGCTGGCTTGTATGTTTGTTAAGTTGTTAGGATGATAAACTACAAGATAATACTTGGATTAGCTTGAGATGTTGTTCTTGATGGATTGATTTGAAAGTTGCTCTTATGGACTTTAAGTGGCTGGAGATTATGGAAAATAAGTTGGCCATGATATTGTTAGCACGATTATGTTGGTTTACATGTCAATCTTGAGGAAATTGGTAACTAGAAAAGAAATGGCTATAAAGCACTTGGAAGTTGTCCACAGTCATATTATCTTGTGTTAGGCTATTTCGGGTGACTTTGAAATTGAGTACAAGGTTGACAATCCTTTAAAAGGTACTGGTTATTATACTATATATATTACTAAGTTCAAGAATGAATGATATTGGGGTTGAAGGGTGCTAAAGGAATTCAATCCGAGCTTGTCGCTCGTTATGATATGTTGATGACTTGTTAATGAGATATTTTGTACCCTATTGTTGATGTTGTTCTTATTGTATTGCTCTGTTTGTTATTGGTATAC
>MCJB01040524.1:2590-86037 GCA_002018475.1 Nicotiana obtusifolia | reverse complement strand
GGGTTAGTAAAAACTTTGTAAAGTAAAAATATTGAGGATTTGAAGGTCGAATCGAGGTCGGAATTGGATAAAATTGGTATGGTTAAACTTGTAATTGAATGGGTGTTTGGAATATTGTGAGTTTAGCCAGGTTCCGAGGTGCGGACGCAAGATTGACTTTTTGATTTTTGTTAAAGATCTTAGCTTTATCAATCAAAATCAATTCCTATAGCTTTTATTGATTATATTAAGTTAATTTGGCTAGATTTGGGTCGTCTGGAGATTGATACATGGGGGAAGGGCTTAATAGCAGACTGATTTGGCTTGCTTGAGGTAAGTAGCTTATCTAAACTTGGTTAAGGCACTAGTTGTCGAATTATTTGTGATAGCTACGTGCTATGAGTGGCGCATATGTGTGGGGTTGAGCCCATATGCATGCATCAGGGTACTATTTCATGCTGGAGGTGGTGCTTAGGCTATGTCATGCCTTGAATTGACTACTACGCTTCAAGTTGTTATGTTCACCTATTTATACCCCCATGTGAGTTATTTTTACCGCATTTGAGATTTCATTGAGGTTATTCTCTCGATAGAGCTTGTTAAACTGCTATTTCGTGATGAAATTGTTTGTTCTAGCTGTGATAGCAGACATTGCATATGCCTACACTATAGCATGTTAGTCATACCAGTACAGGAATATTAAACGTGATAATCATTGATCATGTATATGTATTCTCATATATTCGCTTTTTCACGTGTTATAATCAGGACATGTAGCCTATGACCACGCCGAGCGGATAATCATTATTGGCATGTGAGTTGTCCGTGCAGTTGATATTATTAGCACGTGAGTTGTCCGTGCATAGCGTGAGTTGTCCCCACGGTGAATATTATTTGCACGTGAGTTGTCCGTGCAACGTGTGGATATGTATCCATCCCCCTAGGGTCACCCCCTCATGTTTCTCTCTCGATTGTGTACGCGGGGAAAATGAGGAAAACAGATCAATGGTTTGGTACGGATACAGAAAGGTTGAGGAAAGTCTGGCCAGTGTTTGTTTGAATTTGCATTTCATCTTGCTCGAAGTTTCCATGGTCAATTACCCGATTTATGTGCTAATCACCTTTAAATGTTGTATCATTGACTGAACAGAGAACTTGAGTAATCATAGACACCCACACACAGATAGTTCATGTTGTACTTTACGATCTGATTACATCATTGTTCTGTTCTTGTTACATTGATGAAATTGTACATGTTATAGCTGATATCATTTATAATTCTAGATTCTTTTACCTTGCCAAGGTTAGCTACAATAATTATTGAGTACATTGGGTCGGTTGTACTCATACTACGCTCTACACTGAATTGTGCCTATCCAGGTGCTGGGACCAATTACCAGTAGCGGAGTTGCTTGTTGAGCTAGCTACCAAGAGATGAGGTAGAGCTGCATTCTTGTCCGCAGTCTTGGCATATCTTTTCTTATGCACTATTGTCTTTATTTCATACAGTGCGGTAGTTAGTTATTTTAGACTTGTATTTCCATATTACAGCTCATGACTCAGTATTTAACGATTTATGGGGATTTATCATGTATTAGCGGTATCTTTTTTATATTGAGATTTCAGACTTACGCTATTTATATAAATTCCGTTATTCTAGTTCTTTATTATTATGTTTCAGCTTGCTTAGCTAGTGCGTTAGGCGCCATTACAATGGGTTGGGATTTTGGGTGGTGACAAGTTGGTATCGGAGTCCTAGGTTCATAGGTATTACAAGTCATGAGCAAGTTTAATAGAGTCTTGGGGATCGGTACGAAGACGTCCGTATTTATCTTCGAGAGGTTACTAAAATGTTAGGCAATTTTTGTTTCTTGCATTGTTATTGTACAGGTTAGTTATTTACGAACATTGAAGTTTTACTCTTTTATTCTCTCACAGATGGTGAGGACACGTGCAATCGGATCAGGTGGATGGTCACCAGTACCACCAGTTAGGACCGCGAGAGGCCAAGGCCACGGTAGAGGCCAAGGTGTGGCTCGTACTAAGCCTAGGGCAGCACCTATAGAGCCGCCAGTTGCTCCAATAGAGAAGCAGGTACCTGATATTGTCAAGCTAGTGGGACCAGCTTAGGCACCTGCAGTGCCCATCGTGATTCCTAGTAGGAGGCCTTAGCCTAGATTTTGACTCTGTGCACAAGCCTGGCTCAGGTGGTTTTGGTTCTAGCTGCAGCAGCCACTTTACACGCCGGGGGAGGTACCCAAACTCTTTCTGCCCGTACTGCGGAGCAGTTAGCTCAAGGACTCCAAGCACCGGGTGTATTGACAATTCAGCCGGTTGTTGTAGCTTTGGCCGAGTTTGGTCCACATATGAGTGATGAGGAGTAGAAGAGATTAGAGCGGTTTAGGAGGCATAAGCCTCCAGAGTTCAATGTATTAGAGTCAGAGGGAGCTCAGGATTTTCTAGATAGGTGCCAGCAGATTCTTCGCACAATGGGTATTTTGGACACCTATGGGGTTGCATATACTACTTTTCACTTGACAGGCCAGATTACATATGGTGTCTAACTTTTGAGTTGAGAAGGCCAGCCAATGCACCGCCACTTACATGGCATGAGTTCTTAGTTCTCTTCTTAGAGATCCTTGTCAAACCGACTCGCAGAGAGAAATTACATAAGTAGTTTGAGTAGCTATGCCAGGAGGGTATTATAGTGATCAGTATGAGATGAGGTTCGCTGATTTGGCTCGTCATGCAATATGGTTGGTTCCCACTGAGATGGAGATGATTATGAGATTCATTGATGGCCCCAACTATGGTTTATGTTTCAGTATGGCCAAAGAAGCTACGACGGATGCTAGGGTTTACTAGGTGGTCGAGATTGCTAGACGCTTAGAGCTAGTTCGCAGTCAGGAGCTTAAGGAGAGAGAGAGACCAAGCAGCCTCGCAGTTCATGTGGTTTCAGTAGTGCCTCATCTGGAGGCCAGTCCCATTACAGTAGAGCTCATCCTTCTAGACTCGTTCAGCCAGCTTGCCATGTTCCTCAAGGTTCTTCAGTTAGCTCAGTTCCTATAGTGCAAACCCAGCTCAACCATCATTTAGACCATTTCCGGCATAGATTTGCTACCATGCATCATCTGCATAGGGATCCACGAGCAGCTATTCAGATTATCAGGGTCAGTAGCTCCGTTAGAGGAGAGGGTGTTTGAGAGCGAGGACTTGAGTCATCTCAAGAGAGATTGCCCCTGACTATTGAGTATGGTTCCACAATAGAGCTCTCAGCCTATGCTTTCAGCACCAACAGCTATACTCCCCGCGTAACCAGCTCAGGGTAGGCTCTGTCAGCTCGAGGCCGCCCTAGAGGGGGAGGTCGATCAGGTGGTGGTCAGGCCCGTTGCTACGCATTTCTAACTAGGCAAGAGGTAGTTGCTTCTGACGCCATTACACATGTATTGTTTTAGTGTGCCACAGGGAGGCTTCAATATTCTTTGATCCTGGTTCCACATAATCATATGTGTCATCATACTTTGCTCTTTATTTTGATATGCTCCATGATTCTTTAGTTATGCCTGTTCATGCATCTACACCAGTAGGTGATTCTATTGCTGCGGACCGTGTGTATCGGTCGTGTATGGTGACTATTGGGGGATTAGAGACGAGAGTCAATATTTTATTACATATCATGGTTGATTTTGATGTGATTTTAGGCCTAGATTGGTTAGCACTATGTCGCGCTATTCTTGATTGTCACGCTAAGACAGTGACATTGGCGATGCCGGGGTTGCCTTGGGTTGAGTAGATAGGTTCCTTGGATTATGTTCCTAGTAGAGTAACATCATATTTGAAGGCTCAACGGATGGTTAAGAAGGGATGTCTGGCATATTTGGCCTTTATGACGGATGTTAGTGCTAACACGCCTACCATTGTGTTTGTTCCGGCAGTGCGAGACCTTCCAGACAGGTTTTCTACAGAACTGCCAATCATGCCACACGACAGAGGCATTGATTTTGGTATGCATATGGTGTCGGGCACTCAGCCTATCTTTATTCAACTCTATTGCATGGCAACAGCAAAATTGAAAGAATAGAAAGAACAACTTCATGAGTTTCTTGATAAGGGCTTCATCAGGCCCCTTGTGTCACCTTGGGGTGCGGCAGTTCTATTTGTGAAGAAGAAGGATGGTACTATTCGGATATATTGATTATAGGCAGTTGAATTAAGAACAAATGCCCACTACCGCGCATTGATAACTTATTTTACCAGCTTCGGGGTGCTAGAGTGTTTTTGAAGATTGACTTGAGGTTAGGGTATCATCAGCTAAAGACTCAGGATTCTAATATTCTTAAGACAACATTCAGGACCCGCTATGGGCGCTACTAGTTTCTTGTGATGTTGTTTGGGCTGACCAATGCCCTAGTGGCCTTTATGAACCTGATGAGCAGTGTATTCCATCCATATGTTGATTCCTTCATCATAGTATTCATTTATGACATATTGTTGTACGTATGTAGCAAAGAGGAGCATGAGCAGCATTTGAGGTTTGTATTCCAAACCATGAGGGAGAAGAAGCTTTACGCTAAATTCTCCAAGTACGAATTTTGGCTTGATTCGGTGGTGTTCTTGGGCCACGTGCTTTCTCACAAGGGGATCTAGGTAGATTCGAAGAAGATTGAGGCAATAAAAAGTTGGCCTAGATCGTCTTCCGCTACTGAGACAGAGTTTTCTTGGTTTGGCAGGTTATTATTAGCATTTAGTTTAGCGTTTGTTGTCCATTGCCGCACCTTTGACTAGATTGATCCGAAAGGGTTTCCCATTCAGGTGGCCTGATGAGTGTGAGAAGAGCTTTTAGAAGCTCAAGACTGCCTTGACCACAACTCCAGTTCTAGTTTTGCCGTCAGCATTAGGCTCATATATTATTTATTGTGATGCTTCACATATTGGCATCGAGTGTGTCTTGATGCAGTAGGGTTGGGTGATTGCTTATGCTTCGTGTCAGCTGAAGCCCCATGAGAAGAACTATCGTGTCAATGATTTAGAGTTAGCAGCCACTGTCTATGTGTTAAAGATTTGGAGTTACTATTTATACGGCGTGTCTTGTGAGGTATTCACAGATCATCGGATTCTACAGCACTTGTTTAAGCAAAAGAATCTAAACTTGATGCAGTGGAGGTGGCTAGAGCTCTTAAAAGACTATGATATCACTATTTTGTATCATCCTGGGAAGGTCAATGTGGTGGCCGATGCCTTGCATAGAAAGGCTGAGAGTATGGGTAGCCTTGCATATATTCTAGTTGGTAAGAGACCGCTAGCATTGGTTGTTAGGGCTTCGTCCAATCAGTTCGTGAGGCTAGATATTTTGGAGCCTAGCCGGGTTCTTTCTTGCATGGTTTCTCGGTCTTCTTTGTATGAGCGCATCAAAACACGCCACTATGACGACCCACATTTGCTTGTCTTTAAGGACACCATGTAGCAAAGTGATGCTAAGGAGGTTTCTATTGGAGATGATGGGGTGTTTCGAATGCAGGGTCTGATTTTTGTGCCTAATCTAGATGTGTTACGTGAGTTGATTCTTTAGGAGGCCCACGGTTCGAGGTACTCCATTCATCTGGGGTGCCGCTAAGATGTATCAGGATTTGAGGCAACACTATTTTTGGAAAAGAATGAAGAAAGATATAGTGGACTATGTGGCTCGATGCTAGAACTGTCTACAGGTGAAGTACGAGCATCAGAGGGTTTGCTTCAAAGACTTGAGATTCCCGAGTGGAAGTGGGAGTGTGTTACCATGGATTTCGTTGTTGGGATCCCACGGACTTTGAAAAAGTTCGATGTTGTGTGAGTTACTATGGATAGATTGACCAAGTATGCCCACTTTATTCCAATTGTGACTACCCATTCTTCATAGCAGCTAGCTAAGATCTATATCTGCGAGATTGTTATTCTTCATGGTATGAAGGTGTCCATTATCTCCGATTGAGACACGCAGTTCATATCACATTTCTAGAGGGCTGTGTAACGTGAGTTAGGTACATGGATGGAGTTGAGTATAGTATTCCACCCCCAGAAGGAGGGGCAGTCCGAGCGCACTATTCAAATATTGGAGGATGTGTTATGCGCCTGTGTTATGGACATCAGGGGTTCATGGGAGCAGTTCTCACCGCTTGCAGAGATTGCCTACAATAACAGCTACCAATCATGTATTCAGATGACTCTTTATGAGGCCATATATGGGAGGCAGAGTCGATCTCCAGTTGGTTGTTTTAAGCCGGGAGAGGCTAGGTTGTTGGGCACTCATTAGGTTCGAGATGCCTTAGAGAAAGTCAAGTTGATTCAGGATCGGCTTTGTACAACATACTCTAAACAGAAGAGTTATGCTGATTGGAAGGTTGGCTATGTTGTATATATGGTGGGTGAGAAGGTATTGCTCAGAGTTTCGCACATGAAGGGTATAATAAGGTTGGGGAAGAAGGACAAGTTGAGCCCTCGGTATATTATTCCTTTTGAGGTGCTTCAGAGTGTGGGAGAGGTGGCTTACATACTTGCATTGCCACCGAGTCTATCAGGTGTTCACCAAATGTTTCATGTCTCTATGCTTCCGAAGTATTATGGTGATCCGTCACATATTTTGGACTTCAGCACGATACAGGTGGATGGGTATTTGACTTATGATATGGAGCCCGTGGCCATATTGGATCGGCAAGTTCGAAAGTTGAGGTCGAAGAATAGAAAATTAGTGAAAGTTCGATTGGGAGGTCAGCCGGCCGAAAAGTCTACTTGGAGGACGAGTGGGAGATGCGGGCAGATGCCCACACCTATTTGAGACTCCAGGTATGACTCTAGACCCGTTCGATGATGAATGTTTGTTTAAGAAAGGGAGAACGAAATGACCTGGCGGTCATTTTGTGTATTCTAGCCTCGTTCCCACATTTACTACTTAGTTTATGCTCGTTTGTGGTTAAGTACTGGCCGGGGTATTTGGTTTGGTTTCGGGGAGGTTTCGGAGTGAATTGGGACACTTAGTCCCTCGGTTGGAGGCTTAAGTTGGAAGAGTTGACTGGAGCTTGACTTTTATGTAGACGACTCCGTAATAGAGTTTTGATGGTTAAGATAGATTCATATGGTGGTTTTGGACTTAGGCGTATGTTTGTATGTTGATCTGGAGTCCCATAGGTTGATTTGATGATATTTGGCGAAAGTTGGAAAGCTAAAGGTTTGGAAGGTTATGAGGTTTGACCAAGAGCTGACTTTGTTGACATCGGGTTCAAATTTTTGTTATGCGAATTGGAGTAAGCCCGTGGTGTCATTAATGACATTTGTGAAACATTTGAGCTTATTTGGAATTGGTTTCATATGATTCGACAATTGTTTTAGAAGTTCGAAGTTCATTAGTTCATTAGGCTTGAATCGATGTGCGATTCGTGGTTTTGCTGTTGTTTGATGTGATTTGAGGCTTCGAGCGAGTTCGCATTGTGTTGTACGACCTGTTGGAATGTTTGGACGGGGTACCGAGGGCCTCGGATATGTTCCGGATGGGCTTGGGACCATTTTTCTTCATTGTTGGATTGTTGATTTATGTGCTTCTAGTTGATCGTGAAAATAGGATTGTGATCGTGTAGAGTTATTTGGTGGCAGGTGGGATTTGTGCATCGCGTTCGCGAGTTGAGGGACACGTTCGTGAAGTTTGAGACAGGTTGTTCACCGCGAACACAATCTAGGTGACGCATTCGCGTATTAAGGGAGGTGAGGCTCAGAGGTGGCAGGTGTTTGTTCTTTGCGGTCACGAGACTTGGATTGCGATCGCGTAGCTTTGAGTGGATAGTCATCACGTTCGTGACTGGACTGCCGCGTTTGCTTAAGAGGTTCTTGCAGCTAGGAAAATTTTTTTCTTCGCAATAGCGATGTATAACACCTGGGCAGAATGTTTTTTTCCTAATCAATATACCTCTAGGCATGCTGCCTAGGGTTAATTTTTATAAATAAAAGGAAAAGTACAAAAGTGGAGGGGGACATAAACCTTACCTCCCAGAAGAATGTGTGTGTACTCTTGGTCATCCAATCATGATAACCAAGTGCAACTAGACAATTGTATATACAAACAGTGTGTAGTGAACCTAGGTCAACTATACAAAAATGTACTAATGATCCTAAATCTACTAAGTAAGTGAGTTGGAGGGACATCCTCCAAATACAATGAGATCTGCATCTAGCAAAAGTGTAGAAGCTTCCTACGTGACGTGTCAAGGGATAGGTAAGAACTATCTTCAAATTTACTTTGACATTGAAGGCAAAGAAAGCCACATTGAAGATAGCTAACAAAAGGGCCCATGTAGCTGGGCAGTAGTACTGATACTGTCTGATGTTTCTCGTAGAAAAGGGTGAATATTGTGCTGCCTTTATCTTCCAGTAAGTGTTGAAGCTTGTATGCTGAGATGACTACTTCTGGCTATTGAGAGTGTTGGGGCAGTATATGTGCTTTTGCTGCTGAGGTATGATGAGCAGCCATTGCAAGTGAGATAGGTTTGTCCCCTGAAATCTTCCTGCTCAGAGTCTATATGTGTGGCATCTATCTGTAGGTGAACTGGTGGTCGCATGTCTGGCTTACTACTTCTGTGAAGCTGCATTATGTCAGCTAGTGATCAAGGACAAAGGGGAAGATCCAAGAGAATTGCTGCAGTTGCAACAGAATGAGCACTAAAGGTGCTGATACCACACCTTGCAATTGCAGCAATAAACTGGACCAATCCAAAATACTTGCAAAATTCATCAAACAAGTTAGGGAGAAAAGGTTGTTGGCTTCAGAGATGCACAAATGACCGTGTCTTCATTTCTGGTCATCTTTATGTAGCCTTTATTGACGTTTGCTCTCAAGTTCTTGTGTGTTCTGAGAGGTGGCTACTGCTGGCTGCTAGAACTATCGGCTACTTCTCTCAGGGCAGTATGTTTTAAATCCCATTTTGAGGTTTAGAGCTATTATATCACATTTTGAGTTAGAGAGCTTAGTTTTGGGCGATTTTGGAGGGGATATTCACGATTTGGATCAGGATAAGTGTTTTTGGTTTGGATTTGTTATTATTTCATTATTTTATCTTTATTTTTAGCCTTTAATTAGTGAATTAAAATGAAACAAATGTGGGCTTTTAGCAAAAACGTCCTAAGTGAAATTGGATGAAGATAGTATGGTTGGACTCGTAATTAAATGGGTGTTCGGAATTTGTGAGTTTGGCCAAGTTTTGAGATGCGTGCCCCAGCGTTGACTTTTGATTTTGATTAATGATCTTTTCTTAATCATTTGGAATCAATTCCTATGGCTTTAATTGATTTCATTAAGTTAATTTGGCTAGATTTGGGTCGTCCAAAGGTTGATACACGTGGGAAGGGCTTGTTAGTGGAGTGATTTGGCTTGGTAGAGTTAAGTATCTTATATAAACTTGGTTGAGACACTAGTTACTGAATTATTTGTGATAGCTACGTGCTATGAGTGTTGCATATGTGTGGGGTTGAGCCCATATGCGTCCAACGGGGTACTATTTCATGCTCGGGATAGTTCTTAGGCTAAACCATGCCTTGAATTGACTGATAAGCTTCAAGCTGTGATGTTTCTCCTATTTGTACCCCTCTATGAGCTATTTGTACCACGAAATATTATAATCATTGATGATGTACATGTATTCTCGTATATTTTCTTTTCGTGTGTTTTGATCTAAATTGGTAGCATGTGACCACGCCGGGCGAAATATTTTTATTGGCACGTGAGCTGTTCGTCTGACTGATATTATTAGCACATGAGTTGTCCGTGTGGCACGTGAGTTGTCCGCGCGGATCCAAATATTGATATTATTAGCACGTGAGTGTCTGTGCAGCATGTGAGTTGTCCGTACAGCATGTCAGTTGGCCGTGCGGGTTGATATTATTAGCACGTGAGTTATCCGCGTAGCACGTGAGTTGTCCGTGTAGAACGTGAGTTTTCCATGCAGCATGTGGTTATGAATCCATCCCCTAAGGTCACCCTCTCTTATTTCTATCTTGATGGTGTACACACGGATAATGAGGAACACTGATCAGTGGTTTGGATTTGCATTTCATCTTTATTTTTGTTTTTTTATTTTAGCTAAATAGAAATTTTATTAATAGAAGCATAATACAAAGGTGGAGGGGGACATAGACCTTACCTCCAATAAAAGAGTAAATGTACACATAGTCATCCTAATGTGAAAACTAAATATACCTAAAATGGGTGTTAGACCTATGATGACGTGGCGATTGTCTATTTTATAGTTATAGACAATCGCACATACAAAAATAAAGTGAGATTGTTCTAGGTCAGCTATAAAAAAAGTACATATGTTCCTGCTTCTATTATGTGATTTAGGGATGTGATCCCTTATATGTGCATCTGAAATCTATCTGTGATTTCTTGAGTTCTCAAAAGTGTGTCAAAAAAGTGCGAGCATTCTTCAATTATGCTTTGGCCTTGTGAGTAAGGAAAGCCAACTTGAAGATGGCAATCTGAGTCCACCCTGTATTTGGATGGCAGTGTTGTTAGTGATGTTGAGTGAGCAGTGTTTTGGTTGCTGCTGTAGGTTCTGGATTTAGGGTGGTGGCTTGTATGCTGAGTCTGCTGCTGTTGTTTCTGTTGGCCTTGGGGGAGTCCAATTTGAAGGTTGCTATCTGAGGCTGCCTTGTAGTTAGGTGGCAGTGTTGTTTGTGTTGTTGAGTTTGCAACAATCTAATTGCTGTAGTTGCATCTGAAGGTGAGAAGGGATCCTGTGTGGTAGAGTTGCTGCTGTTGAGAGTATGCTTGCATCTTGTGTTCTCTTTTAGGTTGTCTGGTTGTCTTGCTGCTTCCGTTGGAGGTGTTGTCTCCTTTTGATTCCTCCTGTTTCAGTTGAGTACTGCTGCTGTGTTTCTGTATGTTGTGTACTCTAGTGAGGCATTGTGAAAAAGGAAGTCCATGATGATTGTTGTAGTTGCAACAGATTGAGCATCCAGGGTGCTAATACCACACCTTGCAACTACAGCAATGATCTGGACCATTTCACACTGTTTACTATGTTGTGGAAGATGTTAAGTTCAGTAAAGGAGTTGATGTTTGTATTGTGGTTATCTTGGGATTTGGCTTGTTGCTGATGGAGTGGAAATTAGTTTTGGTTTGTGTGCTGTTGTTTTGTAACCATGCAATTATCTAAGTTTTCTGCTGAATGTTGCTTATGTTGCTTGTCTGTCGAGTGGGCTTTTATGTCATATGGTTGCTACTGGATTAATGATTATCGGCTCATACTGCTGTTCCAGGGTGGCCGTATGTTGACTGGGTTCCAGTGATGTATGGTGGCAGCAAAGGTCCCTGATGATTGTTGTAAGTGCAAGAGATTGAGCACTAAAAGTGCTAATACCACACCTTGCAATTACAGCAATAATCTGGACCTTATCCAACTATCTACATTATTGTGGGAGTTGTTGAGTTCAGTGGGAGCTTGTTGCTGATGGTGTTGGTGTAGTTTTAAAGGTTGTCTTGACTTCTGCACTTAACAGGTGAAGTTGTTGTTGTTGAGCTTCATCTGTTGCTTGCAGTTGTTTTGCTGAGGTGATCATCTGTGTTATTTGATTTGGTAGTGTCTTGTTTGAGCTTGTCAGATTTACCATTCGGATTGATCTTTTGGTGTAACTGCACAGAGTGATTGCACAATGCTTCCTCAATAATGAACTAATCCCAGGAGTGAATCATGGTGAATAGAGAGCTGGACTGCTGGTGCTTCCTTATGTGATTGTTGTATCTTTGTAGGTGTTCCTTCTGCTACTGCTGTGCTCCTACTGTGACATGGAGTGGAGTGCTTGGGGTTGTGTGGCTGGAATTCAGTGAGTGGCTGCTTGTGTGGTATGTCACTTGTGGTGCTGTTCCATGGTACACCATATGTCAGCAGTTGGTATGGAGGTCTCAAGCCTTTGTTGTACTTGTTGCTGCATTAGTAGTGTTGGCAATGTTGTGCTCCAGTTCTTCTTTCTTGGTGCTGCATTTTCAGTGACAACCTGCAGATTTTCCTGGTTGCATGCAATAACAAACAAGTTAGTTAATGTGGTTGATCTGTAAGGTTAGCTGCTCCTGTATTCCCTGCAGGAAAAGAAGAATAGCTATCGTAGAGCCACTACTCCATTCTTTCTTCACCACTGCTGTTTTGCTTTCCACCAGGTTTCTTTTTCTTTGGCAATGTTACTTCCCCTTGTTTCCTGCCACTCTTACTCTTAGGTATGGACATTGACTCTTACCACTGTTGATCAGTCTTCTACTTTGTACATCCAAATCATCAAAACAGTAGCATTCCATAGGTTCAAGGTCCAGAGCATAGTTGGCCAGATGGTCTGCCACTTTGTTGCCCTCTCTTAATGTGTGTGTTACTGTTATATTGCATCTTGCCATCAATTCTTTGATCTCTGTAACTGTTTCATCAATGGACCATGGCACTCTCCGTTCTCCCTTTATACTTTTCAATAGCATATTTGAGTTAGTGTGGAGGTCTATGAGAAGGTGGTCATTGTGAACATAGAATTTCAAGGCCTCTAACATTGCCTGTGCTTCAACTTCTGTGTTTGTGCCTTCTTGGATTTTGCTTACTGCATGCAAATATGACATATCCCTTCTCATCTCTCAATATGAATCCAACGGAACTTCTTCCTGGATTACCTCTAGAGGCTCCATATGTGTTAACTTTAATCCACCCTTGATTCGGGCATTCCCAAAGAACATTTGTGTATTTCAGAGTGGGAGTATATTGTTCCATCTTAGTGATTATGTCTGTATACCTGGCTTTCTGAATTTGATGAGTAGTTGAAGAGTAAAAGTGATCTGGTAGATTACTCTACTGATGGTGACTGCATCTCCATGTTTGTAACTGTTTCTTCTCTTCCACAGCTCCCACACAATCTTTGAAGGTAAGCCCTGCATTATTGGTTTCAGTCGATTGACAACATCTGCAGTCCAGCATTTGGTCATTGCTTGGTGCAGTGTGATTCCCTCTATGTCAATTCCTGCATTACCAAGGAAATACCTCCACACTTTGTTTGCAACATATGAAGTGAGGAAAATATGCTGTCCTTTTTTTTTTTAATTGTGGCTCTGCACAGCACCAGCATTTAGAGGCCATGTGGTAGCCTAGTTTTTTGAAGAAGTCATCAAGTGGTATTCTGTTTCTCTATAATTTCCACATGAAGAAAGCAACCTTAAATGGCAGTCCTTTCACCCAAATTTTCCTGTAAGCATTATAAGAATACTGCCTCATTCTCAAATATTCCCAAGCTGATTTAACAGTGAAGTCACCACTGGTTTCTGGCATTCATACTGGTTTATCAAGTGCATCAGTGGAGGCTGGTGGTTTAATGTTCTCCAGTATGTGTGCAGCAAGTTCAATTGGCAGTATCTCTATGATCTTCTCCTCATCCTAGTGATCTTCATACACCACATCCTAAATGTTTTGTATAGTTTCATCACATATAAAATCAGGTGGGGTGACAAAATATATAGCTCCCAGTCTAGTCCAGTTTTCAAACCAGAATAGAGAAGATCACATCTTAGGTTGCCAACAGATTTGGTGTTCTATAATGTTCCTGCAGTCAATCATTTTCCTCCATATGTGAGATCCACCTCTGCATGGTACTATTATAGGATTGAGTTTTTTGCAGTACTTTTGGCTCAGAAATGCACTCCACAGACTTGTTTTGTTCTAAGGTTCCACCATAGCTTGCAAAACAATGCTGTAGACATGTCATGTAGGGATCTGAACACTGCACCACCTTGCTCACATGGCAAGCATAAGGTTCTCCATGATGTCCAATGCCTGCTTGGGTTTCCTATAGAGTTACACCAGAAGAATTATGCAATTATCTTGTGTAGTTTATTGTGATGCAGGCTGGAGGGTTTACTGTAGAGAGGAGGGGTATAGGCATGCTTTGTAGCACACGTGTAATAAGCACTGCCCTTCCCCCTATGGAGAGTAGTTTCCCTTTCCATTTTTGCAGCTTATCCATCACCTTTTGTATAAGACCTTGATAGTAATCCATCCTCCTTCTCATGTAGAAGACTGGACATCCAAGGTAAGTAAAAGGGAATTCTTGCCTCAGTATTCCTGTGATTCTTTGCACTTTGTAAATTACCTGTATTGAGGTGGAATGATGCATATAGACAGCAAACTTGCTCTTGTTTATCAGTTGGTCTGAAGCATTTTCATAGTCAATTAGCACTTCCATTATCAGCTGTAGTGAAGTGGCATCTGATGAGGAAAAGATGATGGTATCATCAGCATATGCTAAGTGGTTTATCTTGGGACTCCATTTAGGCAATCCAAATCCAAAGAAATACAGGTAGGAGTGTAGAGGATTGAGTCCTCTAGACATAGCCTATACTGCCAGTATAAGCAGGATAGGTGACAGAGGGTCACCATGCTTGAATCCCCTTGTGGATTTGCATTTAATCTTACTTGCTATTTCCATGGTTTATTTTTAGCGAGATAGAAATTTTATTAATAGAAGCGTAATACAAAAGTGGATGGGGACATAAACCTTACCTCCAATAAAAGAGTAAATGTACATTTAGTCATCCTAATGTGATAACTATATATACCTAAAATGTAGTAAGGTTAGACCTATGGTAATGTGTCGATTGTCTATTTTGTAGTGATAGACAGTCCCATGCACAAAAACAGAGTGAGATTGTTCTAGGTCAGCTATACAAAAAAGTACATGTGTTCCTACTTCTATTGTGTGACATAGGGAAGTGATCCCTTGTATGAACATCTGATATCTAAAAGTATTTTCTAGAGTTATCAAAAGGGTGACAAAAGAGTGAGAGCTATCTTCAATTTTTCTTTGACTTTGAAAAGAAAAGGCAAGTTGAAGATGGCTATTTGAGCTGGAGTGATTGTTGCTGTCGACTGTGTGCTGGGATTGCTGCAGTAGAATGTCTGTGTGTTTCCTATGTCTTCTTCTGGGTAGTTTGCTTGGCTTGGTGTTCCTTAGGGAGCTGCTGTCTTCTCTTGTTTCAGCCGTTATGTTTTTGACTGCTTTTCTATTGGCCGTGAGTGGCTGCTGGTTGTGATGCTAGTCTATTGTTGCTTCCATGTCTTGTGATGTGTGTTCGCTTAGTGAGGTACTACTGTGCTACTGAGTGGAGTCTGATTTCTAGTGTTGCAATGTGGTTGTGGGTGTTCATGATGGTTGCTGTAGTTGCAAGAGATTGAGCACCAAGGGTGCTAATACCACACCTTGCAACTACAACAATAATATGGATCATTTCAAACTGCTTACTGTATTGTGGAGGGTATTGAATTCAGTAGTGAAATTGGGGTTTGTGTTGCTGCTACTTTGGTTTTTTTTTTTTTTAATTTTGAAGGTATGGCAATTGTCTTTGCTTTGTATGCTAACTTTGATGCTTTTTCATTCTAAGATCATTTGTGTTGACTTCAGGGAGTTGCTTTCGTTGATTGACTATAAGGTGTGCTTCTAGATCATGTAATTGCTGCAAGCTTGATGATTGCCAGTCCATGTTGTTGTTCCTGTTAAGCTGTGTGCTGACTGAATTCCAGTGCTTTTTGGTGGCAGGGGGGTCCATCTTGCTGTTCCTATGTTGCTGCTATTACATAATTGTGTGCTGGCTGAGTTCCTGTGTCGTATGGTAGCAAGGAAGATCCATGATGATTGCTGTAGTTGCAACAGATTGAGCATTGGAAATCCTAATACCACAAATTGCAATTGTAGCAATGATCTGGATTTCTCCAAGCTATCTGCAGAATTAAAAAATATGCTGAGAGTAGTGATGTTTTCCTCTGAGTTAACTTTGATGATTTGATGACTTTAGATTCTTTTCTGATGCAACGTCTTTGAAAATTGAGGTTGTTGTTGCTGGGCTTCTCATGTTGCTGGTGTAGGTTTGGAAGTTGTCTTGACTGCTGCACTTGAAAGGAGGTGTTTTGCTGAAGTGAGCATCTGTGTTCTTTTGATTTGGCAGTGTCTTGTTTGAGCTTATCGGATACACCATTGGGATTGATCTTTTGGTGTAATTGCACAAAGTGATTGCACAATGCTTCCTCAGTAAAGAACTGATCCCAGGAGTGAATCACGGTGAATAGAGAACTGAACTATTGGTGCTTCCTTATGTGATTGTTGTATCTTTGTAGGAGTTTTTTCTGCTGTTGCTATGCTCCTGCTGTGACATGAAGTTGAGTGCTTGGAGTTACGTGGCTGGAATATAGTGAGTGGCTGCATGTAGTATATGTCTCTTGTGCGGTGTTGTTCCATGGCAAACTATATGTCAGCAGTTGATATGGAGGTCTCAATCTTTTGCTGTGGTTGTTGTTGCTGCATTGGCAGTGTTGGCAAAGTTGTGTTCCAGTTCTTCTTTCCTGCAAATAACAAAAACCAGTTATGTAGGCTTCCAACTGGGTTGTGGATTTGGTTGTAGTTGTATTTCCTGCATAGAATAACAGCATGTTAGTGTAAAGCCATTGTCTTAATCCCCTCTGTTCTCCCATAGGTTTTTTTGAAGCTTGGTAAGTGACTGATTGTGTGGTGTGTCGCTTATGTGATGTTGCTCCATGCCAATCCATTTGCCAGGGGTTGTTGTGGATATCTCAAGCAGTTGCTGTAGTAGTACTTGGTACTGCATTTTCAGTGATAAAATCAAGATTTTCCTACATGCATGCAATAACAAACAAGTTAGTTGATGTGGATGATCTGTAAGGTTAACTGCTACAGTGTTTCCTGCAAGAAAGGAAGACCACTGCTCCATTCTTTCTTCACCATTGCTGTTTTGCTTTTCACCAAGTTTCTTTTCTTTTGGCAGTGTTACTACCCTTTGTTTCCTGCTATTCTTACTCTTAGGTATGGACATTGACTCTTATCACTGTTGATCAGTCTTCTACCCTGTACATCCAAATCATCAAACCAGTCGCATTCTATAGGTCCATAGTCCAGAGCATAGTTTGCCAAATAGTCTGCCATTTTATTGCCTTCTCTAAGTGTGTGTGTTACTGTTATAATGCGTCTTGCCATCCATTCTTTGATCTCTGCAATTGTTTCATCAATGGACCATGGTACTCTCCATTCTCCCTTTATACTTTTCAATAGCATCATTGAGTCAGTGTGGAGGTATATGAGGAGGTGGTTATTGTGAACACAGAATCTCAAAGCCTCTAGCATTGCTTATGCCTTAGCTTATGTGTTTGTGCCTTCTTGGATTTCCTTACTGCATGCATATATGACATCTCCATTCTTATTTCTCAATATGAATCCAATGGAACCTCTTCCTGGATTACCTCTGGATGCTCCATCAGTTTAACTTTTATCTATCCTTGATTGGGGTATTCCCAGAGCACCTTTGTGTACTTCAGAGTGGGAGTATATTGTTCCAGCATGGTGATTATGTCTGGCCATTTGTGAGGGATGTTATCTATACCTGGCTTTATGAATTTGATGAGTAGCTGAAGAGTAAAAGTAATCTGGTAGATTACTCTACTGATAGTGACTACATCTCCATGTTTATAGCTGTTTCTTCTCTACCACAGCTCCCATACGATCACCGAAGGTAAGGCTTGTAGTATTGGTTTCAATCGATCGACAATTTATGCAGTCCAGCATTTGGTCACTGCTTGGTGCAGTGTGATTCCCTCCATGCTAATTCCTGCATTACCAAGTAAATACCCCCACACTTTTTTTGCAGCATATGATGTGAAGAAAAGATGTTGTCTTGTTTCTTCTTGTGGCTCTGGACAGCACCAGCATTTAGAGGCCATGTGGTAGCCAAGTTTTTTGAAGAATTCATCAAGTGGTATTCTGTTTCTCCATAATTTCCACATGAAGAAAGCAACCTTGAATGGCAGTCCTTTCACCAAAATGTTCCTGTAAGCATTATAAGGATGTTGCCTCTTTCTCAAATATTCCCAAGTTGATTTAACAGTGAAGTCACCTCTGGTTTCTGGCATCCATACTGGTTTATCAAGTGCATAAGTTGAGGCTGGTGGTCTAATTTTCTCTAGTATGTGTGCAGCAAGTTCAATTGGCAGTATCTCTCTGATCTTCATCTCATCCCAGTGACCTTCATAAACCACATCTTGAATGTTTTGTATAGTTTCGTCACATATAAAATCAGGTGGGGTGAAAAAATATAAAGCTCCCACTCCAGTCCAGTTTTCAAACCAGAATAAAGAAGATCCCATCTTAGGTTGCCAACAGATTAGCTGTTCTATAATGTTTCTGTAGTCAATCATTTTCCTCCATATGTGAGATCCACCTCTCCATGGTACTATTAGCTGTTCTATAATGTTGCAGTACTTTTGGATCATTAATGCACTCCAGATACTTGGTTTTGTTCTAAAGTTCTACCATAGCTTGCAAAACAATGCTGTAGACATGTCATGTAGGGATCTGAACCCTGCACCACCTTCCTCACATGGCAAGCATAAGGTGCTCCGTGATGTCCAATGCCCACTTGGGTTTCCCATAGAGTTACACCAGAAGAATTGTGCAATTATCTTGTGAAGATTATGGATCACACAGGCTGGAGGGTTTACTGCAGAGAGAAGGTGTATAGACATGCTTTGTGATACATGTGTAATAAGCACTGCCCTTCCCCCTATGGAGAGTAGTTTCACTTTCCAGTTTTGCAGCTTATCCATCACCTTTTGTATGAGTCCTTGGTAGTAATTCATCCTCCTCCTCATGTAGAAGACTGGACATCCAAGGTAAGTAAAAGGGAAGTCTTGCCTAAGTATTCCTGTGATTCGTTGCACTTTTTCAATTATCCGTGTTGAGGTGGAATGATGCATATAGACAGCAGACTTGCTCTTGTTTATCAGTTGGCCTGAAGCATTTTCATAGTCAGTCAGCACTTCCATTATCAGCTGTAGTGAAGTGGTATCTAATGAGGAAAAGATGATGGTATCATCAGCATATGCTAAGTGGTTTAACTTGGGACTCCATTTAGGCAATCCAAATCCAAAGAAATACAGATTGGAGTCTAAAACATTGAGTCCTCTAGACATAGCCTCTGCTGCCAGTATAAAGAGTGCAGGTGACTTGCTTGACTCCCCTTGTGGATTTAAAGAAACCATGTGGCTCTCCATTGATCAGTACAGAGTACCAATTGTTTTCCACAATCCGATGTATCATGCCAATGAATCTCTCCTTAAATCCCAACTTTCCTCAGAACCTTTGTGAAGAAGAGCCATGAAAATCTATCATATGCTTTTGTCATGTCCAGTTTGAGTACCACATTTGGACCTGCTTTAGTTCTCAAACGAATGTCTGTTATAATTTCTTGAGTTAATAGAACATTTTCCACTATGCTTCTGCCTTTTACAAAACCAGCTTGTTCTTCAGAGATTAGCTTTGGTAAGATGTTTACCATTCTGAAAAGGTCAGTAACTCCTTTTTTGGTAGTAGCACCAGGTTTGTGTGTGTTATACTCTTGGGAAGAGTATGTCAATTGAAGACTGCTTTCACCATATCCACTATGTCATTCTGAATTATGTCCCAGCATGATTGGTAGAAACTCCCAGTGAAACCATCAGGTCCACCGGTACTTTCTGCATTAAGTCCAAACACTGCTTGCTTGATTTCCTCCTTTGTTGGTTGCTGCATTAGTAGAGCATTATCTGTGCTTTCCACCAATGTAAGAACATGGTCCAGGATTCTAAATGTTTTAGGGATGGTTGCCTCATGGAACTGAGCTTTGAAATAGTTAACTACTTCCTCTACTATTTCTTCATTCTCTTCTAACCATGTGCCCTGACCGTCCTCTATTCTCTTCAACTGTAACCTCTTCCTTCTGCCATTCACCTGTGCATGAAAGAACTTTTTGTTTCTGTCTCCATCTTTGAACCATGTCATACCAGATTTTTGCTTCCAGAATTCCTTCTCTAAGGTCAAATATCTAATCAAGTCAGCCTGTACCCTTTGTAATTTTGTTCTGTTCTATGCAGTAGGTTGTAGTTCAAACTGTGCTTCATGCACTTTGACCACTTCCTCCAAGCTAGCTATCTTTTGAAAGATGTCTCCATATGTTGCTTTACTCCATGTTGATAGGGCCCTTTTGAACTTCTTCTATTTGTGATTAAATAGCAGGAAAGGATCCTCGATAAGGTCTGCTTTCCAATGTTCCTTTACCACATCTTTGAAAGAATGGTGCCTTATTCAGAAATTGAGGAATCTAAAAGCTTTCTTTGTAGGTGTAGCATTTTGGTTACAGGTTAGTAGCATGGGATAGTGACATGATCCTATCTTTGGCAAAGAGTGACTTCCAATTGTGCCAGCCACTGTTGGAGTGCACAGTTAGCTAGGCATCTGCCCAGCCTTTTGAATATGCAAGCTTCCTCTGCTCTCCCATTCCACCATGTGTATATGCTTCCCTTAAAGCTAAGTTCAGAGAGATTGCAGGTGTTGATGCAGTGTCTAAAGTCTTCAACTTCATTTAGAGATACTGGGAGTCCTCCAAACTTCTCTTCCTCATCCCATATCACATTGAAGTCACCTCCTACTAGCCAAGGCATTGACATTTCTCTGGCAAGATTGTACAGTCTATCCCACATCTCAATTCTTTCAATAGCATCACATTTTGCAAATACAAAAGTGGCAATGAATGAAGAGTGTGACTCCATGTTTGTCAGTTGCATTGTTAATTGTTGTTCCATGTCATTTATTATATCTACTTCATGATCATCATCCACAAATACCAATATCTTGTTTGAGACATTGGCATAGCACTTAGGCATTCCAATCTTCCTTCTGTACCTTTCCAGTTTTTTTACTTTCTGCATAGGCTCCATTATCCCAATGAATTAAAAGTGGTGCTGTCTGTGTATATTGATCAGTCTCTCAAAGGCTTGCTGAGTGTTGACTGATCGTATATTCCACATGATTGAGTGTGGGATTTAGATAGGATCCTCCTGGTTTGGATCCCTAACACTGCACTTTGATTGTCCTTGACCTTCTTTTTCTTGTCCCTTTTGGCTAATTTCCCTGCATCCATAATCTTTGGTGATATATCTGCTTGTCATGCCATATTGTTGAGGTTTTGACTGGTAGATTCCTCATCAAGATCCCTTCCTGTTTCTGTTGTATGCTCTTCCTTTTCAGTAGCTCCTCTGTGTTCTGTCAATTGTGTATTGGTGTCTGCTTGGATTAGTACTGTGGTCTTTATTATGTGACTCAGTTGTCCTTTGTTGGCAGTGTCCTCATGTGAGTTAGCATCTACCTCCCCATTATGCTGTATAATCCTGCCTTCATCAGGTGGATTGATCATTTTCCCTATGAGCTTTCTGCTCTCAATTAGCCTATCTATGGATTGATTATTAGCTTCCTTTCCTCCAGAAGTCTGAACAACAGAAACTTTGAGCTTTGGCTTTGTAAGAATGTGTCACGACCCAAGCCGGAGGGCCGCGACTGGCACCCGGACCCTACCTGCCGAGTGCCGACGTACCTTTCATCAAACCTCTCTTATTGTCTATAAGGACCGACGAGGCTAGTATATATAGCAAAGAATAATCATAATCAGCTTGAACTTTCCGATAATGACATGTACATACATATATAATATGGCCAACAAGGCTGCAATGCAAAAACTATACAACAAAATACATTTGCCGACAAGGCAATCGCACTATACATATGTCGACCTCTTGTCTATGAGCCTCTACAAGACATAAGTGATGCAATCTGTGTCGGAACAGGGCTCCGACATGCCCAAAATGCCTATGACAAAATGCATACCAAGACCACGGCAAGTCCGGAGGATGGATCTCGCCAATATCCGCTGAACTGGGCAGCCTACTGTGGTGGAGGAGCTTCGGCTATATGTCCATCCGGACCTGCAGCACGACATGCAGTGTCCACAAATAAAAGGACGTCAGTACGAATAAGGTATTGAGTATGTAAGACGGGAAAACATAATATAAGAACAGGAATAAGCGTCAAGATAAGAAACATATAACCTGTACCATTTGAATGCCTCTAAAGGTGACTAACCATGAAATGCCTGATGTGCATATGCATATACATATATCCTTTTTAAAATCATCATATATATATATATACGCCTCTGTCGGCCTCATTATCATCATATACATACGCCTCTGTGAGCCTCATCATCATCATACCCAATTGATCGGTGGTTGCACAATAGGTGCCATACCCGGCCGACTATAGCGTGGCTCGGTAGAGTAAAATAGCTGCCGACTATAGCGCGACTAAGTAGAGTAAAACATATACATATGTATAGTTGCACAATAGGTGCCATACCCTGCCGACTATGGCGCAGCTCGGTAGAGTAAAATAGATAATGCATGCTGGACTCATTGGAATCACACTTTCAACCTTTCGGACTGGCGTAAGGTCAAAGACGTAACATTAACATCAATCCTCCCATAAGAGGGGGAAACAATATAAGTACTACCACCTTCTAAGAGTAGAGTTTCTTTGGAGGCTCGTTCATTGCATTATGTACGATCAGAGTCGTGCAAAAGAAGGAAAGGGACAGTCTCACATACCTTGTATATACTTCCCAATCTCAAGCTATGAAACTTCCACGACTCCTTAGTCTACAATAAGAGAAATGACACTACCGTTATCGTTTAAGCGTCGTAACTATTATGTATCAACTGTAACCTATTTTACGATGAAACGGACAGCACCTCCCCTATATATATGACTTCCCACAAGTTAACACAAACACCAAACAGCCCAAACAACATCAATAATAATCATATTAAGCCTTCCAAAACAGTCGAACAACCAACAACATTACTAGCAAGCCTTTCGACGTATATCTCACAAGTTCTAGCTTCAACGACTGAGCCGTAACTTGGATAATCTTAAATACATGTAGGGTAAGATTTTCCTTACCTTTAAACAGAAAGAAAAACTTCAATTGGACCTTAATTGACCACGAAATATCCCTTCAATACTGCCACAAGAACAAGGAAGCGAAGCTAGCAATCAATTAGGCTTTTTCGGTACTAGAATCACTTTAGAAGGCTTGAAATTACCTAGGGTTGATATTTAAACTTGAGGGGGTATTTTACAGAACACAACCAACTTAAAACAACCTCCCACACAAGCTGGAACAACACAAAAATCAGCAACAACAAGAGGAAATAGGAACTTACTAGCATCACGGGATTCCCGACACTTGATTTGTGTTATTTGCCCTTTGTTTTAGTCTTGGATCATGAGAGAACCTTGAGAGGGTGTTCTTAGGGTTCTAAGATCTGAATATACTGAAAACAAATGACTTAAAACGGGGTTGAGGCGTGATGTATATATCCATATGTCTTAAACCGCCTATGTGGGCCCCATAAAGAGGTGCTTGGTGCAGTCTCGCGAAAACGCGAATATCTCCCAATTATGAGATCGTATCGACAAATAGTTTAATGCGTTGGAAACTATACTCATAGATATTTAATTTGGTAGGTAGATCACCCCATAATTCCTTATAAATTGGGAGAAAATCTTAGAAACATTTCACCTAATGTTTAAGTAAAATTATGAACCCAAGTTGCGACAACCTTTGTCGACTTTGTTTTCATAACTCGTTTGACTTCAAGACATATGAAACGGATATTATATGATTCAAATACCATAAAACATGACCTCTTGGTAATGTTAATCACCTTTCGATTTACCCGAAAATACGAGTTACAATATCCTTAATTCGTTTATCTTCTAATACTTGTTAACAACCCTTATACACCCTTGCATCATTTAAGACCAATAGGACTAAATTATTATTATCTCAAAGGTAATATCTTCTCGGACCTATGTAGACTATCTTACGGCATAATCTAATGTATACAAATAGGGGTTGTAACACCACCCCTCCCTAGGAACATCCGTCCTCGAATGTAAGGGTTTACGGGGATTTTAACTCATTGTGGATTTCTGACGGAAATTTCCGGCTGAGTTTTCTCTATAAAACGAACACTAGCAAAACTCGCAAGCAGTTAAGCTCAACATATAGCCTTACAAGGCTATACAAAGCATTATAGCTACGTACATTATCCGCATATCACCACTTTGTATTAAGAAAGAATATTCTCAAGTTGTTACTTACCTCATAGAGACGTTTCTCCTTTTAATGCATCCTCCGTTCCCCCGGCACCCTCATTATCTCCATTCTTGAACAGGTAAGGGTATTTAGACTTCATCTCATCCTCTGCTTCCTATGTCATTTCTTCCGTATTCTTTTTCTTCCACAATACTTAAATGGAAGCTACATCCTTTGTTCTTAGCTTGCGGACTTGTCGGTCTAATATAGCTACTAGCATTTCTTCATATGACAGATACCTTGTAATTTGTACATCCTTGATAGGGAGGACCCTAGAAGGGTCTCCAATACAATTCCTCAACATAGATACGTGGAATACCGGATGGACAAATTCTAATTCAGATGGCAATTCTAACTCATAAGCAACCTATCTAATTCGTCAAAGAATTTTGTACGGCCCGATATACCGTGGATTCAGTTTACCCTTCTTCCCAAAACGCATAACACCCTTCATTGGTGAGATCTTCAAGAAAACCCAATCACCAACCTCAAATTCCAGGTCACGACGTCGGACATTGGAATAAGATTTTTGCCTGCTTTGGGCCGTCTTCAGTCGCTCTTGTATCACTTTCACCTTCTCAATGGCTTGGTGAATCAAGTCTGGCCCATATAATTCTGTCTCACCGACTTCGAACCATCCAACTAGTGACCTACATCTCCTCCCGTACAGTGCCTCGTATGGAGCCATTTTAATACTAGAATGGTAACTATTATTGTAGGCGAATTCTATGAGTTCCAGGTGATCATCCCAGTTCCCCTTGAAATCTTGAACACATGCTCGTAGCATATCTTCAAGTGTTTGGATGGTACGTTCAGCCTGTCCATCAGTCTGTGGGTGGAATGTCGTGCTGAAATTCACTTGTGTGCCTAAACCCTTCTGAAAAGACCTCCAAAAGTTAGCCGTAAATTGAGCTCCTCGGTCTGATATAATAGACACGGGCACACCATGAAGCCTAACAATCTCCTTGATATACAACTTCGCATAGTCTTCAGCTGTGTAAGTTGTCTTAACTGGCAGAAAATGGGCACATTTTGTAAGTCGATCAACTATCACCCCAATGGAGTCAAACTTATGATAAGAGCGAGTTAACCCAACAATGAAATCCATATTAATCACCTCCCATTTCCAGGTCGGAATTTCTATATTTTGAATCAATCCACCAGGTTTCTGATGCTCAATCTTTACTTGTTGACAATTAGGGCGCCGGGCTACAAATTCTGCAATAGACCTCTTCATGTTATCCCACCAATACTGCTCCTTAATGTCATGATACATCTTTGTCGAACCGGGGTGGATGGAATATCGGGACTGATGGAGCTCAATCATAATCTTCTCTCGCAACCCTGCTACATTAGGCACACATAATCGGCCCTGATATCTTAGTGCCCCATCTCCTCCCATCTCAAAAGCCGTAATTTTACACTGTTGAACGCTCCCTCTCAATCGTACTAAGGTAGGATCTTCATATTGCCGTGCTTTTACCTCGGTTACCAAAGATGATTATGACGTATTCTGTATAGTAACACCTCCGTCATCAGAGTCTAACAATCTGACTCTCATATTGGCTAGTTGATGAAGCTCTTTAGTCAACCCTTGTCTACTTGACTCAATGTGTACTAGGCTTCCCATTTACTTACGACTGAGAGTGTCTGCCACAACATTGGCTTTACCGGGGTGGTACAATATCTCGACATCGTAATCTTTCAGTAATTCAAGCCAGCTACGCTGTCTCATATTCAACTCCTTCTGCTTGAAGATGTATTGTAAACTTTTGTGGTATGTGTAGATGTCAACATGGACACCGTATAAATAGTGCCGCCAAATCTTCAAAGCATAAATTACTGCAGCCAATTCCAAATCATGAGTTGGGTAATTATTTTCATGCTTCTTTAATTGTCTTGATGCATAAGCAATCACCTTCCCACGTTGCATCAATACGCACCCCAAACCTACACCTGAAGCATCACAATATACCACATACCCTTCTGTTCCTTCTGGGAGGGTAAGCACTAGCGCTGAGGTCAACCGATCCTTCAGCTCTTGGAAACTATGTTCACAAGCGTCGGACCATTGGAACTTGGTAGCTTTCTGTGTCAACTTAGTCAATGGGGCTCATATAGAGGAAAACCCTTCTACAAACCTACTATAATATGCTAGCCCTAGAAAACTGCGGACTTCTGACGGTGTTGTAGGTCTTGGCCAATTTTTCACTGCATCGTTCTTTTGAATGTCAACACTAATACCCTCGTCAGATATCACATGGCCAACGAATGCTACTGAGTTTAGCCAGAATTCACATTTGGCGAGCTTAGAATACAACTTACGATCCCAAAGGGTCTGTAATACTATCCGCAAGTGGCCCGTATGTTCTGTCTCTGAACGAGAATACACCAGAATTCCATTAATGAATACAATCACGAACACATCAAGATAGGGCCTGAATACACTATTCATGAGATCCATAAAAGCTGTTGGGGCATTTGTTAGCCCAAACGACATTACCAAGAACTCAACATGCCCATATCTTGTCCGGAAGGCTGTTTTTGGAATATCCTTCTCCTTGACCCTCACTTGATGATACCCTGAACGTAAGTCAATGTTGGAAAAATACTTGGCACCCTGGAGTTGGTCAAATAGGTCGTCAATCCTTGGAAGTGGATATTTGTTCTTTATAGTAAACTTATTCAACTGTCGATAATCGATACACATCCTTAACGACCCGTCTTTCTTCCGCACAAACAAGACTGGCGCACCCCAAGGTGAAGTGCTAGGCCTAATGAAGCCCTTATCCAGCAAGTCCTTCAACTGCACCTTCAACTCTCGCAACTCTGTCGGGGCCATCCTGTATGGAGGGATAGAGATCGGTTGAGTGTCAGGCAACAAATCAATGCTAAACTCAATCTCCCTTTCAGGAGGAAGACCTAGGAGTTCATCTGGGAAAACATCCGAAAATTCATTGACCACGGGGATTGATTGTAGGGTAGGCAGCTTCGCCTCCGCATCCCTAATACAAACGAGATGATAAATGTAACCCTTTGAGATCATCTTCCTTGCCTTAAGATAGGAAATAAACATGCCTTTCGGCGTAGCAATGTTCCCCTTCCATTCGATGATAGGTTTACTGGGAAACTGAAACCTAACCATCTTCGTACGACAATCAACATTTG
Source organism: Nicotiana obtusifolia (assembly GCA_002018475.1). Taxonomy (NCBI): domain Eukaryota; kingdom Viridiplantae; phylum Streptophyta; class Magnoliopsida; order Solanales; family Solanaceae; genus Nicotiana; species Nicotiana obtusifolia. Next base: position 58,820 of record MCJB01040524.1, on the reverse strand, counting down.
CATAGCATGAGGCAAACCAGTCCATTCCCATTATCACATCGAAATCAACCATTTCTAACTCAAATAAATTCGCCGAGGTTTGACGATTACAAATCATCACCGTACAACCTCTATATACCCTTCTAGCAATCACTAATTCTCCTATCGGAGTAGATACCGCAAGTGGGTTACTTATTAATACAGGTTCGATGCCAAACTTTTTAGACACAAAGGGTGTAACATATGATAATGTAGATCCCGGATCAATCAACTCATATACATCATAAGAAAACACAGACAATATACCTGTAACAACATCCGGAGATGATTCGAGATCCTGCCGACCTACTAGAGCATAGGTTCGAATTTGAGTACCACTCGAACTCGGCACTCCACCTCTACCTCTACCACGACCTGTCGGCTGTGAAAAACCCCGTGCTGGAGGTCGAACTGATGAGGAAGAACCAGCCACAGATCCAGTCGACTGAGCCATACCACCGCCTCCTCTATTAAGACAATCCCGCCTCATATGGCCAGGCTGTCCGCAAGAATAGCATACATCGGAACCTCGACGACTGAGTCCAACGTGGGCCTTACCGCACTGATCACAATGAGGTGTTGGGCGTCTCATCTGACTAGTATCCCGATGATATTGTGAGCCTGATCCCGCGAACCCTGGCCTGAACCAGAATAGGTAAATTGATCATACTGAGGCCTCTGAAGGCGTGGAGGAGCACTAGTTATAGATGGCGCCAAACTCCTCGAAGACTGGGGTCTGAAACTACCTCGGAAGTCACCAGAATAGCCCGCAAATCTCGCCCTCTTATGCTGGCCCCTATCCTACTCCCTGTCTGCTCTTTGCTGGCGCTTACGATCCTCTAGTATCTGGGCATAAGCCTGAATACGGGAAATATCCATGCCCTATATCAAGGAGGTTGCCGTGCACTCATTTATCAGATGTGGTCCCAATCCGTTCACGAACAGGTGAACCCTATCTCTCATCTCGGCCACTATATGGGGAGCATACCTTGCTAAAGAATCAAACTGCATACTATACTCTCGCACACTCATATTACCCTGTCGAAGGTTCAAGAACTTATCAGCCCTAGCTCGTCATATCTCAACTGGTAGGTAGTGACGAAGAAACGCCTCAAAAAATTCCTTCCACACAGGTGGGGGAGCAATCGGACCCCTGGATCTCTCCCAACTATCATACCAGAAAATTGCTAAATCCCGTAACCGATAAGAAGCCAACTCCACTGCCTCCGTATCACTAGCACATAACCCGCAGTGTACGATGAACCTGATCAATAAAAGTCTGCGGGTCCTCCTTGGGTTCTGATCCAGTAAACACTGGAGGATCTAGATTAATAAAATCCCGAACTCTCGCACTAACCGATTTATCATTAGCACCGGTGTTCTGCCTCTGAGCCTGAGCAGCTACCAAGCTAGTCAACAACTGTACCATACTCCGCATATCCTGGTCTGTAGTACCAGATAGAGGAACTGGAGATGCTGGGTGCCTTCTTATATCCTCTGGAGGAGAAGGAGTAAATGAGGTCTGAGACGGCGTCTCGCTCTGAGGTTCGCTATGGCCTGGTCTGGCGGGAGGCACCTGACTGGTACCCTCTCCCGCAGCTGTATCAAGGCGTCTACTAATCAGTTGCTTCCTAGTCATGGGCATCGCTGAAAAGAACATGATGAATATTAGAGACGAATACTTACGACTCGGCTCTGCGCACGATCTAGATTCAGGAAAAAAAAAGTAACAACTCTAAATGTCATGTAGCCTCCTGATAATAAATGTGGCTTGCTACACATCCATAATCAAGACTCTACTAGACACGGCTCATAGACAACCCCTAGGACAGACCTTCTCTGGTACCAAGTTTGTCACGACCCAAGCCGGAGGGTCGCGACTGGCACCCGGACCCTACCTGCCGAGTGCCGACGTACCTTTCATCAAACCTCTCTTATTGTCAATAAAGACCAACGAGGTTAGTATAAATAGCAAACAATAATCATAATCAGCTTGAACTTTCCGATAATGACATGTATATACACATATAATATGGCTAAGAAGGCTGCAATGCAAAAACTATACAACAAAATACATTTGCCGACAAGGCAATCTCATTATACATAAGTCGACCCCTTGTCTATGAGCCTCTACAAGACATAACTGATGCAACCTGTGTAAGAACAGGGCTCCGACATGCCCAAAATGCCTATGACAAAATGCATACCAAGACCACGGTAAGTCTGGAGGATGGATCTCGCCAATATCCGCAGAACTGGGCAGCCTATTGTGGTGGAGGAGCTTCGGCTATATGTCTATCCGGACCTGCAGCACGACATGCAGCGTCCACAAATAAAAGGACGTCAGTACGAATAAGGTACTGAGTATGTAAGACGGGAAAACATAATATAAGAACAGTAATAAGCATCGGGATAACAAACATATAACCTGTACCATCTAAATGCCTCTGAGGGCGACTAACCATGAAATACCTGATGTGCATATGAATATACATATATCCTTTTTAAAATCATCATATATATATATATACACGCTTCTGTGGGCCTCATCATCATCATATACATACGCCTCTATGGGCTTCATCATCATCATACCCAACTGATCTGTGGTTGCACAATAGGTGCCATACCCGGCCGACTATAGCGCGACTAAGTAGAGTAAAACATATACATATGTATAGTTGCACAATAGGTGCCATACCCGGCCGACTATGGCGCAGCTCGGTAGAGTAAAATAGATAATGCATGCTGGACTCATTGGAATCACACTTTCAACCTTTCGGACTGGCGTAAGGTCAAAGAAGTAACATCAACATCAATCCTCCCATAAGAGGGGGAAACAATATAAGTACTACTACCTTCTAAGAGTAGAGTATCTTTGGAGGCTCGTTCATTGCATTATGTACGATTAGAGTCATGCAAAAGAAGGAAAGGGACAGTCTCACATACCTTGTATATACTTCCCAATCTCAAGCTATGAAACTTCCACGACTCCTTAGTCTACAATAAGAGAAATGACACTACCGTTATCGTTTAAGCGTCGTAACTATTATGTATCTACTGTAACCTATTTTACGATGAAACGGACAGCACCTCCCCTATTTATATGACTTCCCACAAGTTAACACAAACACCAAACAACCCAAAAAACATCAATAATAATCATATTAAGCCTCCCAAAATAGTCGAACGACCAACAACATTACTAGCAAGCCTTTCGACGTATACCTCACAAGTTCTAGCTTCAACGACTGAGCTGTAACTTGGATAACTTAAATACATGTAGGGTAAGAGTTTCCTTACCTTTAATCAGAAATAAAATCTCCAATTGGCCCTTAATTGACCACGAAATATCCCTTCAATGTTGCCACAAGAACAAGGAAGCGAAGCTAGCAATCAATTAGGGTTTTTCGGTACTAGAATCACTTTAGAAGACGTGAAATTACCTAGGGTTTATATTTAAACTTGAGGGGGTATTTTACAGAACACAACCAACTTAAAACAGCCTCCACACGAGCTGGAACAACACAAAAATCAGCAACAACAAGAGGAAATAGGAACTTACTAGCGTCACGGGATTCCCGACACTTGATTTGTGTTGTTTGCCCTTTGTTTTAGTCTTCGATCATGAGAGAACCTTGAGAGGGTGTTATTAGGGTTCTAAGCTCTGAATATGCTGAAAAAAAAATGGCTTAAAACGGGGTTGAGGCGTGATGTATATATCCATATGTCTTAAACTGCCTATGTGGGTCCCATAGAGAGGTGCTTGGTGCAGTCTCGCGAAAACGCGAATATCTCCCAATTTTGAGATCGTATCGACAAACGGTTTGATGCATTGGAAACTATACTCATCGATCTTTAATTTGGTAGGTAGATCACCCCATAATTCCTTATAAATTGGGGTAAAAGCTTAGAAACATTTGACCTAATGTTTATGTAAAATTATGAACCCAAGTTGCGACAACCTTTGTTGACTTTTGTTTCATAACTTGTTTGACTTCAAGACTTATGAAACGCATATTATATGATTCAGATACCTTAAAATATGACCTCTTGGTAATGTTAATCACCTATCGATTTACCCGAAAATACGAGTTACAATATCCTTAATTCGTTTATCTTCTAATACTTGTTAACCACCCTTATACACCCTTGCATCATTTAAGACCAATAGGACTAAATTATTACTATCTCAAAGGTAATCTCTTCTCGGACCTATGTAGACTATCAGACGGCATAATCTAACTTATACAAATATGGGTTGTAATAGAATACTGGGCAGACTCACTTCCAATGTTGTGATCTCATTGTTGGCAATAAAACATCCTTATGAGTATTCTTTATTTGAGGGTCTTCCATTTTGCCTTGTCGCTTTGCCTTGCCATTTACACATTGTACATTTATTTCTTCTTCCTCATTAGATGAAACTTCATCACTTCCCATGCCATCTGGTACTGCTTCTTCTTCTGATCCTTCTTCTACTTGTTCACTCCATAGCTTGCCTTCACTGAGTTGAATTCTCTCAGTCTCATTCACCTCAGGTATCATAATGTTAATAGATTGTGAAGGAATCTCTTGGCATGATTGGTTTGTTGTGACATTGTTGACAAAAGCTCTGTTGACCCAATGTCCTGTTGATTCTTTGATTTAGGTAGCTAGTGCTTTGTCTCCACTTCCAGTTCCCTCTGCTTGTATCTTAGTAATCTGTAGTGGCTTGATAGTACCTGGAGTTGCAGTTAACTGTGTTGCCATTGAGGCATGTGTACTTCATCCCACTTCTTCTTCAACTACAATTAGTTGATTGTCTTCATTAGCTCTGCTCTGCTCCATTTCAAGTACTGCAAACTAGGGGTTGTTGACTGGTTGTAGTTATGGTGGGAGTTTGGGAAGTGAGAGGAGGAGGTTCTCCAGCCGGCGTCGCCATGGCTGCACAAGAGAGCTCGCGATTGAATCGCCTCCCATTCGCCTCTTTATCGGCTAAATCGCCGCAGTTTCTCTCCCTCTCTCTAGATATTGAGGCTTCAGACTTTATATTTCCATGGTTAATTACCCGATTTATGTGCAAATCACCTTTATATGGTGCATCATTGACATAATAGAGAACATGAGTAATTGTACACACCCACACAGATAGTTGATGTTGTGCTTTACGACCCTATTACATTATTGTTTTGTACTTGTTAAATTGATGAAACTGTAAAGGTTAAAGCAGGTATCATTTATAATTCTTGCTTATTTTACCACACCGAGGTTAGTTACGATACTTATTGAGTACATTGGGTCAGTTATACTCATACTACACTCTGCACATAATTGTGCAGATCCAGGTGCTGGGATAAGTTACCAGTAGCGGAGTTGCTTGTTGAGCTAAGTACCGAGAGACAAGATAGAGCTATATTCTCGTCCGCTGTCTTGGCGTCTCTTTTCTTATGCACTTTTGTCTTTATTTAAAACAGTATGGTAGTTGGTTATTTCAGACTTGTATTTCCATATTAGAGCTCAAAACTCAACATTTACTAGTTTTTGGGGGATTTATCGTATACTGGTGGTATCTTAATATATTGATATTTCAGTTATGCTATTTCTACAATTTCGTTATTCTAGTTCTTTATTGTTATGTTTCGGCTTGCCTAGCCGGTGTGTTAGGCGCCATCACTATGGGTTAGGATTTTGGATCATGACATGCAATCTCCTTAGACTTGTTCTTTTGAACCTGTCGATCCAAAAGGCCACCGGCTCCTCCTCATATGACCAGATTACCACCCAACTGCACTATGTGGAAGTCCAAAGCATGGGACTTATGTTCATGGTGCTTCAGAAGCATAGAGACATGGAATACCAGATGAACTCCTGAAAGACTAAGAGGTAAATCAAGTATGTAAGAAACTTCCCCAACTCTCTATAACACCTCGAAGTGACCAATAGACCTCGGGCTCAGCTTTCCCTTCTTCCCAAACCTTATCACGCTCTTCATAAGCAAAACTCAAAAAAGAACATTCTCATCCTCCATGAATGTGGATCGGTTGACCAATAATGTGGTTGGTTGATATAGCACCAATAATGTTGTTTCAAGTCACGATTCATCTTCATAGCACTTGGATGAATAGAATACCAATAGCTATGGGCCTCATCAAGAATCAACTCCCTCAAACCATCGACATTTGGAACAAAAACTCGACCCTGAAGTCGCAATACCCCATCATCATCAGTAGCCACTTCCTTAGCATCACAATGTTGCATTGTGTCCGTAAGGATAAACATGTGAGAATCATCATATTGACAAGCCTTGATGCGCTCAAACAGGGACGACCGAGAAACAACACAATAAAGGACTCTGATCGGCTATGAAATATCAAACCTCACAAATTTTTTGGCCAATGCCTGAAAATCCATAGCTAGAGTCCTCTCCCCAACTGGAATAAATGCTAAACTTCCCATAACCTCCGCCTTTCTACTCAAGGCGTCCACAACTACATTCTCCTGAATGATAATGAATAATGATATCATAGTTCTTCAACATCACCAGCCATATTCGCTACTTCAAATCCAAATCTGTCTGCTTGAACAGATGTTGAAGACTCCGACGATTCGTATAAACCTCACAAGACATGCCATATAAACAATGACTCCAAAACTTGAGAGCGTGCGCAATAGTTGCTAAATCAAAATTAGGCACCAAATAGTTCATCTCATGGGTCTTCAATTGATGAGAATCATAGGCAATCACCCTACCATCCTGCATCAAAACACACAATAGACCAATACGTAAAGCGTCACAATAAATCGTATATGACCCCGATTCTGAAGGCAATACCAAAACTGGAGTTGTAGTTAAAGCGGTCTTGAGCTTCTAAAATCTCTCCTCACACCTGTTAGACCACCTGAATGAACACCCTTCTGAGTTAACTTACTTAATGGAGCTGCAATACACAAGAACCCTTCCATGAAACAACAATAATACCATACCAAGCCTAGGAAACTCCTGATCTCGGTAGCGGTAAAAGGTATGGGCCAACTCTGAACTGCCTCAATCTTTTTTTGATCCACCTTGATCCCATCACTAGACACCACATGGCCTCGGATTGCCGCTGAATCTAACAAAAAACTCACACTTGGAGAACTTAGCATATACCATCTTCTCCCTAAGAATCTGAAGCATGATCTTCAAATGCTACTCGTGATCCTCCCTACTACGAGAATACACAAAGATATCACTAATGAACACAACAATAAAATATAATGACCAGGCCGGTCATTTTGAGTATTTAACCCTTTTTCCCTATTTGATGCTTTACTTATGTCTATTTGAGGTTTCGTGACTTGCTGGGGTGGTTGGTTTGGTTTCGGGGAAGTTTCGGAGTGACTTGGGACACATAATCCCAAGGTTGGAAGTTTAACTTGAAAGAGTTGATCGGAGTTTGACTTTTGTGTAGAAGACTCCAGAATAGAGTTTTGGTGGTTCCCTTCGTATGGTGCAATGGACTTAGGTGTATGTCCTAATTTGGATTTGGAAGTCTATAGGTTGGTTTGGTGCTTTTGGCGAAAGTTGAAAAGTTGATGGTTAAAATGGTTGAGATATTTTAGTGGGAGTTGTCGATATCAGGTTCAGATTTTGGTTCAGTGATTTGGAATAGGCATGTTGTGTCATTTGGGACAAGCATCAAAAATTTAAGGTCGTTTGGAGTTGATTTGATATTGTTCAGCATGTGTTTTGGGAGTTTAAAGTTCATTAGTTAATTAGGCTTGAATTGGTGTGTGATTCATGGTTTTGATGTTGTTTTGTGTTACTTGAAGCCTCGAGTGGGTTCGTATTGTGTTTTGGGACTAGTTGGTCTAATTGGACGAGGTTCCAAAGGCCTCGGGTGTGATTCATATGGGTTTCGGACCATTTATCTAAGTTTTATATTTCTTTCATCTGGTGTCTGGTATACTTCTTCGTGATCGCATAGTGGAAGATGCAATCGCGTAGTGCTATTTGGTGGCAGGTCAGTTTTAATCTTCATGTTCGTGAGGATAGGAACGCGTTCGCGAAGCTTTAGGGAGGTTGTTCATCGCGATTTGAGCATGAGCCACATTTGCGTAGAAGGGGAGCCTGGTGGGGGGTGGGGTAAGTCGGTGCAAGCCTTCGTGTTCATGTAAGCGGGGACGCATTCGTGTAGGGATGGCAGTGTGGGTTGCCGCATTTGCGACCTGGGTGGCATGTTCGCGATGATGGTCTTGGAAGCTTTGGGAATTTTTTCTTTCCGATATCGGTGTTTTTTCCGCGAACGCACAGGGTATGCTTGGGCACACTTTAACTACTCTATTTTTCGAGGTTTTGTCATTTTAACATATTTTGAATTGTGGAACTCGGTCTAGGGAAATTTTTGGAGAGATTTTCATCACAATTGAAGAAGTAAGTGATCTTTACTATCTTTTGGAGTTAGATACTGATTACACATTGATTATTACACCTAATTTATGAGTACTCAAGGTGGGATTTGGGATTTTTGGACTATGTTATATGAGAGTGAGATTTGATGATTTGAGGGTCGATTTGTTGTTGGAATTGGGTGATTTTCATATGGTTGGACTCATGGTTGAATGGGTGTTCGGAATTTGTGAATTTGGTCGGGTTCCAAGGTGCGGGCCCTGGTTGTTATAAGATTTCACAAATCTTTCAAAGGCTTAAATAATTTCAAAAGATTTTCCCAAGTTATAAGATTTATAAGAACCTTTAACTCATTTTCCAAAGTACATATACAATTTTCTTTCAAAAGTATTAGACTTTTAAGACAAGAATTAGGATAAATTACAAACCGTAAGCATTTAATTAAGCAGAATATAGACATTTACTTCCCTAAACCTAGCCTAAGTCTTAAGGAGCTACCTCAAGTAGATTTTAGGGGGTGTCTAACACCTTACCCTTAGAAGAACAAGAACCCTTACCCATATCTCACTGTTTAGTAGACCAATAGGATAAAAATCTAATAAACAAATAGGTACCTTAGTATACCTTAAAATATTAGGTGGCGACTCTCTTTATCAACAACAGAGAAACCACTAGTTGAATCTTATTTTGACCTGAGCAAAATAGGGTGCAACAACATGGTGACTCTGCTGGGGACTTTTTGACTTAGGTTCTGACCTTAGTAGACTTAGACTTGATCTTAAATTTAGGGATGTTTGTTTATATACTGCTTGTTTAGCATGCACCAATTTGACTACTTTTAACATTGCTACTGTTATCCCAATTATCTGTTACTACTTTATACATTGTCATCATATTATTTCTTATCGAGTATTGGCCTACACTATCACACACAAATGACACGCGAAGTTTATCTTTTACACCCCTCCGAACCTTCTTTCAAAATTCTCTATTTTCAGAGAACGACTTTGTCATGTCAACGGACATAACGTCTCGCAGTGTTCAATCCAACTCCAAAATTGGGAAACACTTTACTCTAGCCTACATATGTCATACTGCATAAACCTTAGGTAAGTCGGTCCTTGATTTTGACGCAAGATTAGGAAAGCCACCTTAATGTCAACAAGGGTCATGCACGCAATGACATGCCTTTTGTGGAAAGACGAACCAATCCAAAGAAGATGCTAAAGATCCGGAGCAAATACTTACCAAACCCTTTTCACCTCATTAGATAGAAATTAACCACAATGTCCCCGAAATAAATATGGTCATGGGTGCACCACACAAGATGAGACAATGGTGGAGAAACATTCGCTGGGATAGTTGAGATAAGATCAGAACGCACTTGGGAGCACTGACCGCTTTGATGAATATCCGAGCCGATAAAGTCCTTACCTTACTGATGATAGAGTTTTATGATCCAGCTAAGGTGGTTTTCAAGTTCATTAATTGTGAATTGAAACCACAGCTAGAGGAAGTCACTAGCTTTACGGAGTTGCCGTCTGCCAGGAGAAAACCAATATTGCTAGTTGTCAGGGCCGACCACTAGTTTTTTCGTGCATTGGGTCTGAAAAACAACAGGAATCTGAGAAACATTTAAGATGGATGGGTGAGCTTGGACCAACTGCTTGACAGATTCAGATACCGGGAAAGTTACGAGTGGCATATAGAGGAGTTTCGATGTGATCAAGCAACCTGGTAGACTTTTCGTCCCTTAACATTCTCTCTAGCATTGATAGGATTACTGGTCTTTCCACAAAGAAAGGGAAAAATCAACATCTACCTGCTGCCCCTGGTCCTACCAACTATTCGGGGGAATCTGCAAGTCACTCTGGTCCTCGTAATACTAGCAGATACGTTGCGGGCACTGTCAGCATGTTCTAGAGAATATGAAATTTTCCAAGGTTGCAACCTACTACTCCAGATACGTGCCACAGAACATTTCTTTCATAGGGAGGCAACCCTCTACTATTATATGGTCATTAGTAACATGATCAGGAGTCACAACTAGAGGATGAAGCACTAGTCTCACTGCACGGGCAAGAGGAGTAGAAAGACATGCTGACCCATCTGAGTAGAGAATGGGTGAACTGGAAGCTTTCATGGTTAAGTGGCATGTAAATATTGAGGAGCCTCGGAAAATACTTCATCGAGTTGGTGGTACTTGAAGGAATTCAGCCGTATGCACCTCTGAGGGTTCTAAGGCAATTTGGTCTAATCCAAGACGTGCCCCTCTGATCAAGAACAACTTTGTACGAAGATGACTACAACGGACAGATCCCGATCCCAGGGTAAGGAGACGTCAAGATGAATGGAGCGACTTGATCATGATGCCAATGGGTTAGAATTCATAGTGCACTCTTGCATACTTCGTGTGGATCAACGAGGAGGATGAGTTTGCTCAAACTAGAAGAGTAGGATTTACTGGACTAGAGGAATCAGTACCAGCTCTGGATATATACCATGAGATTCTACCCCACTATCTCGTCACCACCGCCATGAACTAATAAGTGGTTCCAGGGTCTGTCGACCACATGTTGCCACGACTGGAGGACGATGATCGGGCGATTGAGTACATATAGATTGAATCAGAAACAAAGTCGGAGGGGGATCCTGAAGAAGAGCCTGATTAGAACAATGACGAGGAGGAGGAAGAAGAAGTTGAAATGGACCCGGAGGAGGAGCCCGGAGAGGAATGTTTTGGAGGTGACTCCGGGGATGATTATTTGTGGCTGGTTGATTTACCTTTATATTGTACCCCCTTTTATTCCCTAAGAGCAAGCCTGTGAGCCCATGTAATCTTGTGAACTTTGAAAAAGAATGTTGTAACCACCGCTCCTACCTATTGTAATCTAAAGCCTATCAATGAAAGACCAAAGTTTGCTTCGGATCTGAAAAACTCTAATTGTTCGTCAAATATCTGCGACATAGGCCTACCTCCAGCAAAGAGAGGACCCTCGTATCTTAAGAAATGTGCTTATCCAAATATGTGAACTAACTCCTCTTCGTGCTTATATTTGTGCAATTGCTGAAATTAACTTATACTTTTCTTTATTTTATCGATTTATTTCTTTATTTTATCCCCCGAAAACAGAGGTTGTTTGTGTTGATACATAAAACTGGCTGAGCCACCGTACGATCTGAGATGCAAAGGAAAGATGTCTACAATCGATGAATCGGCCAGAAATTCTCTAGTAATAGCCGACAACCCAGGGAAATTGGGGGAAAAGGAGGATACCCAAAATGATGAGCATATTTCCAGGATGGCGCAGGAAATGGAGTCCTCGAGAGAAGAAGTACATCATATCCTAGAGCTGGCACACATGGCCGTGAAGACGCTTCCACAGCCACCCCGCTTCCCCTCATAAGATTTAGTCCCTGATGATTCCCCATCAGCCACCAGAAAAACAAATAGTACCCCAACCAAAGTGACTACGAATCCCACAACCTAAGTTATACCACCAGTATAGAATCCTTCTATACATACACCATATGTCCCAAACTAAGTCCAAACACCACATAATCAACCAGTCACCACTAACTTAATCCATACCCCTCCTCGTGATAACGTCACTTTTGCCCACAATCAAACCCAACACATACCTGCGGCACACACCGCCACATTTGAACGGTATGTTCCTCCTGTATATGCCACCTCAGAACCTACCTTTACCGCGCCCATCATGGTCAGAGTGTCATACAAGGTCGATCAATATGCTGAGATGGAGAAAGAAGCAAAGTATAAGGAAGAGGAATCAGTGTCAGAACAACTAGGAGTGTTGAGAAAGAAAATGAAGAATCTCCAGGTTGCTTGAGGGAGCGAGAGACCGGATTACGAGGACTTGTGTATACATCCCTATGTTGACATGCCCCTAGGGTATAATCCTCCGAATTTCGACATCTTTGATAGTACGGGTGATCCACACGCGCATTTAGGGCCTACTGCGACAAGCTGGTTAGGATAGGAAGAATTGAAAAGCTGAGAATGAAGTTATTTATTAGGAGTTTGACATGAGAAGCGCTTATTGGTATACCCGCCAGGATCCTAGGTATTAAACCATTTCTGGTTTAATACCGAGATCACTCCAGATAGGTTCGTCCTAGTGAATTTGCATAGGAAACCCTCTGAGTCATTTCAAGAGTATGCTCGCCGTTGGGGGTTGGAGGCTGGCAGGACCCAACTCTATCTGGACGATAATGAGCTAACCAACTATTTCATCAGGCCCCAAGAAGGAATTTACTTTGTAAAGATGATGGGTATGATGGGTCTAAAATTTCCCGAGCTCATTAAGATGGGAGACTTTTTGGAAGAAGGCATCAAGTCAGGTAAAATATAGTCAATGGTCGCGCTACAAACTGCCAGCAAGGTAATACAACCTGGTTCTATAGGCAGTGAGAAGAAGGAGGAAGTAACAACAGTTGCCCCCTAATATCAGTCTAGTCCCCATCACATAAACAACTCCTACCCGATGAACACCCATACTTCACATCAATCCACCTACGCCCAGGTATACAACACCCAGCCGTACTACAATGCTCAACCTCAGTACCACCCACCCCGAGCCTATACAAATCCAAACCCACTATTAGCATATGCCCCTGTCCAAACAACCACCCACCAAAATAGACTCGCCTACGCACCACGACCGCGCCCAAACTTTGAAGAAGGAAGTCCCATAAACTACACTCCAGTCGCCAAACCTTTAGCCCGGTTGTTTGAAAGATTGAAGAGAGTCGGGTTGATATACCTAGTGGAAGGGAGAAATCCAGATCAACCCTCTAAATACTTTGATGCAACCAAGCGTTGTGCCTACCATTCGGGTGTTCCTAGGCATGATATTGAGGACTTCTACAGACTAAAGAATGAGATTGAGCTGTTAATCAAAAGTGGAGCCATCCAATGTACCCCAGCCCCACCAAATGTGAATCGCAACCCACTGTCGAACCATAGAAATCAAGGAGACAACATGATTGCATTGGATGAGGATTATGACCTGAAGAGGACCATCATCACTACTGGGAATGCCGAAGCTACAAGGGTGCCATGACTCCTTTGATTACCATGCAGTTGAGACCTCTCGTGATGGTGCAAACATACCAATGATGATCCATCATCACCGCCAGAAGTGAGGAGAGTCAAGAATACAAAATAGTGCCATGGACAGTACCATCAGAAAGGAAAGTGCAAAAATGATAGACTTTGCGGCTGCTCACGGGATGGCCAGGCTAGGAAGGTGTTACGCTCCATAAGAGGTAAAGCGAGGGAACCCGAGTAGAGAACAAATCAAAGAAGAAACGTAACAGATGCCGAGATGGCGGAATTTTGGAGGAAGATGCTAGTCAAAGAGTATTATAAGGAAGAACAGTTGGGGAAGACCCTTGCTCACATATCGATCATGGATTTATTGATGAGCTCCAACAGTCATAAAGAAGCTTTGGTGAAGCTGAGTAAGTGTGCCAAATAATACTACTAGCGAGGCATTAGCAGCAACCATTGAAACGATGGTCGAAGAAAACATGATTTTCTATTGGAGGGATGAAATCCCTATGGAGGATATGGACCATAATAAATTTCTGCACATCACAGTCAAGTGCAGTGATAAAGTTGTTTCTCGATTGCTTGTCGACAGAGGATCCAGAGTGAACATTTGCCCATTCTCTCCTCTACAAGAATTATGTATTCATTTGAGGGAGGTGAAAGAAAGCCATGTAGAGTGAGGGCTTCCGATGCATCGCAGAAGGATGTCATCCGAGAGATCTATTTATCCTTACAAATTGGACCAGTCGAGTTCCCAATAATGTTTCAAGTGATGGACATTTTGTCTTCACACAACCTATTCCTAGGAAGGTCGTGGATACATATGGCAGGGGCAGTTCCCTCCACTCTCCATCAGCTTACAAAGTTCAAGTGGGATTTCTAAGCGATCGTGATACATGGGGAGTGGAACCGATCAACTTACTTGGAGCATGCCTTCCATTTCATTGAAGGACTAGATGGGGCTGCCTTTCATGCGGTCGAGATCATTCAAGCAATAAAGATGGAGAAGAATTAACAGAATCAGGGTATGCAGTTGTCGTACATGTCAAAATTGGCAATGTGAGAGATGATAAAGTATGGGTACTGACTAGGGACTTGGCTGGGAGCCCGATCAAATAGGATAATAGAGCCAATTGAACCAAAAGGGCACAAGGTACCGCTATCTTAGGGTGTCAACCTACAACTGGAAAGACTTATACAGGTAATCCTAGGAAGATGGCTTTTGTACCAGAGCATGTTCTGGGTCTTGGTCGGATCTCAACACCTAAGGATCAGAATTGGACCGCTAGTCCATCTCTGGTTTGCCAGGAGTCATGGTAGTGTGGAATTGTAGTAATTTTGAAAACACACACGGTCAATTGAGGCCTGAACCGTGCGTGTACTTTTTTGTCAATTGCCTCTAAAATCATTACAAATTCATCCTTAACTCTATTTATTCTTAGTTTTTCATTTTAGTAATTAAATCGATAAAAACCCACGCTCTGCGATTATGACATGTAACGAAACCCTTGAGCAAAACGATCCAAACTACGAAGAATACGACAAAAGCATGATGCCTAAGAACCTCCCCCCAAGAGATCGAGCAATTAGAGAGCCAGAAGAAGCCTAACATTGAAGAAACAAAAGTAATCAACTTCGGAAACAAAGGAGGCATGAAAGAAACTCGAATTAGCATCCATCTGAAGAAAGAATAGAAGGACGAATTGGTAGAGCTCCTAGGACAATATAGCGATGTATTCGCTTGGTCATATGATGCATGCCTGGATTAAGTACTGACATAGTCCCGCATCGTTTGCCCACTAATCCCACCAGATTGCTAGGTAAGAAAAAAACCAAAAATTCAAGTCTGATTTGAGTCTAAGGATAAAAGAAGAAGTCACCATACAGATAGAGGCGAATGTGTTAAGAGTTACCAATTATGTTACATGGTTAGCAAACATCTTACCGGTACCAAACAGAGATAGGAAGATTAGGATATGTGTGGACTATCGGGATCTTATCCAAACCAGTCCAAAGGATGATTTTCCACTACATTCATATCCTTATCGACAACTGCCTGAAGCATGAGTTGCAGTCGTTCGTGGATTTTTCTCCGGGTACCACCAAACCTTGATGCACGAAGACAATGCAGAGAAAATAGCATTCACCATGCCATGAGGAGTTTGTTGTTATTGCGTCATGCCATTTGGTCTCAAGAACGCCGATGCTCCCTACATGAGGGCCATGATGACCCTCTTTCACGACATGATCCTCAAGGAAATTGAGGTAAATGTGGACGATGTCATAATCAAGTATCCGATGAGTGCTGACCATTTGAGTGATTTAAAGAAGTTCTTCGAACATTTGCAGAGGTACAATTTTAAGTAAAATCCTGCGAAGTGTGCATTCGGAGTCCCAACAGGAAAACTGTTAGGCTTTATCGTCAGTAGGAAAGGAATATAGTTGGATCCTTCAAAGATCAAGGCCATTCAAGACTTGCCACCGCCCAAGAGTAAGCAGGGTGTGATGAGCTTCTTTGCCAGATTAAACTACATCAGTAGATTCATAGCCCAATTAGTGCTAATATATGAGCCTATTTTCAAGTTGTTGAAGAAAGATGCCACTACAAAGTGGATGGAAGAATATCAGAATGCTTTCTACATGATCAAGAAGTATTTGTCAAATCCACCAGTGTTAGTTCCTCCCGAACCCCGAAATTGGTCTTACTATACTTGTCTATTTTGGATAATGCATTCGGATGCGTGATGGGAAAACACGACGAGACTGTATTGAAGGAGCAAGCTATCTATTACCCGAACAAGAAGTTCACACTGTATTAAGCTAGGTACACCTTCTTAGAGCGGACTTGCTACGCCATGACATGGATCACTTAGAAGTTAAGGCACTACCTATCAACATATACCACGCATATGATATCCCGACTTGATCCACTCAAGTACATCTTCCAAATGGCAATGCCTACAGAAAAGATTGCCAAATGGCATATCCTTCTCAGTGAATTTGATATTGTGCATGTAATGCAGAATGCTATCAAGGGACAAGCATTGGTTGATCATCTCGCAGAGAACCCGGTAGAAAAGGATTAAGAACCACTCACCACGTACTTCTCAGATGAAGAAGTGTTGTTCATAGAGGAGGATATTGCAGAGTCATACCTAGGGTGGAGAATGTTCTTTGATGGAGCAGCAAATTTCAAAGGCATAGGGATTGGGGTAGACCTAATTTTTGAGTAAGGAAAACATTACCTGGCTTCAGCTAAGATAAGGTTCCCTTGCACGAATAACATGGCAAATATGAAGCATACATCATTGGGATAAGGATGGCAGTCAACATGGACATCAAAGAGCTTCTGTTCATAGGAGATTCTGATTTGCTAATACACCATGTTCAGTGTGAATGGACCACCAAGATGTCAAAATCCTTCCATATCTGCATTGCGTAAAAGAATTGTGTAAGAAGTTCTCCAAGATTGAGTTCAAGCTTGTACTCAGAATCTATAATGATTTTGCCGACGCTCTTGCAACGTTGTCATATGTGATTCAGCATCAAGACAAGAATTACATCGACCCCATCAAGATAGAGGTTCGAGATTAGCATGCGTACTGTTACCATGTCGATGAAGAGCCAGACGGTAAGCCTTGGTACTACAACATCAAAAGGTTCCTCAAAGCAAAAGAATACCTAGAGAATGCCACTATTGGTCAGAAGCAAGCACTAAGAATACTAGCAAATAACTTGTTCCTTAACGGGGAAGTCCTATACATGAGGACATCGGACTTGGGTCTATTGAGATGTGTAGATGCTGCTGAAGCAACAATATTACGGAAAGATATACATGCAGGAACGTGCGGGTCTCACATGAACAGTTTCACTCTAGCCAAGAAAATTTTAAGATTTCGATACCTTTGGATGACCATGGAAAGTGATAGAATCTGTTATTTGCAGAAGTGTCAGCAGTGCCAAATTCACGGGGATTTCATCCGGATTCCACCTTATGAGTTCAACGTAATGGGTTCTCCTTGGTCGTTCGATCGCTTGGGGCATGGACGTGATTGGACCTGTAGAACATGCCGCATCAAACGAACATCATTTCATCCTTGAAGCCATCGACTACATCACACAATGGGTCAAAACTTCTACATACAAGAACATCATGCAGAAGGTTGTGGAAGATTTTGTAACAACATAGTCTACATATTCGGGATCCAAGAGTCAATCATCACTAACAACGCACCCAATCTAACCAACAATCTCATGAGGGAGATTTATGAAAAGTTTAGAATTGTCCACCGCATCTCCACAACCTATAGGTCGTAAATGAATGGAGCGGTCGAAGCACCCAACAAAAACATCAAAAGGATCTTACGGAAGATAGTGGACAATCACATGTAATGGCATGAGAAGCTATCGTTCGCCTTATTGGGTTACCGCTGGGGCAACACCATACATGTTGATATATGGCACAGAAGCTGTGATACCCGCAGAGGTTGAGATACCAGCTTTAAGAGTCATTCAGGAAGCTAAGTTAGACGACACATAATAGATATGTGTCAGGCAGGAGCAACTCATGCTCATTGATGAAAAGAGAATGGACGCAGTATGTCATTGTCAGCTGTATCAAAGTAGGATGGCCAACACATTCAACAGAAAGGTGAAACCTCGGAATTCATGTCGGGGCAGCTGGTTTTGAAGAAGATATTCCCTCATAAAGAAGAGGCAAAGTTCATGTCGAATTGACAAGTTCCTTTTGTGGTCCATCAAGTGTTGTTGGGATAAGCATTGATCTTAGAAGAAACGGACGGCAAAGTCAGCACAAAGCCCATCAACTCTGACGCAATCAAGAGATACTACATTTGAAGACAGTAGAATTAAGGTTTGGTTGTAACAGAACTATGCCCGATCTGACTTCCCATGATGGAATACGTAGGCAACCCATGTAGGGTCCGATCTCCCTCTCTATTTTGTAACCGAAAATCCAAATATCATTTTTGTATATATTTGGAACTATGCCATGACTTGATTTCCTTCAGTAGGAGTACGTAGGCAATCTACATCTGATTCAGTCGTCAATTATAATTGAACTACGTTTTGACCTGATTCCATTTGGATACGTAGGCAGTCTGAGCCAGACTCGACCACTTATTTCAAGTCCTTATCATTTTGCATCTATTGTAACTGAACTATGTTTTGACCTAATTCCATTTGGTTACATAGGCTGCCTGAGTTAGGCTTGGTCATCATTGTAATTCATTCATCATTTTATTATCCTCGAACTACATTAGACCTGATTCCATTCTGATACGTAGGCAACCTAAAAAGGTTCGGTAATAACCGTAGGAAAACCTTTGTAATACATTTACTAGATTAGGACAAGATCGCGACAGCAAGAAGCTACGTCATCAGGGGCATCTCCAGTAATCGTCATCAATGGGACAAATTCATTAGAAACAATACTCGCTTTAAAGGGAACTTCTAAACATGTCATAATCCAGAGCGACGACATTTTCCATAAAAATGAAAAATTTTCAAAAAAAAAATTTTTAAGAAAAAATCTATGTATCCACCTAACAAACTTTCTGGTGTAATCCACTAGATCCAGGGCAAGGCCAGGCTTGCAATCAACGTAAACCAACACCCCTCACCCCTCACCCCTCTACTAAGAATTTTTCTTTGAGCGCATGGTTGACATGAATCGAAGGATATCTGAGTGCACTAAGAGTAATGGCGGACCTGCTACAATCCCATGAACCCCTACCTTTTATTTATCATTCAATTCATTTTCTCATGTGGTTAAGGACAAACTTCAAATTCTTTGCAAGTATATCGGAACCAAGTCTTCAATACAATCGAAGCACACTATACAAGGCAAACTGTCTGCTCAACCTATTAGATCGCCTTGTACATATCAAGCCGCCGTCCCCGACAATCAAAACCTTGTATATAGCAAGGCGTCAGCTCATCCAATTGGAGCGCCTTGTACATATCAAGATGCGGTCTTCGCCAATTGGAACCATGTATATAGCAAACTATTCACTTTGCCAAATGGAGCATTTCGCACAAATCACACCATCACTTTGCCATATCGGATATTCCAAGTAGAAAATTGCAAATTTCAACGCTAGTTTGCCAATCTAAGGATGGACCGTCAAATTCCGCCATACTTTCCACCGATCGATGGCCGTAATTTAGTTTCACAGTAAAGAGTACCTCTTGGGCATGCTCCTTTATTTCATTGTTTTATCTTGAATGTTTTGACTTTTTATTTATGCAGCTTACAAGCACTTTACATTTTTCAATTCATCTACTCCCATCGTGCGGAGGTTTTTACATTCAAAGTCAACTACTCCCATCGCACGGAGATACTCCATTGTGTGGACGTTTTTACATTTTTAAGTCAACTACTCCCATCGCGTGGAGACTTAATGCTCTGACAGTTGCATAATGCTACACAGCCTGACTAACATTCAAGTCAAATTCAAGGGCCCATCCTCGGCATCCCAAATAATGGTCTAGAGCTTGGAGACTTCAGATTGAAGATAGTGCGGCCCCAATCCCAAATAACAGCTAGCCGGCAGCCACACATCATTATTCTTGCATTATTTACAATATATCTGCATTACGATATATGGGTATGTGCGTGTCTTTTTATTCTTTTGCAAGATAAAACATCACGATGTGGAACTTCTTCTAAACAGCAAACCAAGCTACAATGCTATGAGGGATAACAAACTCATAAAGGGGCCAAGGATCCAAACTCGAACTCGAATCCGATTAGTAGAAGTCCAAATGGCCAAATCATTCAAGTCTCATAATCAAGTTACAATCTGTGAAGTCATTATGGGTTCCAATATCTTCTCGCCTTGCAGTATCGACATAACACGATATTAGGGCAACTCCTACGAGCACCACCCTCTCCGACTCATCATTCTAAAACTACTTGATGTCTGATTCCCGTTAAGCCCGAGGTATGTAGGTGATTCAAAACCATAATTCAGCCCCTAAATCTTTCCTTAACCTTTCCCTTATCTTACCACTCATAATATCTCCCAAATCCATATACCATTCCAGTAATACATGCCTGAAGTCGGGACTAAATTTGTCTTGGGTCAATTTCTTTGCCCAAAAACTCTTTCATCATCTCCGATCAAAGAGGAGCAGCCGTTGACTGTCAATTTTGACCCTTCCTTTTAAAATTAAATTGTTTATACTTAATAATTTACAATAAATGTAAGGAATGTGTTTTCTAATCAATAATACCTATTTTCATATAAATATAATAGGAAATCAGTAATTAATAGTGCTAAATTAATAATTTAGTATAAATAATTACAAAATGCATTACCCTTACTATTTTGAAACTTATAAAATAACTTCTATATTTTGACACAAAAGTTTTTTAATTAACTCAACAAATTAATCCTTGAATTTTAATTAACTCACTTATTGTTTAAATTAAACTGAAATTAGTTTTGCAATTCAGTAAATGAAGTGTTTTAATTAATAGTTAGTTAATTATAGTATTTTATAGTGTAATTGATGATTATATTTTTATCACATTTAATTAGAATTAACTAAGCTTAAATAAGTTTATTTTAAAGGGGATAAAAACTAAAATGCTACATATGCAAATACCAAATTAAATACAATATGGCTATTTATTAAATCACTTCCAGCCAAAACATTGGCCCAAAGCCACCTGACCTGGTCTGAATTAACCCCATCTTATCCAACTTGGCGATCCAAGCCATATCGGTTAAGCCAATAATAAAATGCCACATCACTGCTCTCAAACACTCACAAAAGAAGCACAACGCATATGGATCGTTGATCCAATTCATCAAAGGACCACAATTAATCCCCGTTTTTCTTTTATTTTAAAACACCTACCAGATTTTATCTCAAACCGTCGGATTACAAGAAGCCAACGACCATTGTTTTTCCATAATAAATCCTTTTACTAATTTTTATTCTCCAAAAAATCAGAACCGTTGATCAAAATATCCAATGGCTCATGTTCCACCCCGCATATTTAACCTTACCCATGCCCACAAACCCAAACATTCTCCATCAGACATGTCGCCCCCATTTCCCAAACACCTCGCTTTTCTCTCATTCGCTCAACCACCATCAATCGTGAAAACTTGCATACAAAAATCAAACCCCAAGCCATTCGTCTTGTCCCTATACCCATGAATACTGCAGCTTTCTTCCCTCTTTACTCACTGAGATTCGATATCCCCGAACTTGAAACCCTAGACTGAAAAACGAAACTTCAAATCTTCTGATTTCTCTTATGTTATTTCAAATCAGAGCATGCATGAAGGTTATTCTCAGGCTTCGTCATTGTTATTCGATGTCCAGAGGTCAAATGCAGTGACCTCTGGACACTGAAGCTTTGACTGATGGTTTTTAGATTCAACGGTCGATATCCCGTACCCAAGTAAACTCCTTACTATTTTTTCCATGTTTTCTCTGATTTTACTCACCTTGTTATTATCATAGCGACTAGCGTCAACTTTCACTAACTAATTTGAATTCTGCCGAAATCCTAAGGCATTGAAGGCCACTATAAATGGGAGCCTTCGATGCTCTCACCTAACATCACCAAAAACACCTAATAGATGAACAGACTTAGCATCACTAGCAAAATCTTTGAAAAAATTAAGTCTTTTCGGTTGAGCTCTTAAGTTCCAGTAGCATTATCCTTATTTAGCTTTTTATTCTTTCATTTCCACCCGAGTTTGAATTATGGACATGATTAATTGGGGTTTTGATTCCTAAACAGCTGAACAAGGGATTTTCGCTTGGTTTGCTGCCCTACAGAAGGTCAGTGAACTTTCGCCCTTCTTCTACTTCAACTGTCTGTGTTTACTTGGTGTTTCTAATGTCTTCTCTACTGACTTTATCTCGTTCATGATATATGTTAGTTAGCTTATGATTGCCTACTATGCTTCTGCTATTTTCATTGAGTAGAGTTGATTGTTTCCATAATAATCTATTAATATTCTAGTGTTAGTTATTAACCCGTGTTAATGACTTCATAACTTAACTAGATAAACGCTTGCTATAGTGAATGATATGAATCCTACTAAACCTTGTCATTAGCTGAAAGATTTTGATGATTCCATGTCTGCTCTGTCAACTATGCTACCATGTTTTGCGAACTTATTTAAGTTGTTTTCTTACACTTTTCTTAAAAGTTGATGTCTACTACACTTGTGCTATATTGGTTCTTTAATGAGTAATGTTATACTACTTGTTGATCCAACAAAAACTTATCTCCGTCCACATGTCTATGTTACACACTCAACCAGTCTGTTTTTACGGAGCAATATTTTATTGTGGCCATGCCTGTAGTGCACACTTAAGGATTCAATGCTAACCTATTGTTATAATCTGAACCCATACAATGAGTTCATTATCTTAGTTTTCATGTTATCCACTCTTCTGATATGTCCCGTAATCATGTAACTCTTAGAAATCTCAATATGTATAGGTTTGAGTTGATTTCTATTAGCCTCTATGTTGTGCTTGTTCAGTAAATACTTGTGAATCTTTGCATGTGTTTCATCTGAGGGAATCTCATGCTTCCACTGCTATGTGCTTTATTTGAACTATTTTATTAAGAATGAGACTAAGACCTGCTAGTCTCAATGATCCAGCAATTTGAGTAATATGGGAGCTGAGATGAGAAGTTTACTGTTGTCACTTGTAGGCTCAAACAAACCCATTAATACCTTCTTATCCTGTTTAATGAACTGTCCTAGATTTAGTTGATGTCTTCTGGCTGTATAGACTTAGTTATGAATCTAGATGTTTGATTGATGAGATGATAGGCTAGTGATCATGCAACTAAGTTTGGATTAAGACTAAAACTCACTACTTGTCCTGCTTTGATTCCTTTACTTAGTTAAACAGGCTTATTAATATAGGTCTTCGGTGTAATAAGGACTTAATCTTCCTCTTGACTATTTTCTGAGGATCACAACAATGACTGTTGATATTTTGTAGACTTAGATAAAGGTACTGAAATTTTATGTCCATCAAAACTAATTAGTGCATGTATCCCCACCTATCATTCCCCATGATTAGATCACGCAACTAGATAACTTGAACTTGAAGTAGGTTATTGACAGCTTGCCATAAATTCTCTTTGCTTTATATTTGTCTGATGGTCTCCTTAAGTATTCTAGTACTTGCTAATATTGGTTACTGATACTGTAAGTGCTTGCAGTAGTGTACCTCCTTGTATTTGGGTTCTGATCATAAAGTTCATAGTGTTACTCTAAAGTGTTCATGTTTTTACACCCTGATGATATTCCCTATTGCTTCAGAATTCTATATACCTGAACTCTTTTGTGTATTTCTCTTGTTAATTGCTAAAGTGAATCCCTCATTTATATCTAAACCTTTAGGGAATAGTAAGCGTGAGGGATTAAGGGTATTTGTGGTGGGACCTAATTTGTGGTTAAGATACCCTTCCTTGACGCAAGCGCTGCTCGGGGTCCCTGAGACCCTTGTGAACTCTGAAATGCCAGGCCAAAGGATATCTTGCCCATGAATATGGTTTTGCTCTAAGCCTGTAATCACATACTCGGATTAATCTCTTTAGGATTAATACAAATAAAAGTTGGTATTCGCTCTAATCATGTTTATTTGTTACAGTTTTATCTTGTTGGGCCTCATGTTGGCTTCACTATATTCTTTAATAATGTCTATTTATTACAACTTTACTTCGTTTGGGCTTTATGTGGCTTCACTAATGTTCTTCTATATCTCTTTGTACGCATGTTTGGACTTGTGCCTGCCGAGTTTCTTTGGAACTCAAGGCCCAATTCCAGTCAAGAATTCACTTGAACGAAGTGCGCCGCTACTTTGCATGAATACTGCTAGGCCTAATTTTCTTTGGCTCAATATCTAGTCCAGTTTCTCTTGCCTTCTTGCTTTAGATGATAAAATTTGTATATATTCTCTGTATATATATGATACTAACATTGTTATTGAATACTCTTGTTATGCATAGATTATTTTAGGGACCTAGGCAAGCCAAAGTTCATAGGTAAAATAATAAAAAGAAATCTATTCATATCTTATGTTTATTAAAGTATTTCGATCACCTATTTTCCAAACAAATACAAGATTTTATTTCTGTTAGCGCTAACCATTTTTAAATGAAGATTTTGGAGTTTGAACAGATTTGAAAACGAACGACCTCCTCTTCGAAAAAGAATCCGAACTGAATGGATGTCTATAAAGCTAGTTTTCAACAAATAAAATCAATATAGCTGCTAATTGTGAACAAGTAACTTTAAAGAGTTTTCTCCAGAACATGGCTTCAAATTGAAATCAATTATCAAAGTTACACCCAAGTCCCGTTTTCTGGTAGTATTTAACTCCACTAAATTTACACAAATAGCCACCTCATTTTCAAAAGACAAATTTTTAAAACATAGAAGCATTTCACAAATCATTTAAAGGCTTAAAACATTTAAAAAGATTTTCCCAAGTTATAAGTTTTATAAGAACCTTTAACTCCTTTGCCAAGGTACATATACAATTTTCTTTCAAAAGAAGTAGACTTTTAAAACAAGACTTAGTCTAAATTACAAACCTTAAGCATTTAATTAATCCCTAAATCTAGCCTAAGTCCTAATAAACTACCTTAGGTAGATTTTAGGGGGTGCTTAACACCTTCCCCTTAGAAGAACAAGAACCCTTATCCAAATCTCATCGGTTAGTAGACCCATAGGATAATAATCTAATAAACAAATAGGTACCCTAGTATACCTTAAAATCTTAGGTGGTGACTCTCTTTATCAATAACAGAAAAATCACTAGTTGAATCTTGTTTTGACCTGTGCAAAATAGGGTGCAACAGGGTCGTTATAACTATATAGAAAAGAAGTGTTATCCGGAAAGGATGTATCACAAACCAAAGATGTACCCTCTTACACGGACTTTCCATCACATAGTTTCATCGAACATAGAGCGGAATCCTCTCCGCCCGATTCCCGGAAGGTCTCGCCACGAAGGGATTCCTTGGTTCCACCTACTCTGGGAGAAACCTTAAGGTCCTTTATGGCTGAGCAACACAGTCAGTATAAAGAAATGGATATGATGTTCGACGCATTAACTAGGAGTAGAAACCGTAATAGCACTCCAGCCCCGCAGACAGTGGTCCCGGTCGCAGAAACCTCCAATTTTCTACTCAAGGTTTTGAGGGTTCCCGATAACTCTGTGACCTATGGGTCTGGTACATCTAAAAATATTGACTAACACAATTTAATTTTAACCTTACAACAACAAATCAATGAGCCAAAAAAAAGGATTGAGCATATCCCTAGGGTCCCCGCCTATCATCAAAGGCATTGGCATCAGCACCTTCTACTTCCAGAAGTACTAGACAATTGTGCCCATGTGGCTTTCACAGGAAAGTTTAACCCGAGCAGCTATGAAGCTTCAAAGAAAGTGAAAGAAAGGTTAGGGGAATTTCCTGCCAAAACAATAAATGATGTATATCACAAGTACAAACACTAAGCTTCGAATAGAGGATGGCATCTTGGTACTATCGGGATTTGAATCCAAAGAGCCAGTGGGATATAGCCGTCAGAACCAAGCAGTATTTAGACTGGATTAGCCTAGACATTGAAATTATAAATCTCAATATGAACCATATTCCGATCCCATGCGCCAAGAGAATGACAGAAGGACCTGATTGAGTCGAGATGATAAAAATCTCGGACAGAAGAATGTACAGTGCCTCATCAGGATGGAAAAGAACGAGAAACTTCAAAAATCGGTGATTATCATCTCTGGCCAAAGTTGGCCGACTACAAATTCAATGTCAGCACCACTGACCCGATAGTGGTTCTCACAGAAATGGGGGACAAAGTAAGATGGGAAAAGGAGATGAGAATGGACCCATATAAGCATATCCAGGAATTTTGGTGCGAGTTCCATAGTGACTATAATGACCCAACTGGTTATTTTTAGCATTTGAATTTTGATTGTTGGTTCGAGGGTATAAGTGGCTTCATATGATGTATTACGACTTGTGCGCATCACTGATTTTGATTTTTGGGTGATTCGGGATTAATTTGGAAGAATGATTCTCATCTTAGAAGCTTAAAGTTGGAAGAGTTGATCAAGTTTGACTTTTAAGTATTTGACCTTGGAATGGAGTATTGATGGTTTCATTAGGTCCGGATGGTGATTTTGGACTTCTGCGTATACCCGAATTTGCATTTGGAGGCTTCTCGAAGAATTTGGCCATAATTGGTGAAAGTTGGCAATTCAATAGTTTGGAAGTTGTAATAGATGAGAGTTGACTTTGATGATATCAGGTTCGAATTATTATTCTGGTAGTTGTAATAGGTTCATCATGTCATTTGAAACATGTGTGCAAACTTTGAGGTCATTCCGGGTTGATTTGATATGATTTGGCGCGAAATTTGAAAGTTGAAAGCTCATAAAGTTTGATTTGAAATGCGATTCGCGGTTTTAATCTTGTTATATGTGATTTGAATCCTCAATTAGGTTCATGTTATGTGTTATCTTTTTGGATTCCTTTGTTGTTTCTACTACGCTGTCACGTTTTCACCTTATTATGTTGTGGGTCTATCGGAAATAGTCTCTCTATTCCTCCGGAGTAGGGTAAGGTCTTCGTACATATACCCTCCCCAAACCCCACTTGTGGGATTTTATTGGGCTGCAGTTATTGTTGTTGACTACGTTTGTGATATGTTTAGGGACTTGTTAGTATATTCAGACGGCGTCTCGAAGGGCTTCGATGAGTTTCAGGGTGGTTTCGGACCATTTTTAAGCCCTTTTCAACTACTGGTTTTTGGCTAAAAGGGTGTACATCACGATTGCAGAGCTCTGGGCCGCAATCGCGAAGAGTAAAATGGAAAATTGGACTTGTGAATCGCGTTCACGAAGAAGAAATTTTTGGTGTCGCTGAGCTGACTTCGGGAGCTTATATCTTGAAATCGATAAGGAATTTTGAGGTTACCTAAAAGTGAATGTTGTAGCCCTTTGTTTCTCGTATTTACAAAATCAAACTATTTTTGATTTGGAGCTATATGCATAATGTTATGGCTGATACATTACAGGCTGTCTAGGAAGAGTTTGGGAAGGTTAATGGAATTTGTGCATTGGGATAGCAGAAAAATAGCCGCGATCGCGAAGGGTAAAAACTGTGCTGGACCATTTTGGAAACGCAATCGCAAAGTTTGTGATCGCGATTGCATAGGGTACCACTGGGCAGTGCATATATGTACTCTATTTCGAACCTTTGAGTTATTTTATCACATTTTGAGTTGGGGAGCTCGGATTTGGGTGATTTTAGAGATGATTTTTCACCACATGGATTGGGAAAAGTACTTTCTACTAGGATTTGATTATATTTCATGATTCTATCTTTTAATTTTGCATTTGATTAATAATTTTAGAAGATAAATTGTGGGTTTTTGTCTAAATTTTCTTAAAGTGACTAATTGAGTTTTGAACATCGATTCGGAGTCGAATTTGAGTGAAATTAGTGTGGTTATACTCATAATTTAATGGGTCATCGGGTTTCATAAGTTTTCGGGTTCTGAGGTACCAGCCCGGGGTTGACTTTTTGGTTGACTTTGAATATTTGATTAAAGACTCGACGTTTATCATTTAGGTTTGTTTCCTTTGGCATTATTTGATGTATTTTAGTTGTTTTTTACAAGTTTCGAGCCGCTTGGAGGTCGATTCGCACGGGATGGCATTTCTACAGTATTGTTTGGCTTGCTCGGTATTTTATTTGGCTTGTTCGATATAAGTAACATATCTAAACTTGGATTGAGGATAATTAAACCTGAGAACTATGATATTTAAGATGGGTTTAGGGGTGACACATGCGCTCGGTGAGGGGCGTGCGTGCGTGCACCGAGGTACTCATGATCTGGTAGTTCTTAGGCTATTTTGTGCCTTGTTTTACTATCATGCTTCTTTGATATCATTTTCCTCGATTTATATGACTACGTGAGTTATTATACATGCAAGAAATCATGCCTAGGCAACATGTTCAAATGTTTATGACATGATAGGGCTATTTTCGCCATGCTGGGCTATTTGCCTTAACCGTAATCATACTCTACAGTCATGATGGTTACATCTGCATATTATATCTCGATCTCCGTGCACTTTTGATAAGCTGTCTCACATGTTATTGGTGTCCTTGTACGTAATACAAGTTTGAACCGCATTTGAGACATATTGTGTTATTCCGTGTTATAAAATTGGATTGTGTTTCTTTGAGACGTCTACATAATGAGACTTGAGCGAGTTGTTGACTGATGCAGGCCATAGAGTCGTATTGATATGGATATTTGGATCGGGATGCACGCCCTAATGGTTATATTGATATTGAGGTGACCCATATACCAGGCCCCATATTGGGCAAAACTGTACTGATTTGAAGCTACGTGTGCATCAGGCCCCACTAATTGGGCTTTGTGATTATGATTAGCGCTTGGGTAGGATCCGCCCCTCCAGAGTCTGACATGCCAGCAGTGGGCCTCGGCACAATGTTATATACACGTGCTCGATGATGGGCAGTTATGTGAAGCACCTGTACAGGGCTAAGTGTGATTATTTTGATGGATCCACGGTGATATTGTTTGGGGAATTTGAGCTAGGCACCTGGAGTGTGCTAAGATTGTGTGTACTTAATAATTCCATTGTGAAAGTGATTTCTTGACATGTAGGCGTAGAGATATACTTTCCTTATGCTAGACTGTGACACGACATTCGATTACATGACATGTAGGCATAGAGATATACCTTTCTCATGCTTGACGGTGATATTACATTTGATTATTTGACATGTATACTTGCCATGTAGGCATAGATATCTATTTTCCACATGATAATTGGTGAATAAAAAGGGATAATCTGATGTTGTAATTGGGAAAAAATATTGTTCTTTTGATAAAATCATGTTAATTGATTTTAGTAAAAGATTTTAACTTTATTTGTTATACTTAAAAAGCATGATACTCTCCCGTAACTGTGAACAAGCCGAGCATAGTATCTCTTAAGTTATTCACTTTTGCTATCTTATTTACATTATTATCAATTGTCATTGGCTATTGATATTTGACTCTGACTATTTTTCGAGCTTGTCACTATATTCAACCTGAGGTTAGGGTTGCTACTTATTGAGTACATGCGGTCGATAGTACTCATACTACACTTTTGCACCTTGCCTGTAAGTCTTGAAGTTGACGTTGCTCTATATGGCGGAAGCTGTCATTGAAGATGTACCTATGTTCCAGTGATAGCTGCCACTTTTCCTTAGTAGTTTTAGATTTTGAAATTCTATTTATGTATATTTCGAACAGACGGTGTATTTGTTTTGTACCAACTTTGTAAATTCTAAATCTTAGAATCTCATGACTTGTACTACAAATCTTTTGGAGTTTGTGTGGAAATTCAGTTTTTTTACTCATTTACTTTTACTATTCTCATATGAGTTGTGTTGTATGTATTTGGCTTATCTAGCGGGTTGGATTTAGGTTCCATCACAACTAGTTGGATTTTGGGTCATGACAAGTTAGTATCAGAGCTCTAGGTTCATAGGATCTATGAGTCATGAGCAAGTGTCTAGTAGAATCTTGTGGATCGGTATGATGATGTCTGTATCTATCTTCGAGAGGCTATAGGAAATCTAGGATAAACTTTCCATCTTTTTTTCCTTACCTTGAGGCCTTGATTCAGCTTGGAGCATTTGATTTCCTTCCACTCACTCGTACGTGATGCTGAGCATTTGGTATCATTTGTGCCTCGACTGCTTGTGATGTCATGGATGAGGTGTGAGACGTATTCTTTATCTTGTGAAGGTGGGCCAGTCTGGAGGACTTGAGACCGGATTCAGACCGCAGCTTGGGCTCTGTGGTTTCGATTGTGTGCGTATGTGCTTTTGGACTTATACGTCCGGTAGTGTCCCTGGAAGTGGGATTTATGGCTAAGTGAGTGGATAGATGGCTATATGATGAGTATGATGTGACTCTGGGATGTGTTCGGATGGCCTGTATGTGACGAGAGGAGTTTGTTTGAGATGTGGAAAGGACTATTAGGTACTTGATTTCTATTTTGATGTGTTGTAGACTCCTGAGTTATGAGTGTGTTAGGGATCTTTCAGTTGTGCGTTTGTGGAATGAAGTGTGTTCTTATGTCTTTTTGACGCGTTCAGACTCGGGACGATTTAGCGATTTCATAGTGTTTGTGGCCATGAAAGAGCACAAAGAGATGCCAGTTTGGGGCTAAGCAGGGGGGTTATCTCCTGCGGGATGTTCTGAGGTTGTGTGATTCTTATGATGATTATGTAGAGAGTTTCTTTCTAACGGTGGGTTACAGGTGTTGCATTTTGAGTTTGGACCGCTTAAGGATGTTGACTTGACTATCACGAGGATCAATGCGAGCTTAGTAGATGATTTGAGTAGGACCATGACAGAATATTTGGAGTGTAAGTTTAGCGACATGTCGGGGGAAGCGGATGTGGAAGTAAGGCTTGACTCGCTAGTCATCCCTAAGAGAGAGAATTTTAAGTACCTAGGGTCTATTATCCAGGGAGATAGGGAGATCGACGGGGATGTCATGATTCGTATCGAGGTGGGTGGATGAAATGGAGGTTAGCGTCTAGAGTCCTGTGTGACAAGAATGTACCACCGAAAATTAAAGGTACATTCTACAGAGCGATGGTTAGATCGGTCATGTTGTAATGGGGCAGAATGTTGGCCAGCCAAGATTTTAGATATCCAGGAGAAGAAAGTAGCAGAAATGAGGATGTTGAGATGGATGTGCGGGCACACTATGATGGATAAGATTAGAAATGAGGATATTCGGTAGAGGGTGGGCGTGGCTCTCGTGGATGACAAGATGCGGGATGCGAGGCTTAGGTGGTTCGGGCACATGCAGAGGAGGAGCCTAGATGCTCCAATTAGAAGGTGTGAGCGTTTGGCACTAGCAGTTATGAGAAGAGGTAGAGGGTGGCCTAAGAAGTACTGGGGCGAGGTGATCAGACATGACATGGCGCAGCTTCAGATTTCCGAGGACATGGCCCTTGATAGGAAGGTGTGAAGGTAGAGCGTTAGGGTTGTAGGTTAGGGGGTAGTCAAGCATTTCTCCTCGCTGCGCTGGCTAGACTGATAGTGTTTCCTCTAGGACTGCTAGTGGGTTTTATTGTGTTACACTTTTTTTTTTTGCTGGCTTTCACATTTTGCCCCTTCCATTTATTTGTTGTATTTTACGATGCTAATACTATTTTTCTTGTTTCTGTTGTGGTTACGAATATATTTTACGATGCTAATACTATTTTTTTGGCTTCTGTTGTGGTTACGGATCTATTGTCTCTGGGCCGAGGGTCTCCCAAAAGTAGCCTCTCTACCCTTCAGGGTAGGGGTAAGGTCTGCATATATTCTACCCTCCCCAGACCCTACTAGTGGGATTTTACTGGGTTGTTGTTGCTGTTGTTGAGCTTATGAAGCGTTTAGTTGAATTACGGTGTGGGGTTATGGCAGTAATGGAGTAAGGGTATTGTGGGTTATCAGATGTTTTGATCCATAACTTCGAGCCAAGAGGGGGAGTCTGCTATCGACGATCAGATTGCATGGTCATGTGTTACATTAGATCCGTCCTGAGGCATGTTCGTGGATCAGTTATGATTTGAAGAGGTTGGTATTAAGGGTGACTCGAGCAAGGAAATTTCAGGATGCATGATGTATTATGCTTAGTGGATATGTAGAAATCTTGGGATAATTCGGGTGTGGTATTCGAGGTGGAGGTAGTGTTCATGAAGTAGGGATTTCACTCAGTTGCTTAGAGGTATGGGTTGCTTCTTAAGGTATTTGTGTACTAATGGAGCACAATTCGTTCGGCCCGTTTTGGTGGTACGTTAGAGATTTGGGTGGAGTGGATGACTCTCGGGGGGGTTGTAATGGGTTTAAGATTCATATGTGGTATTTGAGGAATTTCCGGATTTGTAAATGGCTAAAATATGAAATTTACAGTGGATGGTGCCGAGACTTGCGGTATTTCTATACCATTATGGATTTTATATTTCAGTAACATAAAGGTAAAGGAAACAATTTCAGATTTAAATAAGGTCTCCTCGAAGTGGGTATCTCGGATGTGACATTTTTGGGTACTTACAAGGGAATACAATGGCTTATGGGCTTTGGTGCGATGTTATTCATGCTAGGATCTCTTGTGGTGAGTGCTGGGTTAAAGATCGTAATTTACTGGCAATAAAAAGTGCTAACTTGAAGGCAAGTCGAGAGGAACTCGAAGAAATAGATCATCTTGGTAGTGGTTTAGATTGGCACTATAATGGGAATGATCATTTATTTTTGTTCTCTTGGTGTGGTGTGGTTCTACGGGTGTTTTGTGGCAATACTCTTGGGCTTGGTGACCTACATGACTTGATTGAGTTAGAGGAATTCAGTTATGATGGCTTGGTTATGTGCAAATGGGTTTCATAGAGTTCCCGATGATTTCTACCACGGCTTGAGATGGATGTCCTCTACAAGCATAGGGGAGTTTGTTGTGCGTTGTGATTTTCTCCTGAATGGGATCGAGTGGAAGGTTTCTAGCTGATGGAATATTTATTCTACTTGTGACTTAGAGTTGTTAATGGAATTCTCGTGCTTTCATATGATGGTATGTTAGAGGCGGTGCGGTCGTGTGGGATTGAGATTTACATGTGCAAGTTTACAATTAGTTTCAAAAGAAAGGTCATGAGATCTAGACTGCATGGACAGCTTCAGATATATAGAAGAATGTTGGCACTATTTGGTATCACCTAGGAAGAGTGCACATTTCAGAAGGCACCTTGTATTTTGACGTGTTGAGCTTGCGGAACAGTTCTCTCGGTTGAGTCTCTGTTAGTTTTTTGGTGCATTTGAGTTGTTCCTTATTTGTGCACAGATTGCATGGTATGTGCTCTAGGTGTTATTAGTATGGCATGTCGGTCGAGCAGCTTGTAACGGGTTAGATGATGTTATTGTACCTGGAATGAGCACTTTCAAGATTGAGTAAGGTATGTTTGGAGATGTGATGATGTCACTAGTCAGCTTAGAATTTGGGCTATGGTTCTTATTGGGTAAGAGAGCTCCACAACTTGTTGATTTGATTGGTGGTTATGAGTCTCTACGAGTTTCTTCCATCATTGACAATGTAGAAAGAGTTAGAACAAGGTTTTATTTGATATGAGGTTTGTTACCTGTACTGCATTCGTTATTGAGCAGCTATTATGGTCGAAAGTTATTGCTATGAGTATATGAGTTATGCGGTATATCATGTGATTACATCTTGGGTTATGGTTATGGCTGTGATAAAAGCTTGTTTAGACTTATACAGCGTATGGATGTGAGAATCGGGTCTGGTAATGGATTATGGACATTGGAAATTGGGTTCCAAGATTTATGGAGTAAGGTTGAAGGAAGAATCTTCGGTTATGTTGAGTTGACGGACTTATATGGATTGGGTTGATGTGGGATCACCCCTGAGTATATGCATGGTGAGTTTACGCAGTTATTTGATGGCTTTGTAACGACTCTTGGCACGTTAGAGGACGAATGTATGTTTAAGTGTAGGGGAGAATGTAACGACCTAACCAGTCATTTTGAGCATTTGAATTATATTCGATGGTTCGAGGGTAGGAGTAGCTTCATATCATGTATTACGGCAAGTGTGTATCGTCGGTTTCGATTTTCGGGTGATTTGGGATTGATTTGGAAGAATGTTTCTCATCTAGAAACATTAAGTTGGAAGAGTTGACCAAGTTTGACTATTTAGTATATGACCCCCGATCGGAGTTTTGACGGTTCTGTTAGGTCAAGATGGTGATTTTGGACTTGTGCGTATGCCCAGATTTTTATTTGGACGCTTCTAGAAAATTTTGGCCATAATTGGCGAAAGTTGGCAATTCAAAGGTTTGAAAGGTTCATAAGTTTGAACAGGAGTTGACTTTAATGATATTGGGTTCGGGTTATCATTTTGAGAGTTGGAATAGGTTCGTTATGTCATTTGAAACTTGTGTGCAAAATTTGAGGTCATTTCGGGTTGATTTGATATGATTCAGCACGAGTTTTTGAAGTTGAAAGTTCAAATGTTCATAAAGTTTGATTTGAGGTGCGATTCACGGTTTTGATGTTGTTATGTGTGATTTGAGGCCTCGAGTAGGTTCGTATTGTGTTTTGGGACTTGATGGTATGTTCGGACGGGGTCCCGAGGGGCTCGAGTGAGTTTCGAGGTGGTTTCGGACCATTGTTAGGCCCCTTTCAACTGCTGGTTTTTGGCTACTTCGGTGTACACTGTGATCGTGAAGCTCTGGGCCGTGATCGCGAAGATTAAAATGGAAAATTGGACCTTTAAATCGCGTTCGCGGAGGAAGCTTCAAGTTCACAAAGAAGAAATTTCTAGTGTCACTAAGCTGACTTCGGGAGCTTATCTTGAAACCTATAAAGAATTTTGAGGTGATCCAAATACGAGAGTTGTAGCTCTTTGTTTCTAGTTTTTAGAAAATAAAACCGTTTCTCGTTTGGAGTTTATACATAAACTTATGGCCGACACACTATAGGCTATCTGGGAAGAGTTTGGGATGGGTTAATGGAAGTTTTTCATCGCAATAGCGGGGAAAAGGGTGTGATCGCCAAGGGTAAAAACTTTGATGGACCATTTTGGAATCGCGATCGCAAGGTTTGTGACTGTGATCGCACTAGATACCACTAGGGAGCTCGTATTTTGGCTATTTGGGAGATGATTTCACCACATGGATTGGGGAAAGTACTTTCTACTAGGATTTGATTATATTTCATGATTCTATCTTTTGTTTTGGCATTTGATTCATTATTTTAGAAAATAAATTGGGTGTTCTTGTCTAAACTTTCCTAAAGTGATTATTTGAGTTTTGAACATCGAGTCAGAGTCGAATTTGAGTGAAATTAATATGGTTAGACTCGTAATTGAAAGGGTTCTCGAGTTTCAAAAGTTTTGTTGGGTTTTGAGGTGTGGGCTCGAGGTTGAATTTTTTGTTGACTTTGAGTATTTGATTAAATACTCGATCTTTATCATTTGGGTTTTGTTTCCTTTGGCATTATCTGATGTATTTGAGTTGTTTTTGTCTAGTTTCGAGCCGTTCGGAGGTCGATTCGCACGGGATCGCATTTCTAGAGTATCGTTTGGCTTGCTCGGTATTTGATTTGGCTTGTTTGAGCTAAGTAACATATCTAAACTTTGATTTGAGGGTAACTAAACTTGAGAACTAAGATATTTGAGATGGGTTTGGGGGTGACGCATGCACTAGGCTATTATGTGCCCTTTTTTACTATCATGTTTCTTTGATGTCATTTTTCCTCCATTTATATGACTACGTGTGTTATTATTCATGCTAGAAATCATGCCCATGCTACTTGTTCAATTGTTTGAGACATGATAGGGATATTTTCCCCGTGTTGAGCTATTTGTCTTGGCCGTAATTATACTGTACAGTCATGATGATTATATCCACATGTCGTATCTCTGTCTCTTTGCGCTTTTGATATACTGTCTAACATGTTATTGGTGTCCTTGTACATGACCCGAGTTTGAACCGAATTTGAGACATATTGTGCTATTCCATGTTATATAATTGGATTGTGTTTCTGAGAGATGTCTACATAATGAGACTTGAGCGGATTGTTAACTGATGTGAGCCATAGAGCCGTTTTGATATGGATATTTGGATCGGGCTGCACGCCACAACGGTTATTGTGATATTGAGGTGACCCGTATTCCAGGCCCCATATTGGGCTAAGCTATACTAATTTGTGGTCAGCATGCCCCACTAATTGGGCTATGTGATTATGATTAACACTTGGATAGGATCCTCCCCTCCGAAGTCTGGCATGCCAGTAGTGGACGCAGGTACAATGTTATATACAAGTGCTCGCTGATGGGCAGTTATGCCAGGCACCCCTACAGTGCTAAGTGTGATTATTTTGATGGATCCACGGTGCGACTGTTCCGGCATTTGAGCCAGGCACCTGGAGTGTGCTAAGATTGTGTGTACTTAATGATTCCACTTTGAAACTGATTTCTTGACATGTACACTTGACACGTAGACGTAGATATATACCTTCCTCATGCTAGACTATGACATGACATTCGATTACTTGACATGTATATTTGACATGTAGGCATAAAGATGTACCTTTCCCATGCGAGACGGTGATATGACATTTGATTACTTGAAATGTATACTTGCCATGTTGGCATAGATATGTATTTTCCACATGATAATTGGTGAACAAAAAGGGCTTATCTGATGTTGTAATTGGGAAAATAATACAGTTCTTTCGATAAACTCATATTAATTGATTTCAATGAAAGGTTGAACTTTAACTGTTATACCTGAAAGCATGATTACTCTCCCGTAACTGTGAAGGACCCGAGCATAGAGTCACATTAGTTATTCACTTCTGTTGTCTATTTTACACTGTTATGAAGTGTCATTGGCTATTGATGTTGGACTTCACCATTTTTCGAGCTCCTCGCTGCTTTCAACTTGAGGTTAGGTTTTTTTACTTATGTACTACATGGGGTTGGTTGTACCCATACTACACTTCTGCACCTTGTACGCAGATCTTGGAGCTGACGTTGTGTATGGCGGAAGCTGGCATTAAAGATGTACCTACGCCCCGGTGATAGCTGCCATTTATCCTTGGTAGCTTCAAATTTTGAAATTCTGCTTATGTATATTTCAAGCAAACAGTGTATTTATTTCGTACCGACTTTGTAAATTCTAAGTCTTAGAAGCTCATGACATGTACTACCACTCCTTGGGAGTTCTTATGGAAACTCAGTTATTTTACTCATTTACTCTTTCCATTCTCATATGAGTTGTGTTGTATGTACTTGGCTTACCTAGCGGGTTTGATTTGGTGCCATCATGACTAGTTGGATTTAGGGTCGTGACAATGACCACGACTACAAAACCTTTGACTGCAGTGTCTTGCAAAACGATGTAGAGCGTCTCCTCAAACAAGGGTACCTCACTAAGATCTTCAACGAAAAGGGAAGAAATCATACATGAAGAACCAGAGAAAGGAGGAACCACCGCGAGCTCCATCTCAAAAGCGTGTGGTCACTGTCATCTTTGGAGGTGAAGCGGTGAATGGTGTCACATAAGCTCTCAAAGATATCAATCACCCATGAGAAGCGACCTGATAGATCCTCGCCATAGAAGAAATCATATTCAATGATGAGGACGCAGATAGACTGCTCATGCCATACAACGACAGACTGGTAATTACTATATGAATTGTTGATAATGATATTAGACATATTTTACTTGACCCAAGTAGCTCGTCCAACATCATTCAAATGCGACTAATCAACGAGATGCATCTTAAGGATTGGATTATCCCAAAAGCACTACTACTCTGCTGATTCAATAACTCCAGTAAAATAACTAAAGGCGAGATCACCCTAAGGACCTTTGCAAAAGCGGTAACTCGAGATACTCAATTCCATGTCGTGGTAGGGGACATGATCTACAATCCTATCCTGGGAAGACCATGGACACATGACATGGATACGATACCGTCAACCTTGCACTAACTTGTAAAATTGCCTTTATCATGGAGGATCAGAGAAATCTAAGGAGAGCAAAGAACAGCCTGGAAGTTAATTTAATCATAGCCGCCAATATTATTCCTAAAGGAAAGGCAGGTAATTATCAACTACAACAACCTGTGCCAGTGCAAGACGAATTAGTTTTTGGAGATCGAATCGTTGAGTTGAAAAAAAAAACAAGAACTGTCGTTTCAACCATTAAAAAACCTAAATTTTAATCTTAATCATCCATGGGCCAGTTGGAAGGTCTACATTTGTTTGGGACTGACCCCCAAATAGAAGCATAAGTTAAATGAATTCTTACGTGATAACTCTAATTATTTTTCTTGGTTTCATACAGATTGTGGGCTTAGCTTCTATCTTCGCCCTTTTGTTGGAAGAAGCTTTAACAGCTTTCTTCCTCTTACCTTGGGCAGACTCTGCTGCTTCAACATAGGACCTTAGTGTCAAAGCCTCTACAATAGCAGCAACAAGATTGATCTCTTGTCTATCTATAGCGTCTTTAAAAATAAAGAGAGACTAACATAGAGGAAACGAAAATATAGAGAAGAAAAAATCAAAGAAGACACTGATAAAAGATAAAATCAATGATGCCAATTGTGTACATTTATAGGCAAAGGGCAAAGCCAAGAATCTCTAGAGAATCGAGGTAGCACCAATCACTAAGAGCAGCAATCATTGCCTAGAAAATTGCTACAGGTAGGCCTGTGATATTTTGCCACGTGTCAAGACCATTAATAAGCGAATGTGCACATCTCTCATCAATCATAAGTCAAATCACCACCATATTAGGGATATGAAAGAGTAATGTTTCCTGCTAAGTATGCCTATCAAGATTTGTCATATTAGAAGTTTCCCTTTCATTAGTAATTCCTACGAAGCACCCAGAAAACGGGGGGACTACGATATTGGTAAAACAAGCCTATTTGATGGCTAGATCAATGGTGTTAGTGTAACTAGCTCAAGTCTCTTTAGATAAGTTGCCATACGCAGGACTTAAGACTGAGGCCTATTCAAAAGTTCACAGTTGGTAATAGACTATTTCGATAAGTTGCCATACACGACACTTAAGACCAGGAACCATTCAAAAGATCGCAGTTTCCATTGAATTCTTTCAATAAGTTGCCATACGTGACACTTAAAATTGGAGAATGTACAAAAGATCACAGCCGACAACAGACTTTTACCGTATCCGGCACTTAAAATCGAGACTGTTCAAATAATTGCAATCAGTTACAACTCTCATTACCCATGTAATTAATCCCAATGGTAAAGAATTTTCAATATTTCCAAATAACTCACACCCTAAAACAAAGAGGAGACGTCCTCTTCATAGGCTGCAGCAATCATGACACATAAGCATGCGAAAGTTGAAAAGTCGTATAAGGCATTCTTAACCTATTTTTTTATTTACTCAATAAATTCATCTATGCGTATCCAATAAGACTGCAGCAATCATGACATGTAAGTATGCGAAAGTTAAAACAAAAGAGCGTAATTAAGTTTACTATTATAAAAAGGTACAAAAGGTCAATCATTCAAAAACTATTACAAAGGAGATCTTGGAGAGCCTCCTATTTCCAGTGGGGTGATTAGGACGAAGAAGGTAGAGAGGAAGAAATATTAGTCACAAAAGCTTGGGGAAAAGGTTGCGCTTCCGCACCCTCATTCCCGGGGACTACAACAGGGGCCTCGTGCTCATCTTCTGGATCCCCCTCAACTCTTGACCCATTAGAG
The DNA here is from genome assembly GCA_002018475.1 of Nicotiana obtusifolia. Classification (NCBI taxonomy): domain Eukaryota; kingdom Viridiplantae; phylum Streptophyta; class Magnoliopsida; order Solanales; family Solanaceae; genus Nicotiana; species Nicotiana obtusifolia. The sequence continues at coordinate 18,972 of MCJB01040524.1, read as the reverse complement.
TCACCAGAGGCAGTGGAACTTGAAGACTTTTCTTTATCCACAAGGGCATCTACCGTAGTAATTTCTTCATCCAAGGAGAAAGTTTCACGATCCAAAATCCCACCAACGGCCGTCATGGCGCCTAACCCGCTTGCTAGGCAAGCTAACACATAACAATAACACTAGGATCTAATTATTAAGCCATTTAACTATTTTCTGACATAAACGACAACGTGGGATAAATATCAATTCAATACCATAAATACATAATCAGTGACAAAGTCTATACATGACCACAACTGTCTACAACAACAACAACAACAACAAACCCAATAAAATCCCACAAGTGGAGTCTGGGGAGGATAGTATGTAGGCAGATCTTACTCCTACCGATAGGAAGGCAGAGAGGCTATTTTCGGGAGACCACAACTGTCTACGACGCCCAAAACCCAGTGTCACTGCATCACGAGCATCTAATAAGAGCAGCAAGAATCAACTGAATATATACATTTGTCTGAAAAAATCAAACAGATAGAAATAAAAATATAGGGAAGAGGGACACTATGTGTTGTGGATCGGATCAAGTTAGGCAGCTCACCACGAAGTCTCCAGTAATACTCCTATTCAACTCAAGGGGGTTACCGCAAATACCAATCTTAGAATCTGCACAAAAATGTGAAGAAGTATAATATGAGTACAAAACCACAGTAATTAGTAAGTATCAATCCAGCCTCGAAAAAGTAGTGGTTAGAGGTTGACTCTGACAACTATTAACAACTCAATAAGCATATCAGGTATAAATAGAGCAGGAAATAAAATACAATATCATTAATCAGGTTTGCTAATAGAACCACAATAAAACTTGAATTTAGACATGTTTTTCAGACAAGGAAATAAAATACAACATCAATCATCTCAGTTCTTTCAATAATCATGATAAGAGTCAGTCCATAGTCATATAAATATATGAAAGAGCCATTGCACGGGTCGAGGCTGCCAGTGCAAGCTCACAATCCAACATCAAATCTCACAACACAAATTCGTATACATATATCCGACAATGGTCAAGTGTCTAAACTAGCACCAATCTCAATGTATGCACTTACAGGGTCCATGGTAACATGGTAATCACCTGACTCCAGAGTGACAGCACCAATCTAAGCATCATTGAGGCGTGCAAACAAATCTATATATAGTCATAATATTATTGTGGTGTGCAACCCCATCCACCGATCTATATAATAACATAGTGTACAACTCGATCCACAAATATCCCCATGGTGGCGTGCCACTTGGTCCACACATGTAACTGTGGCGTCGTGCCACCTGATCCATATATAATATCATTGCAGTGTGCAACTTGATCCACAAAACATCATTAATATCCAAGAGGCCAGAAGAGAGATATTCATAAAAATCAATTTCATGTCTTAAGAACCTGACTCAAAAGAGAAATGAAGACCGGACTAAAAGAGATCTCCCTTTCGACGATTGAACATGAGTTTTATATCCAGAGTGGAACTGAAGTTAGCTATTCCTCCCCACTAAAAAGAGTAATTGACAATCTCGAGAACCTAAATAAAACAATAAAAGTGAGCGTACGCTAAGGTGACGGAAGCCTCACTATCTTTGTATGCTTCGTCGCCCGGTCTTAATGTGAAAGAAAAATGTCGTCCCGCCATAGCAGACAGTTTGCTTCCTCTATTGTCGCTGCCCAGATCTTGGCAGCTCTCAACCATAGAAAACTGTTTTATATATGCAACAAATATGCTCTCGTGTCCCTAAACACAATTCGGTATTGAGGAAGTCCCAATTCGAATTTGGATCTTGACATGTTAGTGGTTTTTAACCGTAGACATTTTGCCGGGAAGTTGGTGGGCTTATCATGAATTAGGTCGGGGTGCTTGGTGGTTTTGGGAGAGCAACCGCTGGGGTTTCCAGCACTAATAGCTGAACTAATCAGATGGGCTGCGCTCTAAATCATTTCGAAATAATTTTAGGATATTTGTTCATAATATCCATGGAGCCAAAAGTATCATCTTTCACAATATCCAGATCTCAAACTTATAGATTTACATATGTGGCAATATAATTAATGGCACCAGATCAAAATAAACAGGGCCCACATGGTTAAAACCCGAATAAAGAGCTGGATACCGACTACACATAATCCCACGAGTCTAAATATGTGAGTAGATTAAAAAACCAAGTCCAAATCGACTTCCTAATTTCCAATTTACACTCTCAAAAATTGTAGAAAACCTCCCAAAATTTCTATTTCGAATTCCATAATCTATCTGTAATAATCGATGGGAAAACAAGATATATTATCAAAATCAGGTAAAAGTCACATTATTCTCTTGCCTTGTGTGAAAATCCTCTTCAAAAATTTCCCCTCTCCAAGTCTAAGGCTCAAAATATGAAATAATGGGCAAAATCCTGAAAACAGCAACTTCAGTAATCTGCCCAGATGTACCTTTCGCAAATGCGGCCACTCCTTCGCGTTCGCGAAACAAAAAATCTGCCCCTACTCGAATCCTTCACCGTAATCATAGAAGACTCACGATCGTGAAGCTCACCTAGATCAAACATAATGCAAACGTGTCTTCCACCACGTGAACGCAAACACCAAGCGCCCGGCCACGCTTTTCCTTTACACGAACGCGTGCACTCCTATGCTAACGCGGAGACCGGTCTACCAATATTTCCTGAATGCATAACTGGCCATCCGAATGTGAATAACAAAGCACAAGATCCCAACATACACTATGTGAACGCGATCATCCATTTGCGATCGCGAGCACATCAGAGGCATCAGAAAAACCAGCAATGCAAGCTCATCTGAAATGGTCAGAAACAACCCTGAAACTCACCTGAGCCCCTCGAGACCCCATCTGATCATACCAGCAAGTCCAAATACATCATCCAAATATATACCAAGGTTCTAAAAACCTCAAATAACATCAAAATCTAGAATCAAAGATTAATTCATTCTCTTAACTTTCAAACATTCAAACTTCATCAAACGCGTCCAAATCATACTTAGACAATACAGATCACAACCAAACCTTTCATACAAGTTCCTATAAACCAAATGAACATATCCAAGGTCTAAAATTCACAATAAGAGCCTGATAGCACCAAAATCCACTCCGGGTCAAGCCTATGAATACTCCAATTCTTCAAATAATTAAATTTCAACAAATAGAGCCAAAACCTTCCAGGAACAACCAAATTTAAATCTGAACGTACACCCAAGTTGTGGAATTTAAATCTGTGAAAACCTATTGGAATTTTAAATCACCACCCGAATTTATTTACTCAAAAGTTAAATTTTGGTCAACTCTTTGTCACGACCCTGATTTTCCTCCGTAGGACGTCGTGATGGCACCTAGTCTCTAAGACTAGGTAAACCAGACAATTTGCGAAATAATGGAATATAAACTGAACTCGAAACACAGCAAATAGAGGTAAACAACAGGGGGCACTCCCGAGGTACCGCCTCGTAGTCCCAAATGTAAATACACGACAGGGGAGCTCCCGAGGTACCGCCTCGTAGTTCCAAAAGTAAATACACAACATGGGAGCTCACGAGGTACTGCCTCATAGTCCCAAAATTAAATATATAATGGGAAGCTCCTGAGATACCACCTCGTAGCCCCAAAAGCAAATATGCAACAGGGAGCTCTCAAGGTACCGCCTCGTAGTCCCAAAAGTAAATATACAACTCATAACATATGGATCAACGAATTTACAGCAAGGAATCTTACAATTAAAGACTGAATACAAAATCAGGGAAGTAGGTAATTCAACTAAGCATGTTGCATGAATTTCCAGTAAAAGCAGACATGTAGACATGTGGTACTAGGCTAAACCTGATAACTACACATGCTAAGGCAACTTAGTTAAGGAATTAAAAGAAGACTACTCAGCAAGAACCAGAGTTTCAACATTTACCCCGTGTACGCACTCGTCACCTCGCTTACATGGCACTCATATATTACAAATCGTTATAACAGTACAAAATCCTAAGCGGATTTCCCCCACACATGGTTAGACTAGTCACTTACCTCAAATCAAGCTCAATCAGTCAATAAGAATGCCTTTCCTAGATTTTCCGACTCCGAACGGCCCAAATCTAGCCAAAAGCAATTACATAATATAAATACAACTACAAAAAACTAATAAACCTACAACTTTAGCAATCAATTGAAAAATTACCCCAAAGTGTCGACCCGGGTCCATGTATAAGAATCGAGTAAAAGTCACAAAATACAAATATTCATTCGATATCGAGTTCACCCACACCAAAATTACTCAAATCCGATACAAAATTCTCAATAAAACCTCAAAATTCGGCCTAAGGATTTTTCCAGCTTTTTTCACAAATTTCTCAACCCAATTCCTTAATTAAAGGAAGAATAAATGATATCTTAGTGGAAATTAATCAAAAACATGTCAAGAATCCTTACCCAAATGTTTCCCCTGAAAAACCCTTGAAATTCCGTCTCAATCCGATCTCTATATCTCAAAATATGAAGAATATGGCAAACACTCGATTTAATATAGTCTGCCTAGCACTTCCACTTCTGCGGTTCAACTTGTCACTTATACGGCGCCGCTTATGCGGTCGACCAGCCACATCTGCGGAAGGTCACGCCACTGGCCAGCTGCTTCTATGGTCCGAAGCCTGCTTCTACAGGTGCGCATCTACGCAAACACGTCCGCTTCTGCGGACAGGCCTCCCAAGCACTCATCCGCTTCTGCGATCAATCTTCCACAAAAGCGACTCTGCTTCTGCGGCCTTCACGCCGCACCTGCAACCACTGGCCATCCTCATCATCCCCGCATCTGCGATCGCCCGCTCACTTCTGCGAGCTCGCACCTGCGGTCAATCTTGCACATGTGCGATTGCACCAAAAATTGTGCCTTTAGCCATTCTCACAAGTCCAAACTGATCTGTTAACAATCTAGAATCCACCCGAGGCCCTGGGATCTCGACCAATTATACCAACCAGTCATAAAACATCATACGAACTTAGTCGAGTCTTTTAATCACATCAAACAACGCTAAGAACACGAATTGCGCATCGATTCAAGCCTAATAAACTTTAAAACATCAAACTCCTACATCTGATGCCGAAACCTATCAAATCAAGTCCGATTGACCTCAAATTGTGCACACAAGTCATAATTGACATTACATACCTACCCCAACTTCAGGAATCGAATCCGACCCCGATATCAAAATATCCACCCTTGGTTAAACATTCCAAAAATGATCTAATTTTCCAACTTTCGCCGATTGACGCTAAAATGACCTACGGACCTCCAATTCAACATCCGAACACACTCCTAAGACCAAAATCACCCTATGGAGCTATTTGAACCATCAAAACTCCATTTCGGAGTCGTCTTCACAGAAATCAAAATACGATCAAATCCTACGACTAAAACTTCCAGTTTAGGGACTATGTGTCCCATTTCACTCCAAAACCAAAAACAAATCCTTCCAGCAAGACATGTAACGACAAAATGAAATAGAGGGAGCAATAAATAGGGGTTCGGGCTAATACTCTCAAAAGGACCGGTGGGGCCGTTACATCCTCCCCCTCTTAAAACAAATGTTCGTCCTCGAACGAGTATAGAGACATACCTGAAGTTGTTAAAAGATGAGGATATCAGCTATGCATGTCATGCTTGGTCTTCCAGGTCGCCTCCTCGACCGGATGACCCCTCCACTGCACCTTTACTGACGCGATGTTCTTTGACCTCAACATTCGGACCTGCCTGTCCAAGATGGCCACTGGCTCCTCAATATATGATAGATCCTTGTCCATCTGGACTGAGATTAACTCTAACAGATGAGACGGACCGCCATGATACTTTTGGAGCATGGAAATATGGAATACTGGATGAACTGCAGATCGACTAGGTGGTAGTGCAAGTTTGTAAGCCACCTCTCTGACCCTCTCAAGAATCTCAAAAGGCCCAATATATCTAGGGCTCAACTTGTCCTTCCTCCTGAACCTCATAACACCCTTCATGGGTGAAACTTGGAACAAGACCCGCTCCCAAACCTTGAATGCAATATCGCGAACCTTCCTATCCACATAAATTATCTTGCCTGGACTGGGTTGTACGGAGTCAATCCTGAATCAATTGAAAACTCCGGTGATCGGTGAAAACTCACAAGGGACACCATACAAATAGTTCCACCAGATCTTCAAGGCATGAACAATAGCTGCTATCTCGAGGTCGTGGACACGATAGTTCTTTTCATGCACCTTCAGCTGTCTAGACATCTAGACAATCACCCCTACCGTCCTTCATCAACGCCGCGCCTAGACCAATGCACGACGCATCAAAATATACCATATAGGACCACGAACCAGTAGGCAACACTAACATTGGGGCTGTAGTCAGAGCAGTCTTAGCCTTTGAAAGCTCTCCTCACGCTCCTTGGTCCACCTGAACAGAGCACCCTTCTGGGTCAATATGGTCATAGGTGCTGCAAAAGACGAGAAAACCTCTACAAATCAACGGTAATACCGCGCCAAGCCAAGAAAGCTAATGACGGTCTAGGCCAACTTTGCACTACTTCAATCTTCTTCGAATCTACCTTGATCCCCTCACTCGATACCATATGACCTAATAATGCCACTGAATCTAGCCAGAACTCCCACTTCAAAAATTTTGCATAAAATTTCTTTTTTCTCCAGGTCTGAAGCACAGTCCTCAGGTACTGCTCATGATCCTCCCGACTCTGGGAGTACACCAGAATGTCGTCAATAAACACAATGATGAAAGAGTCAAAATAGGACTGAATGCACTATTCATCGAGTGCAAGAATGTTGATGGGGCGTTGGCCAGCCTAAAAGACATCACAAGGAAATTGTAATGACCATACCGAGTCCTGAAAGCAGTCTTCGAGATATCTGGCTCCCGAATCTTCAACTGATGATAGCCTGAATGCAAGTCGATCTTAGAGAACACTCTAGCACCCCTGAAGCTGATCAATTAGGTCATCAATACATGGAAAAGGATACATGTTCTTCACTATAACCTTATTCGACTAGCGATAATTAATACACATTCGCATAGAATCGTCCTTCTTCTTTACAAACAAGACGGGATCACCCTAAGGCAACACACTGGGCCGAATGAAGCCCTTATCAAGCGACTCTTGCAACTGTTCCTTTAATTCTTTCAACTCTGCTGGGGCCATACAATAAGGTGGTATAGAAATGGGTTGAGTGGCTAGTAACAAATCAATGCCAAAGTCATCATCTCTGTCGGGCGGCATGCCCGAAAGATTTGTAAGGAATACATCTAGAAAATCCCTCACTACTGGAACTGACTCGACGATAGGAATGTCAACACTAACATCCCTCACATAAGCTAGATATGTGTCACACCCCTTCTCAACCATCTGCTGAGCCTTTAAAAATGAAACAACTCTACTAGAAACATATCTAAGGTACCTCTCCACTCTAGCCACAGTAGACTTGGCATAGCCAACATCACCGTTTTGGCATGACAATCAAGGATAGCGTGATAGGGTGACAACTAGTCCATGCCTGAAATAACATCAAAATCCAACATATTGAGCAATATTAAATTGGCTCTGGTCTCAAAAACACTAAGAACAATCAAACACGGCCGATACACATGGTCAACAATAATAGAATCACCCACAGTTTTAGACACATAGACAGGAGAACTCAGAGAATCACGCGATACACCCATATACGAAGCAAAATAAGATGACACATAGGAATAAGTGGAACCTGGATCAAATAAGACTGATGCGTCTCTATGACGGACCGGAACAATACCTGTGATGACAGAATCAGATGCAACTGCCTTCGTCCTAGCAGGAAAGGCGTAATATCTTTCCTGGCCTCCCCTTCTAGGGCGACCTCTACCTCTAGCTGGCTGTGCAGGTGGGGTGGCAGCTGGTGCGGTAACCATAGCCTGAGGACCCGGTGGAGCACACAGTGCCTAAGAAATTTGTGGAGGTGTTCCCCTACTAAGTCTGGGCAATCCCTCACCATATGGCGAGTGTCACCTTAATCAAAACAAGCTCTCAGAGTACGTGGCTGTTGTTGCTGGCTCGGGCCTGATTGGCTAGACTAACCATTGAAATCACCCCATACAAGTGGTATACTAGACACTGGCGGTGCATAATAGGGATCTTGGGGCCTAGAAGTGGCCGGAGCACTGCTAGCAGCTGGAAGTGCTAAATGAACATGGTGACCCATATAACCCCTGCCCTGACGAGCTGCAATTGGGGCACGAGTACCACTATAAGTTCTAGACTATCGCGACCTCTTGGCCTCTCTCTCCTCTCTCTCCCCCGAGTCAACATACCCTACAATCTCCTAGCTATCCCCACCACCTGCTGTTATGTGATGTCTATCTCCAACTCTCAGGCCATGCTGAGTTTGATACTGTGGTTGAGCCCCTCAATAAATCAGCGAATCCACTCCCGAACAATAGCAACCAAGGCTGGTGCATGCCTAGCCAAATCACCGAATCGGACCACAGACTCAGACACGGTCATAGAACCCTGGCACAACTGCTCAAGCTATGCACGCCACGCATCTCTGAGACTCTGGGGAACATATTCCCTCAACAACATATCTGGGAACTAAGTCCAAGTGAGTGAAGTTGCCTCAGTCGGACTACCTAACTCGTATGCACGCCACCACTAATAGGTCGCTCCTCTAAGCTGGAATGTAGTGAAAAAACCCCAACTAGACTCTGCAACACCCATAGTACGGAGGATATGGTGGCACTCCTCAAGAAAACCCTGGGCATCCTCTGACAACAAGTTAGTGAAAGTAGAAGGGTGGTACTTCTTGTACCTCTTGAGCCTGAGTTGCTCCTCCTCAGAAACTGCTGCTCTAACCTCGGGCTGAATTGGAGCTATCGGCTGTATTGATATGATCTCCGGAACCTAGTCGACCTGAACCCGCTGCTTTGGGTACGGGCGGCGGGAATCTATGCTCCTGCCCTGGCCTGAGATGTGGCACGAGTAAGTGGTATCAAACTTGCTTGAGCCAAGGTGCTGAACATGCTCAGAAACTGGGCTAGAGTCTCCTGGAGGACTAGTGCAGTAACAAGCGTCTCAGGTGTCTGCCCTCCAACTGGAGCTACTGGTGGCTCTTGTTTTAGCAGCTCGTGCGGGTGCTCTGGCTACACCACATGGATGTCCTTGGCCTCTACTCTGGCCCAGGCCTCTCACAGCTCTTGTAGGGGCACAGGTGTCTGGTCACCCGATCCAACTGTACGTGTCCTCACAATCTGTGAGAGAATAGAAAGACAGAAATTTAGAATCCAAAATCAAAATCTCACACGATAAGGAATCAAACAAGTGAAGCTTTTCCTAACAGTTTCATAGCCTCCCGAAGATAAGTGCAGACGTCTCCGTACCGATCCGCGAGACTCTACTAAACTTGCTTATGACTCGTAGCACTTATGAACCTAGAGCTCCGATACCAACTTGTCACGACCCCAATTTCCCTCTGTAGGATGTCGTGATGGCACCTATATCTATGACTAGGTAAGCCTAACAATTTGCAGAATAACTGAATATAAACTGAACTCAAACCTCAATACATGAAAGATAAATAAGAAATGCGATTCAAATAATTACAACTCCCAAAATAAGTCACAAGCTTCTAAGAGAAAGTCTAAGTGTCTCCATACATCAGAGTCTAAAGAGAATAAGGAAAAACAACATAATAAGGATAGAGGGGGACTTCGAGGTCTGCGGAAGCTGGCACATGTACCTTGAAGTCTCAACGTACTAGCTATCTCACTGGTATCTGGCCTGGTAAGAAGAACCTGGAGCTGCACAAAAAGATATGAGTAGCATGAGTACACCACAACAGTACCTAGTAAGTGCCAAGCCTAACCTCGGTAGAGTAGTGACAATGTCAGGTCGGGGCCCTAGTGGAAAAAAAGGGAAACAAGGTAGAAGACATAATGAAACGACTAAGAATTAAGCAATGAAGAATTACAGAAAGGTAACAACACAGCAAATAGAGGTAAACAATAGGGGGCACTCCCGAGGTACCGCCTCGTAGTCCCAAATGTAAATACATGACACGAGAGCTCCCGAGGTACCGCCTCGTAGTCCCAAAAGTAAATACACAATAGGGCAGCTCTCGAGGTATCGACTCAGAGTCCCAAAAGTAAATATGCAACGGGGAGCTCCCGAGGTACCGCCTCATAGTCCTAAACGTAAATACACAGCTCATAAATTATGGAACAACGAATTTACAAAAAGGAATCCTACAATTAAAGACTGAATATAAAATCAGGGGAGCAGGTAATTTAACTAAGCATGTTGCACAAATTTCAAGTAAGAGTTAAAACACGTAGACATATAATACTAGGCTAAACATGATAATTACACATGCTAAGGCAACTCAGTTAAGGAATTAAAAGAAGACTAGTCAGCATGAACTGGAATTTTCACATTTAGCCCGTGTACGCACTCGTCATCTCGCGTACACGGCATCACATATCACAAATTGTTACAACAGTACCAAATCCTAAGGGGATTTCCCCTACGCAAGGTTAGACAAGTCACTTACCTCAAATCAAGCTTAATCAGTCAATAAGAATGCCTTTCCCTCAATTTTCCGACTCCAAACGACCCAAATCTAGCCAAAAGAAACTACATACTATATATACAACTACAAGAAACAAATAAATCTATGACTTTAGAAAAGAATTGAAAAATCGCCCCAAAAAGTCGACCGGGACAACGTCTTGAAATCGGGTAAAAGTCACAAAATACGAACACCCATTCGATATCGAGTTCACCCATACCAAAATTACTCAAATCCAATACAAAATTCTCAATCAAAACCTCAAAATTCGGCCTAAGATTTTTTCCACCTTTTCCTCAAAGATTTCAACCCAAATCCTTAATTAAACGAAGAAAAAATGATATCTTAGTGTAAATTAATCAAAAACAAGTCAAGAATCCTTATCCAAATGTTTCCTCTGAAAAACCCTTGATATTCTGCCTTAATCTAAGCTCTATATCTCAAAATATGAAGAAAATGGCAAAGTCTCGATTTAATATAGTTGAACCGCAGAAGCGGAACTCAACTTGTCGCTTTTGCGGTGCTGCTTATGCAGTCGACCAACCGCATATGCGGAAGGTCACTGCCGCTGGCCAACCACTTATATGGTCCAAAGCCCGCTTCTACGGCCATCCTCATCATCGACCACCGGCCATCCTTCACGCCGCAACTACGATCCGCGCATCTGTGATGGCCCGCTCGTTTCTGCTAGCTCACACCTGCGGTCAATCTTGCGCAGGTGTGATTGCACCAGAACTGGTGCCTTTAGCCATTCTAACAAGTCCAAATTGATCTGTTAACCATCCGGAATCCACCGGAGGCCCCCGGGATCTCGACCAATTATACCAACCAGTCTTAAAACATCATACGAACTTAGTCGAGTCTTTTAATCACATCAAACAATGCTAAGAACATGAATTGCGCATCGATTCAATCCTAATGAACTTTAAAACTTCAAACTCCTACATCCGATGACGAAACCTATCTTCAAGTCCTATTAACCTCAAATTTTGCACACAAGTCATAAGTGACATGACGGACCTACTCCAACATCCGGAATCGCAATTCGACCCCGCTATCAAATTGTCCATCACCGGTCAAACTTTCCAAAATCATCCAATTTTCCAACTTTCGCCAATTGACGCTAAAATTACCTACGAGCCTCCAATTCAACATCCGAACATGCTCCTAAGACCAAAATCGCCATACGGAGCTATTGGAACCATCAAAACTCAATTCCAGAAACGTCTTTACAAATATCAAACTACGGTCAAATCCTACGACTTAAACTTCCAATTTAGGGACTATGTACCCCATTTCACTCCGGAACCAAAAACAAATCCTCCCAGCAAGTCACGTAACCACAAAGTAAAATAGAGGGAAATAGGGGTTCGAGGCTAATACTCTCAAAACGACCGGTCGGGTCGTTACACTCTTCCCACTTAAAGCTTCCAAATTGAGAATTACTCTATCAAATAAATCCTGAACCTTGCGAATATCAAAGTTCAACCATACGCGTAAGTCATATTAAATCATACGAAGCTACTCAAGGCTTCCGACCATTGAACGAAATGCTAGAGCTCAAAACGACCTTTCAGGTCATTAAAGAAACACTCGGAACGAACTTCATGGAGGGCCTTTTGGCTAGCTAGTAGGTAGGCATAATCTTTATCTTCTTCCACCTCCTCTTTAATCTCTTTTATTTCTGAGTGAACATCAGTCCATTAAGCCCACAACATGTTCCTATCTGCCTTAAAGACCTCCAATCGACCCATAAGATAAACCACCTTTGCGGATAGCTTCCGGTATCAGTCCTCAAAGGCTTGTGTCTCGAAAATAAGGGGACTCTGTTGCTCCACGATTCTTAGGAGCGAATCTTCTTTCCTCTTAATGACAATCTCGAGGTTCTGCATCTTTTGGTCCAACTTGCCAAATTGGCGGGAGAACACAATTGCTAAAGCCTTTTTATCCTGCTCCAAGCGGCCAACCCTCTCGAAAGCCTCTTGGACCTCTGTGGACAAAGTTACCTTTTCCGCATCCCTCTCTTCTGGGGCTTGTATTAGCCTCTCTATCCCACGTGCCTGCTTACATCTAACAACATCTCCCCTCACAATTATATTATGGAGCTCTGTGGCCACCAAGTTAACCTACAGAAAGAACTCTTTCAGAAAAGCATAAAAATAGGAACTGGCCGGGAGAACAAAATATCCAGGCTCATACCTTAAATCCCTAGTACGTTACATGATTAGCAAGGGGCAGCATTCAATCATTCTCCATAGATTCCCTCTCCAAGGGCATGATGAAGCCTTTGAACTAGGGAACCACCTTTTTAGACCTCCGGATGACGTTTATATTGTTAGGTATTTTCACCAATACCTATCTTCTAGGGGCAGTGAATTATTTAGGCTCCATATATGGAGACACCTTGGGCAGAGTTGCAATGTAGGGGTCCACTTTGTCTCGCCAGAGTAATGTTCCAGAAGTTGTAACTTTTCTAGAAGGACTGTGGCCACCTTGTCAAAATCCTTGTTCAGAGGTATTGCAGTCTATTCCTCCATTACCATCAGCTCCTTGCTAGACCTCTACCTCAAGGGCAATTCCGGCAGGTCATCGTCATCTACCAAAATAGTCGGAGGATTGAACAAAAGTAAAGGACCCTCTTTCTCTGACTAATCTCGCAGCCGGGAAAGGGAACTTGGAGTCAGGACTCTGGGGTTGTTCCCCTCCTTATTCTCTTGAGTCTTCCTCTTAGAGCTCTTCTTTTTTGTGTTTTGGGCTTCGGGCCAGAAGGCCCCTCCCCGCTGGTTTTTTTCTTGGGCAAATATGACTGTCGCACAAGTTCGTGAGGCATTTCGAGATCTAGGACCTCAGTCCTAGCTAATGATTTCCTAGATCTGGTACCTGCTAAAGAACAAGAGGAACGTCAGGAATACCATCAAATTGGAATGGTTAAAACATTACCTAGTTAAAGTGCTTGTATCGTGATTTTTCGACTCCCATCCCCTAATGACAGAAATTGCTTTCCACGTCCTCACTTCCATGGTCGTCAACTTTAAAATCTTACCGACGTACTCCTCTATATCCGGAGAGGAATGGTGATGGATTTTATCGTACAAATCATAGAAATCTAATTCAAAACTAATTAATCATGAATAGGTAAGAAGGAAAAAACATACTCTTGAAATTACATTATTCCATAAAAGGAAGCTCACTTTCGCTCAATATATCTCTAGTAGGAACTTTAACGAACCTCTCATTCCAACTCTAGCCAAAACCATGTTCCACATTTTTCAGAAAGGCACAAGTGCCTTGTCTCATCGATGTCAACATTGACCCCTTATAAAGTTTGGGGCGATAAATTTGGATAAGATACTTAAAGGAAAAACCATCCCTCACTCTTCTCGGCAAGGAATCTCAAGCAGGCGATTGACCACCACACACCTGGTGTCAGTTGATCCAAGCAGACATTGAATGCCTTGCAAAGGTCCTTGATTAACAGGCCGATGGCTGGGCTAAACCCGATGGTGAAACAGTAGGTGAATAAGAACGAGAAGTCTTTCGGGTATGTGGTTACGTTCTCTCCTACTTTAGGGAGGGAAACTCGAACCTTACCTTCCCAAGCACAATATCTTAGCACCATGGGGAGATTCTTCTCTTGTAAAGTCAAAGAAAAAGTTTCAATCGGCCTTTTCGGAGTATTATTCTCGTAGTCGACAAAACCAACAAGCTGAAGCATCTTCAGAAAAACCCCCGAGGTAGTCAGTTCTTCTTGTTCCTCCTTTGCCAAAGGCTTTGGCAGCCTTGCCCTTCTAAGTAAGGGCTGGTACTAAAATCGCCGGGGATGAAGTGGTCGAAATCGCTCCGCTTGCATTAGTAGAGATCAACGATCCTTCTCCTACCGCCACGGGAGGTATGTTGCTCCTACTCCTTCTAGTGAGGATAGGTGGTTCCTCCACCATCGTGTCCTCCATAGCCACAGCCACAGTGGCCGCAGGAAGATGAGCGGCGCCAGTGAGTTCTCAATTGCAACTATCTCCTGAGCGTTGATTGAATCATTTCGGAAGCAATTTAAAGATATTATGGGAAGAAAACAAGAAGCAAAAAAGTGTTGAAAATTGATAGTAAAGTGACAGTGGAGATTGATAAATTTCAGAAAAACAGTTCAAATGCAAGGTAACAAAGACAAGGAAGGAGGACGGTTCTTGTATATGATGCCATCATTGACCTTGGTAACCGCTATAGTGTCAAAATACATTGATGCTCACCACATATCCGGGAATTTAAATGGAACTAACTAGACGTCCTTTCAGATTTCAATAATGACGGTTGTATGGAAAATCCTGCCAAAAATCACTCTGCAATACGCTAAAAATCATGCCACTTCCCCTACACTTCTAGAGAATTATTCGAAAAGTGAGGGACTATATATATTGGTAAAAATTCGGATTCGATATGTGGATATATCACATAGTGACACATTATTATTTGTGATAGATTTTATCTCGGAATCAGGATAGCGGTGGAGTTAAATGTTCATGGAAAGTACTTATGATCCGGTGTCCCCCTCCCTGGAGAAGTAAGCGTCATGTCTCGATTAAGCTCCCCAAAAATAAATCCAGAGCTTTACTATTAGAGTCACGACCCGAAACTGTGATGACTCACTTTATTTCCCCGAGCTATTTCATTATTTATATTGTGTGAAATTAAGTCGAGTTAAATGTACTCGAAGTAATTGAAAGGATATGAGACACATGGTCTCATTTAAGGAAGTTTAAGTCGTTAAAGTCAACTGCGAAATTGACTTTTGAGTTAGAAGGCTCGGATTTGAAATCCGACGACTCGACTAGCTTCGGGATAGAATATATGACTTAGACGAGTGACCGGAATATATATGATAGACCTCAAACAACGTGAGATTTGAATCGAGGAAGTTTGAATTTCCGGTTGATAAGTCGAATTTTGATCCGGAAGTCGGAATGAAATTCCGAAAGTTGCTGTAGGTTCCTTATGTGATTTTGGACTTGCGTGCAAATTTTCAGACCATTCGGACATCGTTTGGTCGGGTTCGGATCGAAGGATCGAATTGAGGATCCTTCAAGATCATAGGATTGCTTTCGATGCAAATCTAATAAATCGATGTTCATCTTAGTGTTCCAAAGATTGGAACAAGTTTGAATGAGGTTATAAAACATGTGTGCATGTTCGGATAAAGTCCCGGGGGTCTCGGGTGAATTTTGAATGGTCAATGGGGCTAAATTCGCCGCTCTATAAAGCATTTACCTCAAATTTTCTGGTGTAATTGATATTAAAATTAGCAAACGACCTCCAAATTCAATTTTGTTTGAGGAATTAGCTCCGTCTTGAAATTACTGAGCCGTAGCAAAAAGAATCGTCCAAATCGGACTCCGTATGAAAAAGTTAGAGTAATCTTTGTAAAAGAAAGAAAGGAAAATGACTTAAGGGGTCGCGAAATTGGTTTTCTTCAGCATTTTTGGCCCAACTTTTCAACTAATATAAACACGAACCTAGGGTTCAATTGAGGGTATCTGAAACATTAGAAGCTTAATACCCACGAAGCAAAACATTTGTAAACATAAAGGATCATTAGAAATCAGTCCCAAAACACGCATGCAATCAAGATTTCATGCTATAATCTTGCAAACAAAGGGGGTGACATTATCTTGAAAAACGTTTGGGGCCATTTAAGAAGAAGATTAAAAGTGAAGTTGGGAACAAAAGAGAGGGAACTTCAAGGAAAACAACGGGTAAGTATTCTATGCCCTAAATCCCTCTTAGAAT
>MCJB01040513.1:32405-77860 GCA_002018475.1 Nicotiana obtusifolia | reverse complement strand
ACACACTTGAACCACATAACTCATCTAGCATGTCATCTAACCTAGGGATAGGATGACGATACTTTACCGTTATCTTGTTGACGGCTCGGCAATCAACACACATCCTCCAGGTGCCGTCTTTCTTTGGAACCAAGATCACGGGTACGGCACACGGACTTAGACTCTCTCGAACTAGCCCCTTACTCAATAGCTCATCCACTTGTCGTTGCAACTCCTTAGTATCCTGTGGATTGCTTCGATATGCGGGTTTGTTCGGAATTTGTGACCCCGGAACAAAGTCAATTTGGTGTTCTATCCCCCTCAACGGAGGTAGTCCACTCGGCATCTCCTCGGGAAACATGTCCCTGTATTCCTGCAAAACATCACTAACAACACTAGGCAAGGGGTGAACGTTAGTATAAACTTCTTCATTAGAGCTCAAGTAAACACCCTTATGAATTAGGCAAATTAAGAGTTTAGAACTATCATTACCTCTTAAATAGTCACCTGGTTGCATCATGGCACAAATATTACCTGACAGGTTTGATGTACTAGCATTGGTTATGGCTTCGGATTTGGGCTCCATTGGAGTTTTAGCTCTAGCCGCCTCTTTCAGTTCCCTCATGCGCTTGTAATCATCACTAACCTGTTGCGGTGTTAAGGGCTTAAGTACGTAACTCTTGCCCTCCAGCTTGACTGTATAAGTGTTAGCCCTTCCATCATGATCAACATATCTATCAAACTGCCAAGGCCTGCCCAATAGTAAATGGCACGCCTGCATAGGCACCACATCACACAAGATTTCATCCTGATAAGCTCCCACCTTGAACTTAATGAGTGCCTGTCTTACTACCTTTAATTCACCACATTCACTCAACCGCTGCAATTTATAAGGACGGGGATGTTTCCTCGTAGGTATACTAAGTTGAGTCACTAACGTGTGGCTTACTACATTAGCGCAACTTCCGGAATCTATTATCATCGAGCACACCTTTTCTTTCACCCTACATCTGGCATGAAACAAGTTCTCACGCTGCATATCTCCTTCCTCCTGTATGTTCATAGTGCTCAAGTTCCTACGTACCACCAAGAACATATTCACACCCTCTTCTTCTAACTCTTCCTCTTCGCACTCAACCAATTCTGCCCCTTATCATCCTCATTCTCTTCTTCACTTTCTTCTTCACACACAGTTCCATCATCAAGAATTAACATGGTCCTCCGTGTTGGACAATCCTTAGCGAAATGCCCATAGCCTTTGCATTTGTGACACTAAAAAGAAGATGCGCTAGGAGAATTGAGTTGAGTCTTAGAATTACCTCTGGACCCCTTAGGTTCAACCCCAGGTGCCGTAGCTTGGGCTAGTGATGCAAGCCAACTTGATCAAGCTACGTTCATGCCATCAGTGTCGGATAAGACAAGAAAAGGCATTGGTTAGCTTTAGAGAAGAGCCAAGCGTCCATAAATCTTACTATGGACGAATCTTATGTTGAAGATGTATATTTGTGTTTATATTGTATTATTGTGTAGTTATTGAAGACATTAATTCTTACTTGTTTGGTCCTGCGTGACTATTTCTTAAACTTAACCAAATTGTGGCCTTTTTGTTAGTTAGTTGTTTCCTAGTTGATTTAGGTTAACTAGTTATTCTTTTCCTAATTGATTTAGGTTAACTAGTTATTCTTTTCCTAGTTGATTTAGGTAAAGGCTCATTCTATATAAGCCTAAACACTTCATTATTTTGATACCTTTTGACATTATTATCAATCAAAAAACGGCAGCACATTGCTCCCAAAATCGTGTGAATTAACTTGTCCAATTTTGGTGTGATTCAAAATTGAACTTGTTCCTTTGTTTGATCGAACAGTTTGCAAGACCATCGTTGTCTTGAGGGTTGTTCGTATAGAATAGGTACTCCGTGACTTCATCAAGAAGGTAAGTAGACTAGTTCCTATGCGTCTTACTTCTATCTTTTGTTTTCTTGTTTCCGCTTTTTTTATATTGCATCACCCTTTCATGTAATTCTCCCTTAAGCATTTATGATAGGTGGTTGCATGCCTGTAAGAACTTACGGGAATATGACTAGAAGCCATGAAATCGAAATAAGTGGGGTTAAGAGGAATGGGTCATGATTATTAGTGGTTGTAAATGGGTTGCATGTGCTGTAAATACGTTTGATGAGGTTCAAGGGAGGAAGGGGGTAGAGAAGCACCACATGAATTTGAGAAATTGTGGTTAATGATAGCTATCAGGCGTAGTGAGTAACGATTGAACTGTTCCTTAATTGTAGACTAAGGAATTGTAGCAAATTGCGTAGCTCGAGAACTGGCACAGTAAGTACCAGGTATGTAAGACTATACCGTTCTTTCATTTGCACGACTACTATTGAAGACAATGCCATGAACGAGCCCCAAAGAATACTCTATTCTCAGAAGCTAGTGTTGCTTATATTGTCTTCCCTCTATGGAATGATTATTCTTGTTTCACGATATCAATGTTGATGGGAATCCTTGAGTCTTGTAAAAGGCATGTAAAGAAAAACGTATTCTTAATTGCATGTGAAAGAAGGGATAATAATGTATGTCACCAAAAAGGGTCTGGAACACATGTTTATAATTGAGCTCGCAATGTATTACGTGTATATATAAATGTGTAATTTAATTGTTATGACCGCACCTAATGAAGGCCGGGTATATTGTGACCGCGCCTAATGATGGCCGGGTATGTTGTGACCGATCCTAATGAAGGCCGGGTAAGAGCCCACAGAGGCATATGACGATAAAGAGCCCATAGAGGCATATGATGATAAAGAGCCCACAGAGGCATATGATGATAACGAGCCCATAGAGGCATATGATGATAAAGAGCCCACAGAGGCATATGATGATAAAGAGCCCACAGGGGCGTACGATGATGATGAGCCCATAGAGGCGTATGTGATTGTATGAGGTAACGTTTATGTAATCGGTTACGGTAACCATAAATGTATATGAAAATGACAAGCCCACAGAGGCATATGATGATAAAGAGCCCACAGAGGCATATGATGATAAAGAGCCCACAGGGGCGTACGATGATGATGAGCCCATAGAGGCGCATGTGATTGTATGAGGTAACGTTTATGTAATCGGTTACGCTAACGATAAATGTATATGAAAATTACAAGCCCACAGAGGCAAGAGTATAAGACGATAATAATGGTAATAAACATGTATGTGATAATCTTATAAAGGTTATATGTTCCTATCCTGATGCTTATACCATTTCTCTTATATTGTGTTTCCTGTCTTACATAATCAGTACATTATCAGTACTGACGTCCTTTATTTGTGGACGCTGCATGTCGTGCTGCAGGTCCTAATAGATTGATAGGCGGAGCTCCCCCACCGCAGTAGGCTACCAGATCAGCAAATATTAGCAAGATTCATCTTCCGGACTTGCTACAGCCTTGGTGTGCACCTTGTGTAGATATGTTGGGCATGTCGGGGCCATGTTCCGACGTAGGTTGTATGATGTCTGTTCTTGTAGAGGCTCATTAGTCAATGTGGATGTATGTATGTATAGACCAGTGTTGAGTTGACTCATGTACGGTTGTATTGCCTCTTCGGCATATGTAATATGTTATATAGTTTTGCATTGTAGCCCCGTTGGCACACTATGTATATAAGCACGCTTATGTCGCGGTACGATGTTTCCGCCTAATGTGATGTTGTTCAAAACTGCATGTGCGTGACAGACTTTGTTGATAACAAAGAATGTAAGATAGCAGATATGAGGGGTACGCCGGTGCTCTGCAAGCAGGATGCGGTGCCCTGTCGCGGCCCTCCGGTTGGGGTCGTGACAGAAATTGGTATCAGAGCAAGGTCGTGTCCTAGGATTTGTCTATGAGCCATGTCTAGTAGGGTCTTGATAATGGGTGTGTTGCGCGCCACATTTTATAATCAGGAGGCTACCTGACATTTAGGAATGTTACCTTCTTTCGAAATCTAGATCGTGCATATAGCTGAGTCGTAAGTGTTCATCTCTAATACTTACCTTGTTTTACCACAGCGATTCCTTCGGCTAGGAAGCAAGCAAATAGTGGACGGCTCGATATAAATGCCGGAGAAGGGACCAGTCAGGTGCCCCACGCGGTGGAGGGCCAAAGCGAGACGCCTTCTCAGACTTCATCTACTCCTCCTCCCCCAGAGGATATTAGAAGCCGCCCAGCTTCCCCAGTCCCTTCTTCTTATGCTACGGACCGGGACTTGAGGACTGCGGTGCAATTGTTAGTCAGCCTGGTAGCTTCTCAGGCTCGGAGGCAAAATGCCGGTATTACTGAGAGACCGGTCAGTGCAAGGGTCCGTGACTTCATCAATTTGGATCCTCCAGTGTTTACCGTGTCTGATCCTAAGGAAGACCCGTAGGATTTCATTGATCAAATACACCGCACACTGCGGGTCATGCATGCTAGTGACACAGAGGCAGTGGAACTGGCTTCTTATCGATTACGGAACTTAGCCGTGTTCTGGTATGATTGTTGGGAAAGATCCAGGGGACCAAATGCTCCCCCACCCGTATGGAATGATTTTTTTGAGGCGTTCCTTCGCCACTACCTGCCAGTTGAGGTACGTCGAGCCAAGGCCGATAAGTTCTTGAACATTAAGCAGGGAAATATGAATGTACGAGAGTACAATATGCAGTTCGACTCTCTGGCAAGGTATGCTCCCCACATGGTGGCAGAGATGAGCGACAGGGTTCACTTATTCGTGAACGGATTTGGACCGCACTTAATAAATGAATGCACCACGGCCTCCTTGATAGAGGGCATGTATATCTCTCGTACTCAGGCCTATGCCCAGACTATAGAGGACCGTAAATGCCAACAAAGGGCGGACAGGGAACAGGAGAGGACCCAACATAAGAGTACAAAAGTTGTGGGGTATTCTGGTGACTCCAGAAGTAGTGTGAGGCCCCATTCATCGAGGAGTTCGGCACCACCTGTGTTTAGTGCCCCTCGACAGTTCCAGAGTTCGCGGCCATCAGGCTCGCCATATCACAAGGCTACTAGTCAGATGAGATCCCCAATGCCTCGTTGTGAGCAGTGCGGCAGGACCCACTTTGGACCTTGCCGTCGAGGTTCGGATGGCTGTTATTATTGCGGACAGCCCGGTCATATGATGTGGGACTGTCCTTACAGAAGGAAGGGTGGCATGGCTCACCAAACTGGATCTGCGGCTGGTTCTTCCTTATCTATTCGACCTCCAGCACGAGATCCTCAGCAGCCAGCAGTTCGTGCCAGAGGCAGCGGTGCAATGCCGGGCCTAAGCGGTGTTCAAAATCGAATATATGCTCTAGCGGGCCGACAGGACCTTGAGTCATCTCCGGATGTTGTCACAGGTATATTATCAGTGCTTTCTCACGATGTGTATGCATTGATTGATCCCGGGTCCACGTTATCTTATGTTACACCCCTTGTGGCTGATAAATTCGATATTGCACCCGAATTAATAAGCAAGCCCTTTGTGGTATCCACTCCAATAGGAGATTCTGTGATCGCTAGAAGAGTATATAGAGGTTGCACTGTGACGATCTGTAATCGTCAAACCTCGGCAGATCTAATTGAGTTAGAAATGATCGACTTCGATGTGATAATGGGAATGGACTGGTTAGCATCGTGTTATGCCAGTGTCGATTGTCATACAAAGGTGGTTAGATTTCAATTTCCTGATGAACCCGTCCTTGAATGGGAGGGGAACGTTGCTACGCCTAAAGGTAGGTTTATTTCCTACCTTAAGGCGAGGAAGATGATCTCCAAGGGTTGTATTTACCATCTTGTTCGCGTTACGGACGCGGAGGAGAAGTTGCCTACTCTACAATCAATTCCGGTAGTCAGTGAATTTTCGGATGTGTTTCCAGATGAACTTCCAGGTCTTCCTCCTGGAAGGGAGATCGAGTTTGGCATCAATGTGTTTCCTGATACTCACCCAATATCTATTCCTCCATATAGAATGGCCCCAGCAGAGTTGCGGGAGTTGAAGGTACAGTTGAAGGACTTAATGGATAAAGGCTTCATTAGGCCTAGCACTTCACCTTGGGGTGCACCAGTATTGTTCTTACGAAAGAAAGACGGATCGTTACAGATGTGTATCGATTATCGTCAGTTGAATAGGGTCACCATAAAGAACAAATATCCACTTCCAAGAATCGATGACTTGTTGGACCAGCTCCAGGGAGCCAGATATTTCTCCAAGATCGACCTGCGCTCAGGGTATTTTCAGTTAAGGGTCAAGGAGAAAGACATTCCAAAAATAGCTTTCCGAATTAGATATGGGCATTTTGAGTTTCTAGTAATGTCATTCGGGCTAACAAATGCCCCGGCTGCTTTCATGGATCTCATGAACACTGTATTCAGACCTTATCTTGATATGTTCGTAGTGGTATTCATTGATGATATCCTGGTATATTCCCGTTTAGAGGCAGAACATATGGGCCACTTGCGAATAGTATTGCAGACCCTTCGGGACCACAGGTTATATGCAAAGCTCGCCAAATGTGAGTTTTGGTTGAACTCAGTGGCATTCCTAGGCCACGTGATATCTGATGAGGGTATTAGTGTCAATACTCAAAAGATCGACGCAGTAAAGAATTGGCCAAGGCCTACTACGCCATCGAAAGTCCGTAGCTTCTTGGGGTTAGCAGGGTATTACAGGCGGTTGGTAGAAGGATTCTCTTCTATATCGGCACCATTAATTAAGCTGACCCAGAAAGCTGCCAAATTTCAGTGGACAGATGGTTGTGAGCGGAGTTTTCAAGAGCTGAAAGATCGATTAACATCCGCTTCAGTCCTTGCTCTTCTTGACGGAACTGAAGGTTATGTGGCGTATTGTGATGCCTCCGGCATAGGGTTGGGATGTGTACTAATGCAGCACGGGAAGGCGATTACTTATGCTTCGAGACAGTTGAAGAAACATGAAAAGAACTACCCAAGCCATGATTTGGAATTGGTTGCAGTATTATATGCTTTGAAGACGTGGCGACACTATCTATATGGTGTCCATGTCGACGTCTACACGGACCACAAAAGTTTACAGTACATCTTCAGTCAAAAGGAGTTAAATTTGAGACAACGACGTTGGCTAGAATTGCTGAAGGACTACAACGTCGAAATATTGTATCATCCGGGCAAGGCCAATGTTGTGGCAGACGCCCTCAGTCGTAAGTCAATGGGAAGTTTAGCACACATTGAAGCAGGTAAACGAAGTTTAACCAAAGAACTTCATCAGCTGGCCAGTATGCGAGTCAAATTGTTAGACTCCGAAGATGGAGGTATTGTTGTACATAACACATCTGAATAATCTCTCGTAGCCGAAGTGAAAGCACGGCAATACAAAGATCCCACCTTGATGCGATTGAGAGAGGGCATTCAGCAAGATAGGATCTCAACTTTTGCGATCGCAGGAGATGGGACCTTAAGGTGTCAAGGCCGATTATGTGTGCCTAATGTAGCAGGATTACGAGAGAAGATTATGAGGGAAATTCACCAATCCCGATATTCCATCCACCCCGGTTCAACTAAACTGTATCATGATGCCAAGGAGCAGTATTGGTGGGATGGTATGAAGAGATCAATTGCAGAATTTGTAGCTCAGTGTCCTAATTGCCAACAGGTAAAGACAGAACATCAGAAACCTGGTGGATTACTCCAAGATATAGAAATTCCGACTTGGAAATGGGAGGTGATTAACATGGACTTCATTGTTGGATTACCTCGCTCCAGTCGTAAGTTCGACTCCATCTGGGTGATAGTGGATCGACTTACCAAATGTGCTCATTTTCTGCCAGTTAAGACCACCTACACAGCTGAAGATTATGCAAAGTTTTACATCAAGGAAATTGTTAGGCTTCATGGGGTGCCAATGTCTATTATATCAGACAGAGGAACCCAATTCACAGCTAACTTCTGGAAGTCTTTTCAGAAAGGTTTGGGGACACAAGTAAGTCTCAGCACAGCTTTTCATCCGCAAACTGACGGACAAGCTGAACGAACCATTCAGACACTGGAAGATATGCTAAGGGCATGTGTCTTGGATTTCCAGGGTAGCTGGGATGACCATCTTCCACTTATAGAGTTTGCCTACAATAACAGCTACCACTCTAGTATAAAAATGGCCTCATATGAGGCATTGTATGGGAGGAAATGTAGATCACCAGTTGGGTGGTTCGAAGTTGGTGAAACTGAGTTGTATGGGCTAGATCTGATCCACCAAGCCGTTGAGAAAGTAAGATGATACAGGGACGATTGAAGACAGCACAAAGTAGGCTGAAGTCCTATTCTGATGTCCGACGTCGTGATTTAGAGTTTCAAGTTGGTGATTGGGTATTCCTGAAAATCTCGCCAATGAAGGGTGTCATGCACTTTGGGAAGAAAGGTAAACTGAGCCCAAGATACATCGGTCCGTACAGAATCCTTCGACGAATTGGACATGTTGCCTATGAATTAGAACTACCATCCGAAATGGAAATTGTCCATCCGGTGTTTCATGTGTCCATGTTGAGGAAATGTATCGGAGACCCTTCTCGGGTCATCCCCATCCAAGACATACAGATTGCAGAGGATCTAACATACGAAGAGGTACCAGTGGCCATATTGGACCGACAAATCCGCAAACTATGGATAAAAGATGTAGCTTCCGTTAAAGTGCTATGGAGGAACAGGAACGTGGAGGAGATGACATGGGATGCAGAAGAGGAGATGAAAGCTAAATATCCATACCTGTTCCATAATGTAAATAAAGATGATGCCGGGGAAACACATAATGCATTAAAAGGAGAAGCTTCCGTGTGAGGTAAATAGAAACTTGAGATACTCTTCATTATTACCTTTCATTTAATGCTGGGATTCAGTGGCGTCCGAACGAAGTAAGTGGAACTCGAACCCCTCTACAATATTACCTTTCATTGGATGGCGGCCTACACTGGCCTCCATAGATCCCAACATTCGAGGACGAATGTTCCTAAGGGGGGGAGAGTGTTACAACCCGTAAATTCGTGCATTAGAATACACCATGAAATAGTTTACATATGAGGTCCCAAGAACCCAGAAAATAGTTTAAAGTTAAGAAAAAAAACAAAGGTGTCGCATAGCTAGATATGCAAACCGCAAAGCACAAATGCGAACCGCATATCCAGCATCAAGATCGCAAAGTGAGACATATTTCTAGGCTGGAGTTGTGTCTAATATGTGGCCAGAATGCGGACCGCATAATGCAAATGCGGACTGCAAATGTGACACCTTCCATCGCATAATGGAATAGAGTTCTGGGCTGAATCCGTGTCTGAAATGCGACCAAAATGCGATTGCATTGTTGAAAATGCGAACCGCAAATCTAGCCCTTCTGCGTCGCATAATGCAATAGATTTCTGGGGTGAGATTTGCGACCAGAATGCGAACCGCATATCCTGTTTGTGGTGGGTATGCGATCGCGAACCTGAAATTTGTCATGCACGTGTACCACTTATTGGCAGGCCTATAAAAGGGACCCAAACCCGTCTCTCCTTCATTTTTCTGAGTCTAAGCATAGTAGAAGGCCCCAAACGACCTCTCTCAAAGCCCTACACCTACACAACCAATTTCTTCTCTCCCAAACTCTAAAATTGAAGAAGAAGAAGAACAAGAAACTGAAGAACTAAAGGGAACCCTAGCTGAGTTCCTGCGAACCCACATCGTAGGCAAAACCTAGAAATTGAGGAATCAAAGAAGAGGGAAGGTCAAATAATTCACATTCAAGGTAAGTCACTACTCCCTTTCATGTAATTCTCCCTTAAGCATTTATGACAGGTGGTTGCATACCTGTAAGAACTTACGGGAATATGACTAGAAGCCATGAAATCGAAATAAGTGGGATTAAGTGGAATGGGTCATGATTATTAGGGGTTGTAAATGGGTTGCATGTGCTGTAAATACGTTTGATGAGGTTTAAGGGAGGAAGGGGGTGGAGAAGCACCACATGAATTTGAGAAATTGTGGTTAATGATAGGTATCACGCGTAGTGAGTAACAATTGAACTGTTCCTTAATTGTAGATTAAGGAATTGTAGCAAATTGCGTAGCTCGAGAACTGGCACAGTAAGTACCAGGTATGTAAGATTATACCGTTCTTTCTTTTGCACGACTACTATTGAAGACAATGTCATGAACGAGCCCCAAAGAATACTCTATTCTCATAAGCTAGTGTTGCTTATATCCCTCTATGGAATGATTATTCTTGTTTCACGATATCAATGTTGATGGGAATCCTTGAGTCTTGTAAAAGGCATGTAAAGAAAAACGTATTCTTAATTGCATGTGAAAGAAGGGATAATAAATGTATGTCACCAAAAAGGTTCTGGAACACATGTTTATAATTGAGCTCGCAATGTATTACGTGTATATATAAATGTGTAATTAAATTGTTATGACCGCGCCTATTGAAGGCCGGGTATGTTGTGACCGCGCCTAATGAAGGCCGGGTATGTTGTGACCGAGCCTAATGAAGGTCGGGTAAGAGCCCACAGAGGCATATGATGATAAAGAGCCCACAGAGGCATATGATGATAAAGAGCCCACAGGGGCGTACGATGATGATGAGCCCATAGAGGCATATGTGATTGTATGAGGTAACGTTTATGTAATCGGATACGGTAACAATAAATGTATATGAAAATGACAAGCCCACAGAGGCATATGATGATAAAGAGCCCACAGAGGCACATGATGATAAAGAGCCCACAGGGGCGTACGATGATGATGAGCCCATAGAGGCGTATGTGATTGTATGAGGTAACATTTATGTAATCGGTTACGCTAACGATAAATGTATATGAAAATGAAAAGCCCACAGAGGCAAGAGTATAAGACGATAATAATGGTAATAAACATGTATGTGATAATGTTATAAAGGTTATATGTTCCTATCCTGATGCTCATACCATTTCTCTTAAATTGTGTTTCCTGTCTTACATACTCAGTACATTATCCGTACTGACGTCCTTTATTTGTGGATGCTGCATGTCGTGCTGCAGGTCCTAATAGATTGATAGACGGAGTTCCCCTACCGTAGTAGGCTACCAGATCAGCAGATATTAGCAAGATTCATATTCCGGACTTGCTACAGCCTTGGTATGCACCTTGTGTAGATATGTTTGGCATGTCGGGGCCCTGTTCCGACGTAGGTTGTATGATGTCTGTTCTTGTAGAGGCTCATTAGACAATGTGGATGTATGTATGTATAGACCAGTGTTGGGTTGCTCATGTACGGTTGTATTGCCTCGTCGGCGTATGTAATATGTTATATAGTTTTGCATTGTAGCCCCGTTGGCACACTATGTATATAAGCACGTTTACGTCGTGGTAAGATTTTTCCGCCTAATGTGATGTTGTTCAAAACTGCATGTGCATGACAGACTTTGTAGATAACAAAGAAAGTAAGATAGCAGATATGAGGGGTACGCCGGTGCTCTGCTAGCAAGGTCCGGTGCCCTGTCGCGGCCCTCCGGTTGGGGTCGTGATAGGGTCGTCACATTCTCCCCCACTTAAACAAACGTTCGTCCTCGAACGAGTCAAGAAACGTACCTGAAGCCTCAAATAGGTGAGGATATCTGCTCCGCATCTCTTTCTCGGTTTCCCAGGTAGCCTCTTCCATGGACCGACCTCTCCACTGAACTTTCACTGAAGCTATCTCCTTGGACCTCAACTTCCGAACCTGACGATCCAAAATCGCCACTGGCTCCACCTCATAGGTCAAATCATCATCCAACTGAATCGTGCTGAAGTCCAAAATATGAGACGAATCCCCAATATACTTCCGGAGCATAGAAACATGAAATACTGGGTGTACACTCGACAGACTGGGTGGCAAAGCAAGCACATAAGCCACCTCCCCAACTCTCCGAAGCATCTCAAACGGCCCAATGAACCAAGGACTCAATTTCCCTTTCTTCCCGAATCTCATAACACCTTTCATGGGTGAAACCTTCAGTAAGACCTTCTCACCAACCATGCATGACACATCTCAGACCTTCCTATCGGCATAACTCTTTTGCCTCGACTGCGCTGTGCGGAGCCTCTCCTGGATTGTTTTCACCTTCTCTAAAGCATCCTAAACCAAGTTAGTCCCCAATAGCCTAGCCTCGCCGGGCTCGAACCAACCAACCGGAGATCTACACTACCTCCCATACAAAGCCTCATACGGAGCCATCTGAATACTTGACTGGTAGCTGTTGTTATAAGAAAACTCCGCAAGCGGTAGAAACTCATCCCATGAACCTCCGAAATCAATAGCACATGCACGTAACATGTCCTCCAGTATCTGAATGGTAAGCTCGGACTGTCTATCCGTCTGAGGATGAAAAGTTGTGCTCAACTCCACCTGAGTACCCAACTCCCTGTTCACGGCTTTCCAAAACTGCAAAGTGAACTGAGTACCCCTATCTGAAATGAGAGAAACTGGAACACCATGCAGCCGAACAATTTCTCGGATATAAATCCTTGCCAACCGTTCTGGAGAATAGGTAGTACACACAGGAATGAAGTGCGCAGACTTGGTCAGCCGATCCACAATCACCAAAATAGCATCGAACTTTTTCAAAGTACGTGGGAGTCCAAAGACAAAGTCCATAGTGATCCGCTCATATTTCCACTCGGGAATAGCCATCTCCTGAAGCAAGCCACCCGGTCTCTGATGCTCATACTTTACCTGCTGACAGTTGAGACACCGAGCTACGAATCCCACGATATCCTTCTTCATTCTTGTCCACCAATAGTGTGGTTTCAAGTCCTGATACATCTTTGCGGCACCCGGATGAATGGAATACCGCGAGCTATAGGCCTCCTCCAGAATCAACTCCCGAAGCCCAACCACATTGGGCACACAAATCCGGCCCTGCATCCGCAACACTCCATCGTCGCTGATGGTCACATCTTTAGCATCATTGTGCTGAACTCTGTCCCTAAGGACAAGCAAATGCGAATTTTCACGCTGGCGCTCCCTGATGCGATCATATAACGAAGACCGAGAAACCACACAAGCCAACACCCGGCTAGGTTCTTAAATGTCTAATCTCACAAACCTGTTGGCCAAGGCTTGAACATCAACTGCAAGAGGTCTCTCCCCAACTGGAATGTATGCCAAACTCCCCATACTTACTGCCTTTCGGCTCAAAGCATCGGCCACCACTTTGGCTTTTCTCGGATGATACAATATAGTGATATCATAATCTTTGAGCAACTCCAACCATCTCCGCTGCCTCAAATTAAGATCCTTTTGCTTGAACAAATTTTGAAGGCTGCGATGATCAGTAAACACCTCACAAGACACGCCATACAAGTAATGCCTCCAAATCTTCAGTACATGGACTATGGCAGCCAACTCCAAATCATGAACGGGGTAGTTCTTCTCATGGGGCTTCAACTGGCGAGAAGCATAACCAATAACTACACAACCAATCCCAACTCTTGAAGCATCACAATACACAGTATATGCACATGAAGCTGATGGAAAAACCAATACTGGAGCTGTGGTCAAGACTGTCTTGAGCTTCTAGAAGCTCTCTTCGCACTCGTCCGACCATACAAAAGGAGCACCCTTCTAGGTAAATTAGGTCAAGGGCGATGGCATGGATGAGAATCCCTGAACAAATCGGTGAAAGTAGCCTGCCAACCCAAGAAAGCTACGAATCTTTGTGACTGAAGACGGTCTAGGCCAACTCTGAACCGCCTCTATCTTTTTTAGGTCAACCTGTATGCCTTCGCTGGACACTACGTGCCCCAAGAAAGCCACTGAATTGAGCCAAAACACACACTTGGAGAATTTTGCATAAAGCTTCTCCTCCCTCAATCTCTGCAATACAACTCACAAATGCTCCGTGTGTTCCTCCTGACTATGCGAGTACACCAGAATATCATCAATGAATACAACCACGAACGAATCTAGATAAGGCCGAAATACATTGTTCATCAACTGCATGAACGCTGTTGGGGCATTGGTTAGCCCGAAAGACATAACAAGAAACTCACAGTGACCATATCTAGTCTGGAAAGCAGTCTTAAGAATATCTGCATCCTGATCTTTAACTGGTGATATCCTGAACGGAGATCAATCTTGGAGAACACTCGCGCTCCCTGAAGCTGGTCAAATAAATAATCAATGCGAGGCAAAGGATACCTGTTCTTGATTATTACTGTTACAACCCGTAAACTACGTTCATTTAATTATGCTAAAGGGGTAGTTACGTAAAAAGAACCAAGAACCCGGAAAATGGTTTAAAATTTCGAAGGAAACAAAAGTAGCGAAATGCGGTCAAAATGCGGACCGCATAACACATATGCGACCGCAGAATTGATAGGTTCCATCGTAGAATGGAACAGAACCCTAGGCTGAGAGTTTGTCAAAAATGCGACCTAAAATGCGAACCGCAGAATCGACACCCCCATCGCAGAGTGAGGCAGAACACTAGGCCAAACCAATGTCCAAAATGCGACCAGAAATGCGAACCGCATTTCTGGCCCTTCTGCGTCGCATAATGTGACAGATTTTGAGGTGAGATCTGCGACCGAAATGCAAACCGCATACCCTGTCTACGACGGGTATGCGATCGCATTTCTGACCTTTTTCAGGTCCGTGAATTCTTACACCTAGACCTATAAAAGGGACCCCAACCCCGTCCCTTCCTCATTTTTCTGATTCCCAGCAAGAGTGAAAAGCCCCAAAGACTTCTCTCAAGCCCTAGCATCAAAGCCACCAAATTCCCCTCTTCCAAACCCTCGGTTGAAGGTTGACGGAAGTAAACAAAGGAATTGAAGAACATCGAGGGACAATAGCTGAATCCCTGCTCCTTCTACAAACCCACATTGAAGGCAAAGACCTAGAAATATAGGAATAGGAGAAGAAGGTCGAATAATTTACATGCAAGGTAAGTTACTACTCCCTTTCATGTGGTTTTCCCTTAAACATGCATAATGGATGGGTTGCATGCTTGTGAGAACTTAAAAGAGTGTGAATAGGAGCTGCAGAGTCAAATAAGTAAGATTAAACAAATGGGCGTTGAGTGTTGTGGGTTATAAATAGGTTGCATGTGCTGTACATACCCTTAACGAAGTTTAGGGGAAGAAGAGTATAGAGAATCACTACATGAAATTTGGGGAAATTTTGGTTAATAATAGCTATCAAGCGTAGTAAGTAACCATTAAGCTATTCTTTAATTGTAGATTAAAGAATTGTGACAAATTGCATAGCCGAGAGCCGATGCAATAAACACCAGGTATGTAAGACTACATCGTTCTTTCTTTTGCACGATTTCTGTTGAATACAACGTTTCAAAGAGCCCTAAAAGAATACTCTATTCTTAGAAGCTAAGAGTGCTTGTATTGTTTCCCCTCTTATGGAGGTTTCTATATGTTGTTATCTATTTGACATTATGTCACCTTGAAAGAACAATCGATATAGGAGTTAAGTGTTATGTCGCTATGAGAAAGAAGGATAATAAATGTAACAAGTAAGAACACAAGTCATAAGTAAGTTTGCAATGTATTAGGTGTATATGTATGTGTATGTACGATTGAATTTCTTGTGACCGAGCCGGGTACGGCCGGGAAAGGCATGCTATGAGGTAGTGCTGATGAGCCCTTGGGGGCGTATGTGATTTGTGTGGTGACGTGTATGTAAAAAAAAGGTAATCCATAGATGATACGAGCATTGTTACTAATGAAGAATTGATTAAATGAGTCCAGCATGCGATAGTTGTTTACACACCGAGCAGGCACCTAGTGTGCAACTATATATATGTATGTATATGTTTTACTACACCGGGCCGAGCTACAGCCGGACGGGCAGTTATACACCGAGCCGTTCTATACGTCGGCCGGGCAGGCACCTACTGTGCATTTATATTAACACCAGGCCGAACTAGATTCGGATGGGCAGTCACCACTGATCAGTTGGGAAGTTAACGATAAAAGCCCACAGAGGCATGTTTATTGATTATGATCCTGCATGAGCGTATGTAATGTAATTGTTTAAAGTAATGACTATGTGATGTATATGGTAGTAATGACTTAATTGAAAATGACAAGCCCACAGTGGCGCAGGTAGTGGTTTAAGGTAATGATTACGTAATGCATCCGGTAATGTGAATTTATATGAAACTGGCAAGCCTTGTAAGGGAGAAAATATATATCTCTGTAATGATGGAAATGGGTGTTATAATGATAATGTTATGGCTAGCTGCCCTCAGAGGCGATCCCGTCGTTATGAGTTGTCTGTTTCTATCCTGATGCCTATATTACTACTGTTATATTGTGTTTCCGTCTTACATACTCAGTACATTTTCCGTACTGACGTCCTTTACTTTGTGGACACTGCATATCGTGCTGCAGGTCCTAATAGATTGGCAGACAGAGCTCCCCCACCGCAGTAGGTCACCAGTTCAGCAGGCATAGCAAGATTCATCTTTCGGACTTGCTATAATTGGGTATGCATTTTGTGTAGATATTTTGGGCATGTCGGGGCCCTGTTCCGAAATAGGATGTTTTGTGTTTATTCTCATAGAGGCTCATTAGAAAAATGTCAGTCGTATGTGGACAGTTGTTGGGTATGTATATTTGTAAACCTTATGTCTAAAACATGGTAGTACGCTTCCACGGATTTTGTAAATGTATATGTACGTGCCGGGAGTGTGTCTCCGGTGACGGTTTAATTTAATGATCCATTATTTGAAATAATAAGCAAAAGAAACTAAAGTAGCAGATATGATAGCGTACGCCGGTGCTCTACGAGCAGGGCCCGGTGCCCGTGTCGCGGCCCGCCGGGCGGGGCGTGACAGTTACCTTGTTCAATTGCCTATAATCAATGCACATTCTCATTGTGCCGTCCTTCTTCTTCACAAACAGAACCGGTGCACCCCAAGGTAACACACTAGGCCGAATGAACGCCTTATCTAGAGTTCCTGAATTTGCTCCTTCAATTCTTTCAACTCTGCTGGTGCCATACGATTCGGTGGAATAGAGATGGGTTAAGTGCCCGACACTAGGTCAATACCAAAATCATTATCCCTGTCTGGTGGCATGCCCGGTAGGTCTGCAGGAAATAAATCACGAAAATCCCTCACAACTGGAACAGAGTCAATGCTTGGAGTCTCAGCTCCTACATCCTTCACAAACGCTAGGTATGAAAGGCAACCCTTCCCAACCATACGCTGGGCCTTCAAGAATGACACCACCCTACTAGGAATATTATCTGTCACGCACGCCACTCGATCCGCGGTACACCCGGCATAGCAAGAGTAACTGTCTTAGCGTGACAGTCTAAAATAGCACGACACGGAGATAACCAATTCATGCCCAAAATGACATCAAAATCTACCATGCTTAATAGCAATAGGTCCACTCGGGTCTCCAGACCCCCAATAGTTACTACACACGACCGGTACACACGGTCAACAACAATAGTATCGCCAACCGAGTTAGACACATGAACAGGTAAAGCAAGAAACTCCCGGGGCATACCCAATAATGAGCAAAATATGAGGACACATATGAATAGGTGGAACCGGGATTAAATAATACAGAGGCATCCTTGTGGCAGACTGAAACAATACCTGTAATAATGGCATCTGAAGCACTGGCATCTGTCCTGCCTGGAATAGCATTGAATCGAGCCTGGCCACCGCCTGCTCGTCCTCCCCCTCTGGGGCAACCCCTGGCCACCTGACCTCTACCCCTAGCTGGCTGGGCTGGTGGTAAAGTAACTGGAGCAGAAGTCGAGGGTTGACCCCTCTGTTGGGATGATCCAGCACCACGATGAGGACAATGCCTCTATATGTGGCCCATCTCGCCACACTCATAACAGTTCCCTGGTGCTCCAGCAGAAGCACTCGGCATAGAAGGACCCTGGGCCGACGGAGCATGAGCTGGAAGGGCGTTGACTAATGACTGGCCCTGCTGCAACCCATGATAACTGCGACCTGCAGATGCCCCACGGTACTCTGGACGAGCTAACTGAGCAGGCCTGAAGGAACGACATCTACCCTGCTGAAACTGGCTTCTCGAAGGAGTACCACTGTAACTGCCTGATCCTCGAGGCCTCTTAGCCTCCCTCTCCTCTCGCATCTGACAGCAAACCGTTTCAGTCTCGCTAGCTATATCAACCACCTCCTCGAAGGTAGCACCCAATACTCGCTCCTTGGTCATAAGAATACGGAGGTGATAGTTAAGGCCATCCACAAGACTCCTGATCCTTTCACGATCAATCGGAACCATCCAGACAACATGACGAGCCGACTCATAAAATCTTGGCTCATATTACGACATGGTCATATCCCCCTATCGCAGCCATTCGAACTGTCTATGCAGCTCCTCTCTGCGGGACTGCGGCACATACTTCTCCAAGAAAAGAGCGGAGAACTGCTACCAAGTAAGGGGCGCTGCATCAACCGGCCTACGCCTTTCATACGCCTCCCACAAATTAAAGGCAGCTGCCGTAAACTGAAACGTGGTAAATGCCACACCACTAGACTCAAGATCCTAGTTGTTCGGAGCATTCGCTGACACTTGTCGAGAAAACCCTGGGCATCCTCGCCCTCAGCACCACTGAATGACGGAGGCTGGAGTCTGCCAAACCTCTCAAGACGACACTGCTCATCATCTGGCATAACTGGTACTATGAATTCCGGGGCTGGTGCAACCGGTTGGGCTGGAGATGCCCCCGGCATCTGAAGTTCCTGCACTACCTGCTCAGGCGTGCGAGCAGCGGGGGTCCGATTGTCTCCCCCGGCCTGTGAAGTAGCTGCCGCTGTGTTGGCTGAGACTGCCTGAGCCAGGCTAGTGCAAACGGTTAAGGTCTGAGCTAAGGCCTCCTGAAGGCCTGGAATCACAATTGGCACAGCTGGTGCCTGAACTGGTGCTGCTGGAGCCTGTTCGTGAGCTGGGGCAGCTGGTGGATCAACAGACGCTGCCCTCGCTGCTCTACCTCTACCACGACCACTACCGTGTCCTCGGCCTCTGGTGGCCTCAGTGGGTGGTACTGGTGGTCGTCCACCTCGTCCGGTAGTTCGCGGCCTCACCATTTGTGAGAGAATAGGATAACAGAAGTTTCAGTGCTCGGATCAACAAGTTCGCACGACAAGGATTTTAAGAATATGGAGTTTTCCTAAAAAGGTTTCGCAGCCTCTCGAAGATAAATACAGACGTTTCCGTACCGATCCGCGAGACTCTACTAAACCCGCTCATGACTCGTGAGACCTATGTAACCTAGGCCCTGATACCAACTTGTCACGACCCAAAATCCCAAACCCGCTCGTGATGGCGCCTCTCGTGAAGACAGGTCTAGCCAATTCAAACAAAACCTTGATTTATGCAATTAATTTAGCAAGGAGACCGTACTAGCATAATCTAATAACAGCAAATTGCGGAAACATAGCCAACAGCACAAACCGGGGTGTCACAAAATCATGAGCATCTATGGATCCTACTACCAGTCTAATATACATATATATACACACATGACATTTAGCACAATTGTCTAAAGAATGTGGAAACAAAAGATAGTAGAGATACGGGGCTGCGGACGCCAACAACTACCTCGTAGTCTCTGAATCACTGCTCTAACTGTCATAGTCAATGCCTCAGAGAGGAATCAATAACGCTTGAATATGCAAACATGGTGCAGGGAGTAATGTGAGTACTTCCAACTAAGTGAGTAATAATCATAAATAATGGCGGAAAGCAAGCAACCACACAAAGCACAAGGCATTCTATAATGAAGCAATTAAAACATCGTTCGCAACAGAAAATCAGTGAGAAATCCAAGTCAAATCTCTTTTCAACAGGTGAAAACATGAAATCCTTTTTGGTAAATAATGTAAAGTAAAATATCGCTCCTCGGGCTCAGTATCATTTAAAAACACGCCCCTCAGGCAATATCATAAAAACAGTTTCAGCCCCTCGGGCATATCACATGGTACAACATCTGCCCCTCGGGCATATCACACGGTACAACATCAGCCCTTCGGGCTATGTTCCACATCACAATATCAGCCCCTCGGGCAATATTTCACATCACAATGGGTACCCTGCGCTCACTAGGGGTGTACAGACTCCGGCAGGGGCCCCGTACGGCCCAAGTGCTATATCATATCTCGTGGTAGGCGTACCACCCGCTCCCATTTATATCATATCTCGTGGTAGGCGTACCACCCGATCCCATTTACATCATATCTCGTGGTAGGCGTACCACCCGATCCTATTTACATCAGATCTCGTGGTAGGCGTACCACCCGATCCCATTTACATAACATCTCGTGGTAGGCGTACCACCCGATCCCATTTACATCGTATCTCGTGGTAGGCGTACCACCCGATCCCATTTACATCACATCTCGTGGTAGGCGTACCACCCGATCCCATTTACATCATTTAAAATATCATTTAAATCTCAAAACCTAGTAAATGTGACTATGTTATAAAATAGTGGTAATCAATACGACTGAGTTTAAGTAATGCATCAAACAGTCAGGAAACAGTGATAAATGCCCCCCGAAGGGTTCAAATAACCGGCACGAAGCCCAAATATGGCAATCAGTCCAAAACATGATGATATCAAATAAGTTTCAATCAAATATGTAGTAAAAATCATCAATCGGGACGGACCATGTCATAATCCCTAGTAGTAAACGACCCCACGCTCATCATCGAGCGCGTGCCTCACCTCAATATAGCACTACGATGTGCATTCCGGGGTTTCGAACCCTCAGAACATCATTTACAATTACTACTCACCTCGAACCGACTAAATTCTTAGCCCGCGACGCCTTTTCCCTTTGAATTGGCCTCTGCGCGCATCAAATCTATCCAAAATTAGATCTAATATGTCACAATATGATGGGGTAACAAAGCCCACGCGAAAACAATCAATAAATACTAAGAAATCTCGAAATTAGCAAAACCCGAGCCCCGGGCCCACTTCTTGAAATTCAGTAATTTTCCCCTCAACGGGTTCCATATCTCCTCACGAGTTCAACCATACGAAATTTATCGAATTCCGACATCGGTTCGACCTCCAAGTCTTAAAATCTAAGCTTAAGGGTTTTCCACAATTTCCCCAACTTAAATCACCAATTAAGTGCTAAATATAGCGATATACTGGAGTTAAGAACACTTACCCCGATGTTTCCCTTGGAAATCTTCCAAGAATCGCCTCAAAACTCACTTCAATCCGAGCTCTATAGCTCCAACTATGTTCAAGATGACCAAAACTCTTTCTTTTAAGATTTTGTCCAAGAAAGTCCCCTTTAGATGTAGTTTTGAGGTTGATTTGCCGTGATTTATGGTGTTTGGA
The DNA here is from genome assembly GCA_002018475.1 of Nicotiana obtusifolia. Classification (NCBI taxonomy): domain Eukaryota; kingdom Viridiplantae; phylum Streptophyta; class Magnoliopsida; order Solanales; family Solanaceae; genus Nicotiana; species Nicotiana obtusifolia. Next base: position 56,532 of record MCJB01040513.1, on the reverse strand, counting down.
GGGATTTCTCTTCGTGGGTAACGATAGTGGGTTTTTGCATGGCAAATGGGCATTGATTTCTATTTATAAAGGGGTCCAAAATCGAGACAAAAACGCCCCTGTCAGGCCTAACATGCAATCGCATATCTGTCGCACGACAGGTATGCGGTCCGCATATATGACGCGACCATCGCAAAGTTAACCCTAGCCTTCACCGCAATTGAGCACGAAGCATGGTTTGTGGTCCGCATGTCAAGAATGCGACCGCATTATCGACCGCATTTTCGACGTTAAGTTTTGTCCAAAAATCTGTCTTGGACTGCGGTCTCAATGTGGTGGATATGCGGTCCGCATTTCTGACTGCATCCTTGACACGAATCTTGCCCAGAAATCTATTCGAGTTTGCGATCTCAATGTGAGATATGCAATCCGTATTTGAGAAATGCGACCGCATTCTCGACTCTGGTTTTTCTGCAATTTTTCCTTCCAACGATGAAATAGTCCGTTTAACCACCCAAAACTCACCCGAGGCCACTGGGACCTCGACCAGATATACCAACCTACCCCATAACATTATCCAAGCTTGTTCCGGCCTTCGGAACGCTCAGAACAACCTATCAACACCAATTCGCGTCGGATTCAAGCCTAAGGATTTCAAAAATCCTTTAAATCGCTCTTTTGATCTAACCCAACCAAACCACGTCCGAATGACCTGAAATTTTGCACACAAGTCCTAAATCACATATTGAAGCTACAGCAACTTTCGGAATTCCATTCCGACCCTCGGATCAAAATCTTGGCTATCAACCGGAGATCGCCAAAAATTCTAACTTCACCAATTCAAGCCTAATTCTACACGGGACTTCCAAAACCAATTCCGATCACACTCCTAAGTCATAAATCACCTCCCAAAACTAACTGAACTGTCAGAACTCACATCCGTGCCCTCTAACTCATAAGTCAACATCTGGTTGACTTTTCCGGTTTAAACCTTCTTGAAAGAGACTAATTGTCTCATTTCTTACCAAATCCACTCCGCACTTGAACTACTCAACGTGATTACATGAAACAAGGCTAACAAAGCATAATAAGGCAGAAATGGGGAAAACTGAGCGGTTACTCATGAGATGACTGGCCGGGTCGTCACATTCTCCCCCACTTAAATAAATGTTCTTCCTCGAACGAGTCAAGAAACGTACCTGAAGCCTCAAATAGGTGAGGATATCTGCTCCGCATCTCTTGCTCGGTTTCCCAGGTAGCCTCCTCCACGGACCGACCTCTCCACAGAAATTTCATTGAAGCTATCTCCTTGGACCTCAACTTCCGAACCTGACGATCCAAAATCGCCATTGGCTTCACCTCATAGGTCAAATCATCATCCAACTGAATCGTGCGGAAGTCCAAAATATGAGACGGGTCGCTAATATACTTCCGGAGCATAAAAACATGAAATACTGGGTGCACACTCGACAGACTAGGTGGCAAAGCAAGCTCATAAGCCACCTCCCCAACTCTCCGAAGCACCTCAAACGGCCCAATAAACCGAGGACTCAATTTCCCTTTCTTCCCGAATCTCATAACACCTTTCATGGGTGAAATATTCAGTAAGACCTTCTCACTAACCATGTAGGACACATCTCGGACCTTCCTATCAGCATAACTCTTTTGCCTCGACTGCGCTGTGCGGAGCCTCTCTTGGATTGTTTTCACCTTCTCTAAAGCATCCTGAACCAAGTTAGTCCCTAATAGCCTAGCCTCGCCGGGCTCGAACCAACCAACCGGAGATCTACATAGCCTCCCATACAGAGCCTCATACGGAGCCATCTGAATACTTGACTGGTAGCTGTTGTTATAAGAAAACTACGCAAGCAGTAGAAACTCATCCCATGAACCTCCGAAATCAATAGCACATGCACGTAACATGTCCTCCAATATCTGAATGGTACGCTCGGACTGTCCATCCGTCTAAGGATGAAAATCTGTGCTCAACTCCACCTGAGTACCCAACTCCCTCTACACGGCTTTCCAAAACTGCGAAGTGAACTGAGTACCTCTATCTGAAATGATAGAAACTAGAACACCATGCAGCCGAACAATTTCTCGGATATAAATCCTTGCCAACCGTTCTGAAGAATAGGTAGTACACACAGGAATGAAGTGCGCGGACTTGGTCAGCCGATCCACAATCACCTTAATAGCATCAAACTTTTTCAAAGTCCGTGGGAGTCCAACGACAAAGTCCATAGTGATCCGCTCACATTTCCACTCGGGAATAGCCATCTGCTGAAGCAAGCCACCCGGTCTTTGATGCTCATACTTTACCTGCTGACAGTTGAGACACCGAGCTACCAATACCACGATATCCTTCTTTATTCTTCTCCACCAATAGGGTTGTTTCAAGTCCTGATACATCTTTTCAGCACCCGGATGAATGGAATACCGCGAGCTATGGGCCTCCTCCAGAATCAACTCCCGAAGCCCATCCACATTGGGCACACAAATCCGGCCCTACATCCTCAACACTCCATCATCGCCGATGGTAACATCTTTAGCATCATTGTGCTGAACTCTGTCCCTAAGGACAACCAAATGCGGATCGTTATGCTGGCGCTCCCTGATGCGATCATATAACGAAGACCGAGAAACCACACAAGCCAACACCCGGCTAGGTTCTTAAATGTCTAATCTCACAAACCTGTTGGCCAAGGCTTGAACATCAACTGCTAGAGGTCTCTCCCTAACTGGAATGTATGCCAAACTCTCCATACTCACTGCCTTTCGGCTCAAAGCATCGGCCACCACGTTGGCCTTTCCCGAATGATACAATATAGTGATATCATAATCTTTGAGCAACTCCAACCATCTCCGCTGCCTCAAATTAAAATCCTTTTGCTTGAACAAATGTTGAAGGCTGCGATGATCAGTAAACACCTCACAAGACACGCCATACAAGTAATGCCTCCAAATCTTCAGTGCATTGACTATGGCAGCCAACTCCAAATCATGAACGAGGTAGTTCTTCTCATGGGGATTCAACTGACGAGAAGCATAACCAATAACTCTACCCTCCTGCATCAATACACAACCAATCCCAACTCTTGAAGCATCACAATACACAGTATATGCACCTGAAGCTGATGGCAAACCAATACTGGAGCTATGGTCAAGGCTGTCTTGAGCTTCTGGAAGCTCTCTTCGCACTCGTCCGACCATACAAAAGGAGCACCCTTCTGGGTCAATTTGGTCAAGGGCGATGCCATGGATGAGAATCCCTGAACAAACCGGCGATAGTAGCCTGCCAACCCAAGAAAGCTACGAATCTCTGTGACTGAAGACGGTCTAGGCCAACTCTGAACCGCCTCTATCTTCTTTGGGTCAACCTGTATGCCCTCGCTGGACACTACGTGCCCCAAGAAAGCCACTGAATTGAGCTAAAACACACACTTAGAGAATTTTGCATAAAGCTTCTCCTCCCTCAATCTCTGCAATACAAATCGCAAATGCTCCGCTTGTTCCTCCTAACTACGCGAGTAAACAAGAATATCATCAATGAATACAACCACGAACGAATCTAGATAAGGCCGAAATACATTGTTCATCAACTGCATGAACGCTGCTGGGGCACTGGTTAGCCCGAATGACATAACAAGAAACTCATAGTGACCATATCTAGTCCGAAAAGCAGTCTTAAGAATATCTGCATCCCTGATCTTTAACTGGTGATATCCTGAACGGAGATCAATCTTGGAGAACACTCGCGCTCCCTGAAGCTGGTCAAATAAATCATCAATGCGAGGCAAAGGATACTTGTTCTTTATTGTTACCTTGTTCAATTGCCTATAGTCGATGCACATTCTCATTGTGCCATCCTTCTTCTTCACAAACAGAACCGGTGCACCCCAAGGTGACACACTAGGCCTAATGAACCCCTTATCTAGGAGTTCCTGAAGTGCTCCTTCAATTCTTTCAACTCTGCTGGTGCCATAAGATACAGTGGAATAGAGATGGGCTGAGTGCCCGGCACTAGGTCAATACCAAAATCAATATCCCTGTCCGGTGGCATGCCCGACAGGTCTGCAGGAAAGACATCGGGATAATCCTTCACAACTGGACCAGAGTCAATGCTTGGAGTCTCAGCTCCAACATCCCTCACAAACGCTAGGTATGAAAGGCAACTCTTCCCAACCTTACGATGGGCCTTCAAGAATGACACCACCCTACTAGGAATATAATCAGTCACGCCACGCCACTCGATCCGCGATACACCCGGCATAGCCAGAGCATCTGTCTTAGCATGACAGTCTAAAATAGCATGACACGGAGATAACCAATCCATGCCCAAAATGACATCAAAATCTACCATGCTTAATAGCAATAGGTCCACTCGGGTCTCCAGACCCCCAATAGTTACTACACACGACCGGTACATACGGTCTACAATAATAGTATCGCCTACCGGGGTAGACACATGAACAGGTAAAGCAAGAAACTCCCGAGGCATACCCAAATAATGAGCAAAATATGAGGACACATATGAATAGGTGGAACCAGGATCAAATAATACAGAGGCATCCTTGTGGCAGACTGAAACAATACCTGTAATAACGGCATCTGAAGCACTGGCATCTGTCTTGCCTGGAATGGCATAGAATCGAGCCTGGCCACCGCCTGCTCCACCTCCCCCTCTGGGGCGACCCCTGGCCACCTGACCTCCACCCCTAGCTGGTTGGGCGGGTTGTAAAGTAACTGGAGCAGAAGTCGAAGGTTGACCCCTCTGTTGGGACGATCCAGCACCACGATGAGGACAATGCCTCCACATGTGGCCCATCTCGCCGCGCTCATAACAGTTTCCTGGTGCTCTAGCTGATGCACTCGGCATAGAAGGACCCTGGGCCGACGGAGTATGAGCTGGAAGGGCGCTGAGTGATGACTGGCCCTGTTGCAACCCATGATAACCACGACCTGCAGATGCCCCATGGTACTCTGGACGAGCTAACTGAGCAGGCCTGAAGGAACGACCTCTACCCTGCTGAAACTGGCCTCTCGAAGGAGCACCACTGTAACTGCCTGATCCTCAAGGCCTCTTAGCCTCCCTCTCCTCTCGCTCCTGACGGCGAACCGTCTCAATCTCGCTCGCTATATCAAACACCTCCTCAAAGGTAGCACCCAATACTCGCTCCCTAGTCAATAAGAATACGGAGGTGATAGTTAAGGCCATCCACAAGCCTCCTGATCCTTTCACGATCAGTCAGAACCTTCCAGATAGCATGACGAGCCAACTCAGAAAATCTTGACTCATATTGCAACACAGTCATATCCCCTGTCGCAGCCATTCGAACTGTCTATGCAGCTCCTCTCTACGGGACTGCGGCACAAACTTCTCCAAGAAAAGAGCAGAGAACTGCTGCGAAGTAAGGGGCGCTGCATCAACCGGCCTACGCCTCTCATACGCCTCCCACCAATTAAAGGCAGCTCCCGTAAACTGAAACGTGGTAAATGCCACACCACTAGACTCAAGAATCTCGGCTATTCGGAGCATTCACTGACACTTGTCGTGAAAACCCTGGGCATCTCGCCCTCAGCACCACTGAATGACGGGGGCTAGAGTCTGCCAAACCTCTCAATACGACGCTGTTCATCATCTGGCATAACAGATACTACGGATACCGGGGCTGGTGCAACCGGCTGGGCTGGAGGTGCCCCCGGCATCTGAATTCCATGCACTACCTGCTCAGGCGTGCGAGCAGCGGGGGTCCGATTGTCTCCCCCGGCCAGTGAAGTAGCTGCCACTGTGTTGGCTGAAACTGCATGAGCCAGGCCAGTGCAAACGGTTAAGATCTTAGCCAAGGCCTCCTGAAGACCTGGAATCACAATTGGCATAGCTGGTGCCTGAACTGGTGCTACTGGAGCCTGTTCTTGAGCTGGGGCAGCTGGTGGATCAACAGATGCTTCCCTCGCTGCTCTGCCTCTACCACGACCACGACCGCGTCCTCGGCCTCTGGTGGCTTCAGTGGGTGGTACTGGTAGTCGTCCACCTCGTCCGGTAGTTTGCGGCCTCACCATCTGTAAGAGAATAGGGTAACAGAAGTTTTAGTGATCGGATCAACAAGTTCGCACGACAAGGATTTCAAGAATATGGAGTTTTCCTAAAAAGGTTCCGCAGCCTCTCGAAGATAAATACAGACGTCTCCGTACCGATCCGCGAGACTCTACTAAACCCGCTCATGACTCGTGAGACCTATGTAACCTAGGCTCTTATACCAACTTGTCACGACCCAAAATCCCAAACCCGCTCGTGATGGCGCCTCTCGTGAAGACAAGGCTAGCCAATTCAAACAAAACCTCGATTTAAGCAGTTAATTTAACAAGGAGACAGTACTAGCGTAATCTAATAACAGCAAATTGCGGAAACATAGCTAACCATCCCGACAACAGCCCAAACGGGGGTGTCACAAAATCAAGAGCATCTATGGATCCTACTACCAGTCTAATATACATATATATATACATATATATATATATACATGACATTTAGCACAATTGTCTAAAGAGTGTGGAAACAAAAGATAATAGAGATACGGGGCTGCAGACGCCAACAGCTACCTCGTAGTCTCTGAATCACAGCTCTGACCGTCGTAGTCAATGCCTCGAAGTGTAATCAATAACGCCTGAATCTGCACACATGGTGCAGGGAGTAATGTGAGTACTTCCAACTCAGTGAGTAATAATCATAAATAATGGCGGAAAGCAAGCAACCACACAAAGCACAAGGCATTCTATAATGAAGCAGTTAAAACATCGTTCGCAATAGAAAATCAGTGAGAAATCCAAGTCAAATCTCTTTTCAACAGGTGAAAACATGAAATCCTAATTGGTAAATAATGTAAAGTAAAATATCGCCCCTCGGCCTCAGTATCATTTAAAAACACGCCCCTCGGGCAATATCATAACAACAGTATTAGCCCCTCGGGCATATCACATGGTACAACATCTGCCCCTCGGGCATATGACACGGTACAACATCAGCCCCTCGGGCTATGTTCCACCTCATAATATCAGCCCCTCGGACTGTATTTCACATCACAATGGGTACCTTGCGCTCACTAGGGGTGTATAGGCTCCAGGAGGGGCCCCTTACGGCCCAACCGCTATATCATATCTCGTGGTAGGCGTACCACCCGCCCCCATTTACATCATATCTCGTGGTAGGCGTACCACCCGATCCCTTTTACACCACATCTCGTGGTAGGTGTCCCATCCGATCCCATTTACATAATATCTCGTGGTAGGCGTACCACCCGATCCCATTTACATCACATCTCGTCGTAGGAGTACCACCCGATCCCATTTACATCGCATCTCGTGGTAGGCGTACCACCCGATCCCATTTACATCACATCTCGTGGTAGGCGTACCACCCGATCCTATTTACATCATTTAAAATGTCATTTAAATCTCAAAACTAAGTAAACGTGACTGAGTTATAAAACAGTGGTAATCAATACGACTGAGTTTAAGTAATGCATCAAACAGTGAGGAAACAGTGATAAATACCCCCGAAGGGTTCAAATAACCGGCACGAAGCCCAAATATGGCAATCAGCCCAAAACATGATGATATCAAATAAGTTTCAATCAAATATATAGTAAAAATCATCAATCGGGACGGACCGAGTCACAATCCCCAGTAGTAAACAACCCCACGCTCATCATCGAACACGTGCCTCACCTCAATATAGCACTATGATGTGCAATCCGGGGTTTCGAACCCTCAGAACATCATTTACAATTACTACTCACCTCGACCTGGCTAAATTCTTAGCCCGCGATGCCTTTTCCCTTTGAATTGGCCTCTGCGCGCGTCGAATCTATCAAAAATTAGATCTTATATGTCACAATATGCTGGGGTAACAAAGCCCACGCGAAAACAATCAATAAATACTAAGACATCTTGAAATTAGCAAAACCCGAGCCCCGGACCCACTTCTCGAAATTCAGTAATTTTAACCTCAAGGGGTTCCTTATCTCCTCACGAGTTCAACCATATGAAATTTATCGAATTCCGACATCAGTTCGACCTCCAAGTCTTAAAATCTAAGCTTAAGGGTTTTCCACAATTTCCCCAACTTAAATCACCAATTAAGTGCTAAATATAGCGATTTACTGGATTAATTTGACCAAGGTTGAGTTAAGAACACTTACCCTGATGTTTTCCCTTGAAATCCTCCAAGAATCATCTCAAAACTCGTTTCAATCCAAGCTCTATAGCTCCAACTATGTTCAAGATGACCAAAAGTCCTTCTTTTAAGAATTTGTCTAAGAAAGTCCCCTGTAGATGTAGTTTTGAGGTTGATTTGCCGTGATTTGTGGTGTTTGGAGGGGTTTCTCTTCGTGGGTAACGACAGTGGATTTTTGCATGGCAAATGGGCACTGATTTCTATTTATAAAGGGGTCAAAGATCGAGACAAAAATGCCCATGTCAGGCCTAACATGCGATCGCATATCTGTCGCATAACAGGTATGCGGTCCGCATATATGATGCGACTATCGCAAAGGTAACCCTAGCCTTCACCGCAATTCAGCATGAAGCATGGTTTGCGGTGCGCATGTCAAGAATGCGACCGCATTATCGACTGCATTTTCGACGTTAAGTTTTGTCCAAAAATTTGTCTTGGTCTGCGGACTCAATGTGGTGGATATGCGGTCCGCATTTCAGAAATGCGACCGCATTTCTGACTGCATCCTTGACACGAATCTTGCCCAGAAATCTATTCGAGTTTGCGATCTCATTGTGAGATATGCGGTCCGCATTTGAGAAATGCGACCGCATTCTCGACTCTGCTTTTTCTGCAATTTTTCCATCCAACGATGAAATAATCCGTTTAACCACCCAAAATTCACCCGAGGCCGCTGGGACCTCAACCAGATATACCAAACTACCCCATAACATTATTCAAACTTGTTCCGGCCTCCGAAATGCTCAGAACAACCTATCAACACCAATTCGCGTCGGATTCAAGCCTAAGGATTTCAAAAATCCTCTAAATCGCTCTTTTGATCTAACCCAACCAAACCACGTTCGAATGACCTGAAATTTTGCACATAAGTCCTAAATCACATATCGAAGCTACAACAACTTTCGGAATTCCATTCCGACCCTTGGATCAAAATCTCGCCTATCAACCGGAAATCGCCAAAAATTCTAACTTCACCAATTCAAGCCTAATTCTAAACGGGACTTCCAAAACCAATTCCGTTCACACTCCTAAGCTATAAATCACCTCCCGAAACTAACCGAATTCTCGGAACTCACATCCGAGCCCTCTAACTCATAAGTCAACATCCGGTTGACTTTTCTGGTTTAAACCTTCTTGAAAGAGACTAAGTATCTCATTTCTTACCAAATCCACTCCGCACTCAAACTACTCAACGTGATTACATAAAACACGGTTAACGAAGCATAATAAGGCAGAAACGGGGAAAATTGAGCGGTAACTCATGAGACGACTGGCCGGGTCGCCACCACTTTTCACAAGATTTTAGGGATTTTTATAAAATTGGAATTTAGACCTCAAATTGAGGTCAGATTTCGAAACAAAGTACATAACTGGGCTTGAGGGAGAATGCGAAATCGGGTTTTAGTCCAAATTTCGAATTTGGACTAAGCGGGCCCGGTAGTTGACTTTTGTTGACTTTTTCAATAACGACCTAAATTTAACCTTTTGATTCATGAGTAGTTCCTAAGGCCTACATTGACTGGTTTGGTTGATAATTTGCTAGATTTGGCTGGTTCGGACGCTTGTTTGAAAGGCAAAGCCGTGGTTGAGCTTTAAGTTGATCTTTGGAATAATGTAAGTGTCGTGGTTAACCTTAACTTGAGCGATTAGGACTTGTTTGTTATGTGCTACTTGTTCAAATGTTGGTGTACAACGTATAAGTGAGGTGACGAGTACTTATGCGTTGTTGTTGGGTTAAAGCATGCAGGTAGGACTTGTTCCTTGTAATTTATTTCTTTCTTTGATCATAATATCCATGCTTAGATTAGTTAATTGCTAAATTGATTGTTCTTTCCGCACTTATGGGCTATTTGTGATAATTGAGCATTGTTTCTGAAGTAGAGATTAGTATAGTGGAACCATTGTTGACATAAGACTTGATCTTGCTTATTCTATCTCCCTATTGTTATATGTGCATTGTCACATGGTAAGGGAGAGTGTTAATGCACGAAGGGTGATATCGTGCCGTATTTCAGTGTTAATGCATGAAAGGTGATGCCCTGCCATATTTGAGAGTTAATGCACGGAGGGTGATGCCGTGCCGTATCTATTATTTCATGATGAAATTGAGAGTGAAAGCACGAAGGGTGATTCCGTGCGTTATTTATTATTTTATGGTGAGATTGAGCATAAAAGCATGAAGGGTGATGCCATGCCATTATTACCGTTTCATGGTGAGGCGGAGAGTAAAAGCACGAAGGGTGGTGTCGTGCAGTTTAATTCATTATGTTTGTTCATTTTGTTGGTTGAAGGGTTATTATTTGTTCTTATTATCATTCCCTATTGTAGTTACCGTATGTTTTACCCCTTTCGCATGTCCCCTCCCAATAGAGCTCGTTATTTCTTTGTTTGTTGTTATGTTGTATGCATATTTCTGTCTGTACAAGTCTATTTACATGTATGTTTTGTCATAGCCTCATCATTACCTCATCGAGGTTATGCTCAACACTTACGAAGTACATTGGGTCATTTGTACTCATACTGCACTCTACACTTCTTGTGAAAATTTTTGTACTAGTTCCAGCTGTCTGTGGGGCGTATCAGCTCGAAATTCGGAGATTCGAGGTAGATCTGTTGGCTTCTGCAGACCTTGAAGTCCCCTTCCATTTCCCCTATTTACTGTTCTTTTCATTCAAGACTTATATTTATTTCAAACCCTATTTTTAGAGACTCTGGAAGCTCGTGAACTTGTGACTCCAGATCCGGGTTGTACTAAGATATTATTGGTTTTCTGCCATTTTGTACTCCGTTTTTGTTTCCTTTCGGCTTAATTGGTTTAACTTATTTGGATTGATTAAAAATTTGCTTACAAATCTTTTAATGTTGGCTTGCCTAGCAAGTGAAATGTTAGGCGCCATCACGGCCCCGAAGGTGGAAATTCCGGGTCGTCACAACAAATCATAAGCTTCGATGATTTGAATTTACAAGATGGTATGAAATAGTTACATAATCTGTTCCAAATGTACATAAACAGATTTTTATAAATCTAAGGCTACCATGAACAAGAGGCAGCTACAACCGGAACGCATGTACGTCCTCAAATCCAGCTCTCATCGACCACATCAACATCAGCATCCAACATCTGCACGCAAGGTATAGAAGCGTAGTATGAGTACAACCAACACCATGTATTCAATAAGTTAAAAATCTAACCTTAGGTTGAAAGTAGTGATGAGCTTCGGGGTACAGCACCAATAGCCATCAACAGATCATAACAACATTATGGAAGTAATAAAACAAGTAGGTCAGAGATAAAATGATCAGCTCGTTTTATAGTTCAAGAAAAATAAGCATGCTTTTAAAGTATATCATTGAAAACACAAATTTTTTACCGAAATCACCAAATATATGAGTAAGTTTGAAAATTGTGATTTTTCCCAAAAACTTTTCAACAACAGATAACTTGTTTCATTATCAAATGGCATGAGGAAAATACATCTCTATGCCTACGTGTCAATATGCAGGTGAAATCATGAATGACACCAAAATCGGAGTGGCAGAAAGAAATGCATCTCTATGCATGTATCTCAATTATGCATGTCAAATGCAATGTATCTCAGTGATGAGCTCATGTACTCACACTCTCAGAGTACTCAATCTCAACATCTCACACTTTCCACTAATCATGCTCAATCACTCGACATGCTCAGTCACTCAGACTGTATATGGCCAATTCAGCCTAGGGAACATCCATCCCAAATATATATATATATATATATATATATCAACTGATAGTCAGTCACTCAGTACTGTATAAGGCATGGACAACTCACGTGCTGCACGAACATCTCACGTGCTACGGTATCAACATCTGGATTCGCACGGACAACTCACGTGCTGCACGGACAACTAACGTGCTATAGTATCAATAACCTCACAATCAGACCCTCGGCCTCACTCAGTCATCAATCTATGCAGTCTCTCGGGCTCACAATGCCATGAAACTAGCCCAGAAATGATGATATCATGTGTAATATATAGCAACAGAGACTGAGATATGATATGAAATAAATGAACATGACTGAGTGCGAAATTGCAATGTAAGCAAATAACTCAACAGCAGAAATGACCTCAGTGGGGCTCAACAAAATAAGCATGTAGCCTAGACCTGGTTTCTAACATAGATCACAGCTCAATAGCTCTAGTACGTAAAGATTTCATGGTTACAGATATGATCAGGTAACACAGTAGCTTAGAAGAAACGGAGTCACAATTCACAAGGTGCACGCCCACACTCCCGCCACCTAGCATGTGCATCACCTCAACACCAAATACATAATACATAATTGGGGATTTTCATACCCTCAGCACCAAGTTTAGAAGTGTTACTTACCTCGAACAAGCCAAATCCATTATCGAGCAAGCCAAGTGATGCTCCAAAATGTCATCCCGCACGTACCAACCTCGAATGGCTCGAAACTAGCCAAAAGCAACTCAAATACGTCAATTAACGCAAAAGGGAATGAACCCGATCGATAAAGATCTAATCTTAATCATAGCCCAAAATCAACCCAAAAATAACACTCGGGTCCGCGCCTCAGAAACCGAGAAAACTCACAAAATTTGACAACTCATACAATAAAGAGTCCAACCATACTAGTTTCACTCAATTCTTACTCTGAATCGATGTTCAAAACTCCAAAAACTCACTCTATGAAACTTTAGGCTAAAACCCTAATTTCTCTTTAAAATTCATAATCCAATTACCAATAACAAAGATAGAATCACGAAATATAATCAAAACCGAGTGTAGAACACTTACCCCAATCCATTTGGTGAAAATCGCTTCAAGAATCATCTTAATCCGAGGTATACAACTCCTAATATGAATAAAAATGACCAAAACCCTCGATAATAAAGTTTCTGCCCAGCACTGTTCACAACTGCGAACCAATATTGGCACCTGCAACCTCCGCTTCTGCGGTTAATGCCTCGCACATGGGAGAAATCACTGAAGACCAGCCCATCGCACCTGCAGTATTTCTTTTCTTCTGCGCACACGCAGGTGTTACAACCATGTATGCTTCTGCACCACACGCCACTTCTGCGACTAAAATCTCGCATCTGCGCGCACGCAGGTGCGTTACTAAACACCGCCTCTGCGGTCTTCCTCACCCAGCTCTCACCTTGCTTCTGCGACCAATTGTCTGCATCCACAGACTCACATCTTCATCCATTCTTTCGTAGATGCGGAAACACCAGAACCAGCATACCTTCAGCAATGCAACATGAAACAAAATGATTCGAACCTCGTCTGAAATTCACTCGGGCCACTTGGGACCACGTCCAAATATGCCAACAAGTCCCATAACATTACAGGGACCTACTCGAGGCCTCAAATCACATATAACAACATCCAAACAATGAATCGCATCTATAACCAAACTTAAAAAAACTTGACCTTGAAATCTCCAAAACTCGGGCCGAAACACATCAAATCAACAAGGAATGAACCAAAATTTTGTAGACAAGTCCCGAATGACTTAACGAAGGTGGTCCTAATCCCCGGAACCACAATCCGAATCCGATATCAACAAAGTCAACTCCTGGTCAATCTTATGAACTTTCCAAGCCTTCAAATTTCAGACTTTTGCCAATTAGTGCCGAATCCTTCTAAGAACATCCAAATGCAAATTCGAGCATACGCCCAAGTCCAAAATGACCATCCGGACCTAACAGAACTATCAAAACTCCGTTCCGGGGTCAAATTCACAAATGTCAAAATTGGTCAACTCTCCAACTTAAAGCTTAAATTATGAAATTCATTCTTCCAAATCGATTCTAAATAACCTGAAAATCAAAACTGACGATTCATATAAGTCATAATACATCATACGAAGCTATTCATGCCCTTAAACTACTACACGAAGTGCAAATGCTCAAAACAACCTGTCGAGTCATTACAATAGTCCTTTCAGCAAAATAACCATAAAGCTATAGCCACTGGCGGTGCACAGAGCAGCAGCGGGAGAGCGAGAAAGGAAGAGGGCCGTACAGAAAATGGTGACCTACAAATTTCATCAGTACCAGGTGGTGGGCAGAGCTCTTCCAACAGAGAACGATGAGCACCCAAAGATCTACCGAATCAAACTTTGGGCTACAAACGAGGTCCGTGCTAAATCCAAATTCTGGTACTACTTGAGAAAGTTGAAGAAGGTGAAGAAGAGTAATGGGCAGATGCTGGCTATTAATGAGATCTTTGAGAAGAATCCAACTAAGATCAAGAACTATGGTATATGGCTGCGTTATCAGAGTAGAACTGGGTACCACAACATGTACAAGGAGTACCGAGATACCACTTTGAATGGAGCTGTGGAACAAATGTACACTGAGATGGCTTCACGTCACAGGGTCCGCCATCACTGCATCCAGATCATCAAGACAGCCACTATTCCAGCTAAGCTATGTAAGAGGGAGAGCACCAAGCAGTTCCATGACTCCAAAATCAAGTTCCCACTGGTGTTCAAGAAAGTCAGACCACCTAGTAGGAAACTCAAGACAACATACAAGGCTACCAGACCCAACTTGTTCATGTAACATGTTAGGTCATTAAGTTAATTGAGAAGCAACTTTGAATTTTTACAAATTTTGTTGCACTAGTTGGCCAGTTAGACCCTAAAAAATTGTTTGCTTCAACAGTTTAAGTTAGATTCTGTGTTCTCTCAAGGATAATTTTGTCATTTTGTTGTCATGATTTGCTGTAGTATACTAGTATTGTGATGATAGTTGTCATTAACTTGAAAAAAAAAAAAACCATAAAGCTGCAGACAAACAAAGGGGCTATGTCTAAATCAGAAATATTGGCTTCATATATGGAGGAAGTAAAGAAAAATTTAATAAGAAATCTAAACATAGAGATTCCACATGATGTCTCCATGACATCAACATGTCATACCATGGAAGAAGAAACATTCATAGCGGGAGAATCTTAGGATGTGGAAGACACCGAAGAGATTGAAAGCTGTTTGTTCTCCAACAAAAATAATTAAGGAAGAGAAAAAGTTTAAAGACACAAGGCCCCATCTCGCGGAATTATTGGGATAATAGAGACAAAAGACTTTGATACTCTAAAATGTTCTGAAAATCTTAGCAAATTTGAGCTATTTTAGAAATATAATAAATTGAACCAAAAATTAGGAAGACGATCATGGTTCTAACTCATTTGAGCGTTTTATCAAATACTAGGTGTACATTAAGATTTCAAGGCCCTTCTATGGTGGATTCCATCATCCACCCATTATCTACCACTTTTGGCCCAATAATCATCCTACATCGCTTGATAACATATGCATGCAAGAGGAACAACTCCCACACCCAAGAATTTCCTTACTTATTACCTATTTTTAGTTAAATTTCGAAATTGAGGATTAGGGTGTAGAATCTTACATCTCGGATGAAGACCTACTGTGTTTTCCTTGTTAATCTTCGAAGATTTGCGTATGAATTGAGGAACCACTGGTTGAGGAACTCTCTCCCTCTCTAGAGCACTTTCTTACTCTCAAAATGTCATGTTCTTACTTAAGAAATGGTCCATAGTGTCTATATAACGAAATGGGGTCGAGTTATAAAAACCAAAAAACTGAAGCTCCAAAATAGAATATGCGGTCGCATAATGCTTCTAAGATCCGCGAAATGGCCCTCCGGAACTGGGCACCGCTGCCTGGATATGCGGCCGTCCTGCGATCCGTATATCGATTCTGCGGTCGCAAAGAGGACCGCAGAATCTCCTCCCGTATTTCCTCATGTCTATCTTGCGATGCAATCTGCGGCCCGCAAAGTAATTCTACGGCCTCATAAAAGACTGCATAGTGGCCCACAAATTTTGCTCAAGTTTTTTCTTGACTCTGCGGCCATTCTACGGCCCGTAGAGTGATTCTGCGCCCGCATAGTGGGCCGCCAAAATGTCTTTTTCTGCCAACATTTTCCTTTAACTCCCAAGCGCACTGTTCGACCCAAAAAGTCTATACCGCGGTGAGCAAGAATTTCTAACATCACCAAACAAATTAGCCTACCTCGCCACCACGGAACCTCGGGTTTTAGGTGAAATTTTACGGGGCCTTACATCCTCCCCCACTTAAGATCATTTGTCCTCAAATGAGGGTCTTAATCGGTCATTAGTACTCAACATGACCCATTTGTTACATCACACACTAGCAGTCCCAATTTTTGAGTAAATCCCCAAATTCCCAAAAATTTCAACAGAGTTTCCCTTGTAACTGATTCTATCCACCTGTCAGAGAATCCCAGAAACCAATCCTAACAGCATGTACATAATCCAATGATGCAACATAATATGAAACAACACCAACCGTTGCCGCAATATATTATTAGAAAGAAAATATCCTGAGCATAAACTATACAAGTGATACATAGTCCATAGGAAGTAATTTCATAGAAACTATTACATAGCTATTCAAATAAATGAGGGTAGTTCTTTTTCATTTCTTCCTCAGCCTCCGGGGTGGCCTCTTTAACCGGCTTGTTTTGCCATAACACTTTCACGGAGGAAATTTATTTATTTCTTAGCTTTTGGACTTGCCTATCAAGAATGGTGACTGGAATTTCTTCATAGGTCAGTTCTTCACTAACTTCAATAGTCTCAATCGGAACAATGAGTGTCGGGTCTCCAACTACCTTCTTCAACATAGACACATAAAACGCCGGGTGCACTAATGACATCTCAGGTGGTACCTCAAGCATGTACGCCACCTCACCGAACCTCTGAATAATTCTGTACGGTCCGATATACCTCGGACTCAATTTCCCTTTCTTACCCAATCGCATTACACCCTTCATGGGGGAAACCTTCAAGAATACCCAATCATCTTCTTTGAAATCCAAATCCCTACGACAAACATCCGAATATATCTTCTGGCGACTCTAAGTAGTCTTCAACTGCTCCTTAATGATTTTAACTTTCTCCATAGCCTGATGAACTCCACTCCCCCAATCTCGAACCACCCAATAGGAGATTTATATCTCTTACCATATAAAGCCTCGAATGGTGACATCTTAATGCTAGCATGATAACTATTGTTGTAGGAAAATTCTATGAGTGGAAAATGATCATCCCAGCTACCTTTGAAGTAAAGAACAGAAGCGTGCGACATATCCTCAAGCGTCTGAATAGTCCGCTTTACCTGCCCGTCAGTCTGCGGGTGAAAGGCTGTACTAAGATTCACCTGAGTACCCAAACCTTGCTGAAACTTCTTCCAAAAATTAGCCGTGAACTATGCCCCTCGATCAGAAGTGATAGAAACTGGAGTGCCATGCAAACTAACTATTTCTTTGATATACAATTGAGCATATTGTTCCACTGTGTCGGTAGCTTAACCGGCAAGAAGTGTGCTAATTTCGTGAGTCGATCCACAATCACCCATATCCAATCAAACTTACGAGGAGTGCGAGGTAGTCCTACCACAAAGTCCATATTAATCATTTCCCACTTACACATTGGAATTTCCATGTTCTGTGCCAATCCACCGGGCCTTTGGTGTGCAGCCTTCACTTGATGAAATTTTGGACATCTTGCCACAAAGTCTGCTACATTCCTCTTCATATCATTCCACCAATAGACTTCCTTAAGATCATGATACATTTTTTTTAGAGCCTGGATGCACAGAATACCTAGCAGTGTGAGCCTCGATCATGATTCTTTCCCAGAGACCACCCACATCTGGTACACATAGTCGCCCTTGGTACCTTAGGGTACCGTAATCCATGCCAAGAGAAAAGACCATGGTCTTATGCGATTATGAATCCCCTCCTTCAATTGTACCAATAAGGGATCTTTGTATTGCTTCTCCTTGACTTCCACAACAAGGGATGATTCAACCCTATTTCGCACAATCACCCCTCCCTCATCAGAGCCCGCAAGACGAACTCCCAAACTAGACAACCGATGAACCTCCTCGACCGATCGCCTTTGATATGCCTCTAAGTGAGCCAAACTGCCAATAGATTTTTGGCTGAGAGCATCCGCCATAACATTGGCTTTTTTCGGGTGATATAGAATATCGATGTCCTAGTCTTTGAGTAACTCAAGCCATCTTCTCTGTCTCATATTCAATTCCTTCTGTTTAATAATTTATTGAAGGCTCTTATGGTCCATGAATATGTCCACATGGACCCCATATAAATAATGACGCCAAATTTTCAATGCAAATACCACCGAATTCTAAGTCATGTGTTGGATAGTTCTTTTCATGACTCTTGAGTTGCCTAGAAGCATAAGCTATCACCTTGCCACGTTGCATCAATACAAACCCAAGCCCGATCCTTGAAGCGTCACAATACACCACAAACCCATCTGTATCCTCTGGTAGGGTCAACACCTATGTCGTAGTCGATCTTGAATTAAAATCTTAGAAGCTCCTCTCGTAAGCCTTCTGCGTCAATTTAGTCAATAGAGAGGCAAGAGTGGAGAATCCCTCTACAAACTTCCTGTAATACCCTGCTAAGCCCAAAAAACTACAAATCTCTGCAGGGGTAGTAGGTTTAGGCCAATTCTTTACCGTTGAAATCTCTGAGGATCAACCTTAGTTCCTTCTCTAGAGACAACGTGACCCAAGAATGTAATAGATTCAAGATAAAATTCACATTTCGAAAATTTTGCATACAACTGGTGCTGACGTAGAGTCTGAAGAGCTGCCCTGAGGTGATCGGCATGTTCCTCTCGACTTCGTGAATATACAAGGATATCGTCAATGAACACTATCACAAAAGAGTCGAGGAACGGCTTGAAAGCTCGATTCATAAGTTCCATGAAAGCTGCCGGGGCATTTGTTAGCGCAAAAAACATTACCATAAATTCAAAGTGCTCATGCCGGGTCCTAAAAGCTATTTTCGGAATATCTTGCTCCCTGATCTTCAATTGGTGGTACCCGGATCGTAAATCAATTTTGGAGAAGTACCTAGCACCTGCAATTGGTCAAACAAATCATTTATCCTTGGCAACCAGTACTTATTCTTGACTGTGACCTTATTGAGCTGCCGTAGTCAACACACATCCTTAGTGATCCATCTTTCATTGCTACGAGGAGAACCGGTGCGCCCTAAGGCGACACACTCGGTCGGATGAAACCCTTCTCTAACAAATCCTTCAATTTTTCTTTCCGCTCTCTCAACTCTGCTAGTGCTATTCTATAAGGTGGAATAGATATAGGTTGTGTGCCTGGCATCAAATCAATTCAAAAATCAATCTCCTTGTCGTGCAGAATCCCAGGGAGTTCATCAGGAAAGACCTTCAGAAATTCATTCACAACTGGCATAGACTCAAGAGTAGGTGCCTCAGTATCGGTGTCCGTAACCCGGACCAAGTGGTAGATACACCCCTTGTTAATCATCTTCGTGGCCTTAAGGTAGGAAATAAACCTACCCTTCTGCAGCACATTATGCCCCTTCTATTCAACAACTGGCTCATTTAGAAATTCGAACCTCACGATTTTGGCTCCGCAAATCAAGCTTGGCAAAACAGGAATAGAGCCAGTCCATCCCCATTATCACATCAAAATCTACAATCCCCAATTCAATGAGATCGGCCATGGTGTCCCGACCATGCAGCGTGATAACACAATCCCTATAAACCCGTGCAGCCACAATAGACTCACCAACCGGAGTAGATACGGAGAACGACTCGTGATGTTGTTTCGGTTCTATCCCAAATTCCATAGCAACATAAGAAGTGACATAGGACAAAGTGGAACCAGGAACCAAAGATTGGACAGCCAATATACCTGTGACAACATCTGGAGAAGCCTCTGCACTCTGGCAACCACTCATAGCATAGAAACGGTTGGGTCCTCCCGAACTCTGCGTACCACCCTTAGCTGTAGCACGCCCTGCGGGTGATGTGCCTCGGGCCTGAGGAGGTGCTGTGAACGTAATAGCTGCAGATTTGGCTAGCTGTGATATACCCCTGGGGTAAAGCACCTGGCAAGGCGAACAACAATCCCTCTGAATGGGATACCTCAATCCGTAGCCATAGCATATGGGTAGGTCCATGTAACCGATTCACAAGTGCATCTTCTGACACCTAGGGCATGGGGGCCTCCGCTGCTGCTGGAATCTCCCACCAGACCGACCTTGCTGGTAGGATTCTCTATTGCCCTAACCGGGCCTAAAACAACTCCATTGCTGCTGACTAGGCCCTGATGGTGGTGCACTTACTGAAGACTGAGCAAGAAACTTGGATGGCGCTGATGACTCTCCCCTGAATGTTGACCTGCCACCACCACCAGAAGAACCATCCAACTTGCCAGCGAATCGGGCCTTGGTGCTACCCTCTCGCTCCATCCTGTTCTTCGACTTATGGTTGTCTGTAGCTTGAGAAAATTCCACCATCTTCCCATAGTTCATATCAGAATTCAAGGCAGCTATGGTGGTGTGATACCCCGTAAATTCACCTATGTGATTATGCCGTAATGTGGTAAGTGTGTATGGGCCTAAGAATGAGAAGAATGGTTGAAATATATTGAAAATTTTGTTAAGAGAAAAAGGACGGGAAAATAAAATGGACGAAAGGCGTAAGAGTGTAATATTATCTACTAATTGAGTTATGATATGGTATATGTGTAAGGGCTCAAAAGCAAGAAAGTATTGAAAAGAGTTGAAAATAATAAGGAAAGAGAACAAAAGGGACAAAAAGCGTACCCAATGTCAAAAACGCGATCCGCGAAACACACATGCGGATCGCGAATCTGTCGCGAAGTGAGGCAGAAGCCTGGGTTGGCTTCTTGTCGAAAAAGCGATGGCAAAGTGAAGGAAAGCGAACCGCGAAATGGAAAAAGCGGTTCGCGAAATCAACAAGGCCATCGCGAACACGGACAGTTAGCCCAGGCGAGAAACGCGACAGAAACGCGGTTCGCGAAATGGAAAAGCGAACCGCGAAACTGACCCCTCCCGTCGCGAACTGAAGCAGAACACAAGGTCGCATTTCGCGACCAAAAAGCGGTCCGCAAAACCCAAAAGCGAACCGCGAAATGCCCCTTCTGCGCCGCGAATCTGACATTTGTGCTGAAATTAAGTTTTAACTCCTTGACCTATAAAAGGCACCCAAACTCGTTCCATTTCATTTTATAAGACCCCAAAACATCTGAACACTCTCAGGAACATTTCTCAAGGAACCCCCAAGCCCAAATCGATTCTTCTTCATCCAAACACAAGAAATTGAAGAAGGAAAGCGAAATTGAAGAAGTAAGAAGGAACCCTAGCTGAGGTATTCCTTTTGCAAAACCCAAATCAAAGGCGAAGCTTAAAAATTGAAGAATCAAACGAAGAGAAATAGATTAATCAACATGCAAGGTAAGTTCTTACACCCATTCTCTTAGGGATTCTTGGGAATCCATCACATGCATGTAGGAACCCATGAAAATGAGAAAGAAAGCTATGGGTCTAAATTAATCACCACCAATAGAATGGGTCATGAATGATTTTGAGTTGCATGTGTCATAAACATGTTTAATAAGGCTATGAAGGAAGAGATTGGGGGAAAGAATTACTTGAACTTCATAAATTATGAATAGTAGTATGAAGTATAGTAAGTAATGATTGGGTTGTTCCCAAAATTGTAGATTAAGGAATTCTATGCACTTCCATAAGCTTGGAAGCGGATGCTAGATAAACATTCCAGGTATGTAAGACTATACCGTCTTTTCCTTGCACGATTCCTGTCATATACAATGTCTCAAAGAAATCCCAAAAGATTGCTGTACTCTTAGAAGCTAAGAAAGCTCGTATTGTTCTTTCTATGGAAGATTTATACATGTTGCTATCCATTTGATATCATGACACCCCACGAGTACAATCGATATAAGAACAACAAGAAAGAACCTAAGCCTTGAGTGAGATTGCTATGGATTGAATGTGTATGTATGTGTGATTTTATACGATTGAGTTGATGAAGATAGAGTAACAAGTAGTAACAAGAAAGAACATAAGTGAATTGCTATGAATTGAATGCTAAAGAATGTTTTACCTTAGGAGCTAATGTTGTGTATGTTTCTTCCTTTAGAACGAGATTATCCTGGCTCCACAATAACAATAACGTTGAGGGAAGCCTTTGAGCCCTATAACAATGACGATAAAAGATGTTCTAAATGGTATAAGCAAGAATGGTAACGAATGTGTTAAGCCCGTAAGTAAGGGCCATATATGATGTGAATGAATGTATGAATTATCTATGTGCGTGCTTAGTTTGTATATGATGACCGAGCTTGATAAAGCCGGGTATGATCCCAAAGAGGCACACACAATTATGACCGAGCTTGATATAGTCGGGTATGAGCCCAAAGAGGCACACATGACTACGACCGAGCTTGATATGGCCGGGTAAGGTTATGATTATAGTTATGATATAATTATGAGCCCAAGGAGGCATATGTGTGTGTGATTGTATGTGATAATGATAATGGTAATAATGATTATGATTATGAGCCCATGGCGGCATATTTATTGGTTGTAGTCCTATAAAGACGTATGTGCGATGATTGTACAAATGGCCATAATCGCCTCCTGCCAAGTTTACTGTTCAAAAATGAGAGAATTAGAAATAAAATCCCGACTTTCAGCCCCTATTGTCCAGCTGCAGTTATCACAACTGCGATATGAGTTCGCAGTTGCGAAGAAAACCTCCTAATGGCGGCACTGAAGGCATGGGAAGCCCCTTCGCAAGTGCGAATATGGGTTCAAAATTGCGAACCCTACTGCCCTCACAATTGCGACAAACCTATCACAAATGCGAACCTAGCCAAGCTCAGAAATTCATTGCAAATGCAAACAAGATATCGCATTTGCGATACATGAAATTCCCTCCTATGGTTGCAAATGCTACTCTAGTGTTAGTAATTGTGCCACCAGATTACCATTTTCAGTCCAAAAACCTTTCGAAACATGTCTGAAACACATCTCAGCCATTGGGGCTCCAACCCAAACATCCATACAAGTCTAAAAACATCATATGAACTCGCTCGCATGATCAATACATAAAAAATAACATCTAAAAATACGAATTGAACTCTAAAATGCATGAAATTCAAGGAAATATTCAAGGACTTCTACAATTACAACTAAGTGTCCGAATCCTATCAAATCAACTCAAAACGACACCAAACTTTGCAGACAAGTTCTCAATACCATAACGGACCTATTCCAAGTCCCAAAATCAAATTTAGAGCTCGATAGCTAAAAATAAACCTAGGGTCAAACTTTTCAACTTTAAATATTTAAATTTTGGCATATCAACCTGCGGACTTCCAAAATATATTCTGGGCCAAGTTTGAAATAACAATATGAAGCTATCGGAGCCATAAAAACACAGCTCCGGGGTCGTTCTCACAAAAGTCAATGTTTGGTCAACAGTTTCTAGATTAAACTTCTAAGTAGAGAATCAAGGGTCCAAATCAACCTGAAAGCTTCCCGAAACGAAACTGATCAACCCCTCAATTCATAAAATCATAAACACACAAGGTTTAGCAGGGGGCTCTTCACACAGGAGCTACAGGTTGCTCGTCCGTCCCAGCTCGGGTAGGTGCTCTGGCTGCACCAGTTGCCTCTCCTCAGCCTCTGCCCCGGCCCCAGCCTCTCGAAGTGCTAGTAGGGGGCACGGATGTCTGATCGTCGGATCCAGCGGTGTGTGTCCTCACCATCTGTGAGAGAATAGAAAGACAAAGATTTTGTTTTCAAAATCAACTAATTCGCATGATGAGGAATCAAAGAAGTGAAGTTTTCCTAATAGTTCCGTAGACTCTCGAGGTAAGTACAGACGTCTCCGTACCGCCCAACAAGACTCTGCTAGACCTTCTTATGACTCGTAACACATATGAACCTAGAGCTCTTGTACCAACTTGTCACGACTCCAATTCCCCCCCCCCCCCC
>MCJB01040513.1:18072-32385 GCA_002018475.1 Nicotiana obtusifolia | reverse complement strand
CCCCCCCCCCCCCGTAAGATGTCGTGATGGCACCGAGTCTCTGCGACTAGGTTAGGCTAACAATTATCAATATCCTAGAAACAATGGTGAATAAATGATAAAACCTTCCGATACAAAACATAATCTCAACAGTACGCTCCCCAAAACTTGCGAAACTGAGCCATAAGCTCTACGTAGTGTAACTAGAGTACTACTACATCACTGTCCGAAAGAAAATAACACAGTAAATGAGAATAAAGGAAGGTGACTCTAAAGCCTGCAGACGCCGAGCAGGCATACCTTGAAGTCTCTGATAAAAGCAGCTAGCAAGTGATCTCTTACAACCGGCACGAGCAGACGTACCTGGATCTAGCACAAAGAAAATGCGCAGAAGCGTAGTATAAGTACACTACAGTAGTACCCAGTAAGTATCAAGCCTAACCTTAGTAGAGTACTGACGAGGCTAGGTCAAGGCACCTGTTAGGTTATAAAATAAAAAGTGTCAAAATGTAATACGGTATGTAGTGGAAAGTGAAGAAACAATTGATACGAAACAAGATGATAGCATGAACTAGTACCGGAATCAACAATAGAAATAGCATAAAAGAAACAACTAAAGGGGCTACAACGATCATGTACGGATAACAACTGCTAGAACAATAAAAAATGAAACAACAAGATATAATCCCACCAAAACAATTTGCAACATGAAATAAACAGCATGACACAACGAGGTACCGCCTCGTATAATCAAGCATCACAACCGATGTACTGTCTAGTATTCATATTTCTCAATTTCAAACTCAATCTTTCCTTGTACCGCCGCGTGAGCCTTACATTTGAAATAGATTGTGAAAAAAGTTTTACCGAAATAGCTACACGCACTTTAGCGCACCTTATAATGCCATGTGGCTTAACTAGTTACCCTACTGGCAACACACACCTAAGTCCCACTTTATACCGGCACATGGAAATTAGCCCCAAGACTTATACCGCCGCATGCGCACCAATATCATATCACAATAACAATTCGCTCCATAAGTGCCTATATATCACAACTTGCCATTAACAACAACAATACCAATGCTTCCACAATAATAGCCCACGGCTCTACCACAACATAAACAAGAATATCAACAATAATAATGAATGTAAAGTGCTCAATAAGATAGATGTCTCAACAATAACTAACTTCGCCTTCACGTGTTAACAACTTTCAAAACATCAACACCAATTAACTCAACAATGAGAGAAATAATGTATAACCACAATATTAGATAAGACTAACTCATAATAAAAGAGATAACATTTAGCAATGAATTTCAAATAACGGAAAACAACAAGGAAAGGGATAATGCGAACCCTGCAGCCCTCACAATTGCGAATAAACTATCGCAAATGCGAGCCTAGCCTTGCTCAGAAATTCATTGCAAATGCGACCAAGACATCGCATTTGCGATACCTGATGTTCCCTGCTATGGTTGCAAATGCTACTCTTGTGTTCGCAATTGCGACACCAGATTACCATTTTCAGTCCAAAAATATTTCGAAACATGTTTGAAACTCATCTGAGCCATTGGGACTCCTACCCAAACATCCATATAAGTTTAAAAACATCATACGAACTTGCTCGCACGATCAAAACACAAAAATAACATCTAAAATACGAATTGAACTCTAAAATGCATGAAATTCAAGTAAATTTTCAATAACTTATACAATTACAATTATGCATCCGAATCCTATCAAATCAACTCCAAACGTCACCAAATTTTGCAGACAAGTTCTAAGTACCATAAAGGACCTATTCCAAGTCCCAAAATCAAATTTCGAGCTCGATAGCTAAAAATAAACCTACGGTCAAACTTTCAAACTCTAACTTGTTAAATTTCGTCATAACAACCTACGGACTTCCAAAATATATTCTGGGCCAAGTTTGAAATCACAATATGAAGCTATCAGAGCCATAAAAACACTGTTCCGGGGTCGTTTTTGCGAAAGTCAAAGTTTGTTCAATAGTTTCTAGATTAAACTTCTAAGTAGAGAATCAAGGGTCCAAATCAACCTGAAAGCTTCCCGAAACAAAAATGACCAACCCCTCAATTCATAAAATCATGAACACACAAGGTTTAGCAGGGGCCTCTTCTAACAGGAGCTACTGGTGGCTCCTCCGCCGCAGCTCGGGTACGTGCTCTGGCTGCACCAGTTGCCTCTCCTCAGCCTCTGCCCCGGCCCCGGCCTCTCGAACCTCTAATAGGGGGCACGACTATCTGATCGTCGGTTCCAGCGGTGTGTGTACTCACCATCTGTGAGAGAATTGAAAGACAAAGATTTTGTTTTCAAAATCAACCAATTCGCATGATGAGGAATCAAAGAAGTGAAGTTTCCTAATAGTTCCGTAGACTCTCGAAGATAAGTACAGACGTCTCCATACCGCCCAACAAGACTCTACTAGACCTGCCTATGACTCGTAACACCTATGAACCCAGAGCTCTTATACCAACTTATCACTACCCCAATTTCCCCCCGTAGGATGTCGTGATGGCACCGAGTCTCTACGACTAGGTAATCCTAAAAATTGTCAAAATGCTAGAAACAAAGCTGAATAAATGATAAAACCTTCCGATATAAAACATAATCTCAACAGTACGCTCCCCAAAACTGGCGAAACTGACTCATAAGCTCTACATAGTGTAACTATAGAACTACTACATCACTTTCCAAAAAGAAATACAACAGTAAATGAGAATAAAGGAAGGTGACTCTGAGGCCTGCAGATGCCGAGCAGGCATACCTTGAAGTCTCCGATAAATGCAGCTAGCAAGTGATCTCTAACAACCGGCACGAGCAGAAGTACCTGGATCTGCACAAACAAAATGTCCAGACGCGTAGTATGGGTACACCACAATGGTACCCGGTAAGTATCAAGCCTAACCTTAGTAGAGTAGTGACGAGGCCAGGTCAAGACACTTACTAGGATTTAAATAAATTGTGTGAAAATGTAATACAGTTTATAGTGGAAAGGGAAGAAACAATTGACAGGGAAGAAGATGATAGCATGAACTATTACCGGAAACAACAATAGAAATAGCATAAAAGAAGCAACTAAAGGGGCTACAACGATCCTGTACGGACAACAACTGCAATGAAACAACAAGATATAATCCCACCAAAACAATTTGCTACATGAAATAAAAAGTTTGACACAACGAGGTAACGCCTCGTATAATCAAGAATCACAACCGATGTACCGCCTAGTATTCATATTTCTCAATTTCAATCTCAATCTTTTCTTGTATTACCGCGTGAGCCTTACAATTGAAATAGGTTGTGAAAAAAGTTTTACCGAAATAGCTACACGCACTTTAGCCCACCTTATAACGCCATGTGGCTTAACTAGTTACCCTACAAGCAACACGCACCTAAGTCCAACTTTATACCGCCTCATGGAAATTAACCCCAAGCCTTATACCGCCGCATGCGCGTCAATATCATATCACAATAACAATTCGCACCATAAGTGCCTATATGTCACATCTTGCCATTAACAACGACAATACCAGTGTTTCCACAATAATAGCCCATGGCTCTACCACAACATATACAAGAATATCAACAACAACAATGAATGTAAAGTGCTCAATAAGATAGATGTGTCAACAATAACTAACTTCGCCTTCACGTGTTAACGACTTTCAAAACATCAATACAAATTAACTAAAAAATGAGAGAAATAATGTATAACCACAATATTAGATAAGACTAACACACAATAAAAGAGATAACATTTAGCAATGAATCATATAACGGAAAACAACAACGAAAGGGATAATGTGATCAATTACTTCAAGTAAATGATAATCAATAAGTAAAGAGATAACAAAATCAACAACTTCAAATAATGATAATTAACAATGTAGAGAGAGCATGTAACAATAAAAGAGGAAGCAAGTTCAAGCTCTCAATTAGGAGGTAGAACAAGTATTAACGAAATCATTTAAGGCATGTAAGGATAGACTAACACAAGTACGAATAGATTGATTAAGAGAAATTGAACATTCAATTAAAGAATGGAAATAGTCTAAGTAGCCTAAACCGGTCAAATACCACGTACAACCCGTAAACCTACTCGTGACCTTGCGTACACGGATTTCACGTAGCACAATTGAATCAAACAATACCAATCCTAAGGGGTAGTTCCCTCATACAATATTAGGCAAGACATTTACCTCAACTAGGCCAATTCAACACTCGAAATTAGCTTTTCCCTTAACATATAAGATATGTTGATGGAATATGATTTGAAATTTATTAAAATTACTTACTCAAGGTTTGTAGGAGAAAATCCCCTCAAATCGCCTCCCTCCAAGTTTAGTGTTCAAAAATGAGAGAATTAGAAATAAAATCATGACTTTCAGCCATATTGTCCAGCTGCAGTTATCGCAACTGCGATATGAGTTTGCAGTTGCGAAGAAAACCTCCTAATTGCAGCAGTGAAGGCATGGGAAGCCCCTTCGCAAATGCGAATATGGGTTCAAAATTGCGAACCCTGCTGCCCTCACAATTGCAACAAAACTATCGCTAATGCGAACCTAGCCCAGCTCAGAAATTCATTGCAAATTCGAACAAGATATCGTATTTGCCATACCTTAAGTTCCCTGCTATGGTTGCAAATGCTACTCTAGTGTTCGCAATTGTGCCACCAGATTACCATTTTCAGTCCAAAAACCTTTTGGAACATGTCTGAAACTCATCTGAGCTATTGGGGCTCCAACCCAAACATCCACACAAGTCAAAAAATATCATACGAAATCGCTCGCATGATCAAAACACGAAAATTACATCTAAAAATACGAATTGAACTCTAAAATGCATGAAATTCAAGGAAATTATCAAGAACTTCTACAATTACAACTAGGCGTCTGAATCCTATCAAATCAATTCCAAACTACACCAAATTTTACAAACAAGTTCTCATTACAATAACAGACCTACTCTAAGTCCCAAAGTCAAATTTCGAGCTCGATAGCTAAAAATAAACCTACGGTCAAACTTTTCAACTCTAAATTGTTAAATTTTGGTATTTCAACCTACGGACTTCCAAAATATATTCGAGGCCAAGTTTGAAATCACAATATGAAGCTATCAGAGCCATAAAAACACAGTTCTGGGGTTGTTCTCGTAAAAGACAAAGTTTTGTCAACAGTTTCAAGATTAAACTTCTAAGCAGAGAATCAAGGATCCAAATCAACCTGAAAGTTTCCCGAAATGAAATTGACCAACCCCTCAATTCATAAAATCATAAACACACAAGGTTTAGCAGGGGGCTCTTCCGACAGGAGCTACTGGTGGCACATCCGTCGCAGCTCGGGTAGGTGCTCTGGCTGCACCAGTTGCCTCTCCTCAACCTCTGCCCCGGCCCAGGCATCTCGCAGCGCTAGTAGGGGGCATGGATGTCTGATCGTCGGATCCAGCGGTGTGTGTCCTCACCATCTGTGAGAGAATAGAAAGACAATGATTTTGTTTTCAAAATCAACTAATTTGCATGATGAGGAATCAAAGAAGTGAAGTTTTCCTAATAGTTCCGTAGACTCTCGAGATAAGTACAGACGTCTCCATACCGCCCAACAAGACTCTGCTAGACCTTCTTATGACTCGTAACACCTATGAACCTAGAGCTCTTATACCAACTTGTCACGACTCCAATCCCCCCCCCCCATAAGATGTCGTGATGGCACCGAGTCTCTACGACTAGGTAAGCCTAACAATTATCAAAATGCTAGAAACAATGCTGAATAAATGATAAAACCTTCCGATACAAAACATAATCTCAACAGTACGCTCCCCAAAACAGGCGAAACTGAGCCATAAGCTCTACATAGTGTAACTAGAGTACTACTACATCACTGTCCGAAAGGAAATACAACAGTAAATGAGAATAAAGGAAAGTGACTCTGAGGCCTGCAGATGCCGAATAGGCATACCTTGAAGTCTCCGATAAAAGCAACTAGCAAGTGATCTCTTACAACCGGCACGAGCAGACGTACCTGGATCTAGCACAAAGAAAAAGTGCAGAAGCGTAGTATGAGTACACCACAGTGGTACCCAGTAAGTATCAAGTCTAACCTTAGTAGAGTACTGACGAGGCTAGGTCAAGACACCTATTAGGATATAAAATAAAAAGTGTGAAAATGTAATACGGTATGTAGTGGAAAGTGAAGAAACAATTGATACGGAACAAGATGATAGCATGAACTAGTACCGGAATCAACAATAGAAATAGCATAAAAGAAGCAACTAAAGGGGCTACAACTATCATGTACGGATAACAACTACTAGAACATTAAAGAATGAAACAACAAGATATAGTCCCACCAAAACAATTTGCAACATGAAATAAACAACATGACACAACGACGTACCGCCTCGTATAATCAAGAATCACAACCGAGGTACCGCCTTGTATTCATATTTCTCAATTTCAATAAAATCTTTCCTTGTACCACCTCGTGAGACATATATTTTAAACACATTGTGAAAACAGTTTTACCGAAATAGCTAGACGCACTTTAGCCCACCTTATTACGCCACGTGGCTTATCTAGTTACCCTACAAGCAACACGCACATAAGTCCTACCTTATACCGCCGCATGGATATTAACCCCAAGCCTTATATCGCCGCATGCACGTCAATATCATATCACCATATCAATTCGCACCATAAGTGCCCATATATCACAACTAGCCATTAACAACAACAATATCAATGTTTCCACAATAAAAGCCCATGGCTCCACCACAACATATACAAGAATATTAACAACAACAATTAAAGTAAAGTGCTCAACAAGATAGATGTCTCAACAACAACTAACTTCACCTCCACGTGTTAACGACTTTCAAAACTTCAACACCAATTAACTCAATAATGAGAGAAATAATGTATAACCACAATATTAGATAAGACTAACTCACAATAAAAGAGATAACATTTAGCAATTAATTTCAAATAATGGAAAACAACAAGGAAAGGGATAACATGAACAATTACTTCAAGTAAATGATAATCAATAAGTAAAGAGATAACACGATCAACAACTTCAAATAATGATAATTAACAATGTACAGATATCATGTAACAATAAAAGGGGAAGCAAGTTCAACTAAAGCATGAGAGCAAATGATCAATTAGTAGATAGAACAAGTATTAACGAAATCATTTGAGGCATGTAAGAATAGACTAACACAAGTATGAATAGATTGATTAAGAGAAATTGAACTTTCAATTAAAGCATGGAAATAGTCTAAGTTGCCTAAACCAGTCAATACCACGTAAACCTACTCGTGACCTTGCGTACACGGATTTCACGTAGCTCAATTGAAACAAACAATACCAATCCTAAGGGGTAGTTCCCTCACACGATGTTAGGCAAGACATTTACCTCAACTAGGCCAATTCAACACTCGGAATTAACTTTTCCCTTAAAATATACCTCCACACGGCTCAAATCTAACCAAAATTGACTCAATTTTATCAAACATCTCTAGGGAATTCAATTGCAATAGATAATGCTAAGATCTTTATACTTTTTCCAAAAAGTCAACAAAAGTCAACTAGGGGCTCTTTTGGTCAAAACCCGAGTCCAATGGTAGATTCCATGTACCCATGATGCCACGAGTTCATATATGTGATTAGTTTTAAAATCCGGGTCGATATCGAGTCTCAAAACTCCATTTTTTATTTTTCAAAAAAAATGACAAAGATTCACAACTTTTCACCTTGATTCACATGATTTTGATGTTAACATCTAAGATATGTTGATGGAATATGATTAGAAATAGATTAAAATCACTTACCCAAGGTTTGTAAGAGAAAATCCCCTCAAATCGCCTCCTACCAAGTTTAATGTTCAAAAATGAGAGAATGAGAAATAATATCCCGACTTTCAGCCCTATTGTCCAACTGCAGTTATCGCAACTGCGATATGAGTTCACAGTTGCGAAGAAAACCTCCTAATTGCGGCACTGAAGGCATGGGAAGCCCCTTCGCAAATGCGAATATGGGTTCAAAATTGCGAACCCTGCTGCCCTCACAATTGCGACAAAACTATCGCAAATGCGAACCTAGCCCAGCTCAAAAATTCTTTGCAAATGCGACCAAGGCATCGCATTTGCGATCCCTGAAGTTCCCTGCTATGGTCGCAAATGCGACTCTAGTGTTCACAATTGTGACACCAGACACCAGATTACCATTTTCAGTCCAAAAAGCTTTCGAAACATGTCTGAAACTCATATGACCGTTGGGGTTCCAACCCAAACACCACACAAGTCTAAAAACATCATACGAACTCGCTCGCATAATCAAAACACAAAAATAAAATTTAAATATACGAATTGAACTCTAAAATGCATGAAATTCAAGGAAACTTTCAACAACTTCTACAATTACAACTAAGCGTCCGAATTCTATCAAATCAACTCCAGACGACACCAAATTTTGCAGACAAGTTCTAAGTACCATAACGGACTTATTCCAAGTCTCAAAATCAAATTTCAAGCTCGATAGCTAAAAATAAACCAAGGGTCAAACTTTTCAACTTTAAATTGTCAAATTTCAGCATATCAACCTATGGAATTCCAAAATAAATTCCGGGCATACGCCCAAGTCTAAAATCACAATATGAAGCTATCAGAGCAAAAAAAACACAGTTCCGGGGAAGTTTTTGCAAAAGTCAAAGTTTGGTCAACCATTCCTACATTAAACTTCTAAGTCAAGAATCAAGGGTCCAAATCAACTAGAAAGCTTCCCGGAACGAAACTGACCAATCCCTCAATTCATAAAATCATAAACACACAAGGTTTAGCAAGGGGCTCTTCCGACAGGAGCTACTGGTGGCTCCTCCGTCGCAGCTCGGGTAGGTGCTCTGGCTGCCCCACTTGCCTCTCCTCAGCCTCTGGCCCGGCCCCGGCCCCGGCCCCGGCCTCTCACAGCGCTAGTAGGGGGTACAAGTGTCAGATCATCGGATCCAGCGGTGTGTGTCCTCACCATCTGTGAGAGAATAGAAAGACAAAGATTTTGTTTTCAAAATCAACCAATTCGCATGATGAGGAATCAAAGAAGTGAAGTTTTCCTAACAGTTTCGTAGACTCTCGAAGATGAGTACAGACGTCTCCGTACTGCCCCACAAGACTCTACTAGACCTTCTTATGACTCGTAACACCTATGAACCTAGAGCTCTTATACCAACTTATCACGACCCCAATTTTACCCCGTAGGATGTCGTGATGGCACCGAGTCTCTACGACTAGGTAAGCCTAAATATTATCAAAATTCTAGAAACAAAGCTGAATAAATGATAAAACCTTATGATACAAAACATAATCTCAATGTACCCTCCCCAAAACTGGCGGCACTGAGTCATAAGCTCTACATAGTGTAACTAAAGTACTACTACGTCAGTGTTCGAAATGAAATACAACAGTAAATGAGAATAAAGGAAGGTGACTCTGAGGCCTGCAGACGCCGAGCAGGCATACCTTGAAGTCTCCGATAAAAGCAGCTAGCAAGTGATCTCTAACAACCAGCACGAGCTGAAGTACCTGGATCTGCACAAAGAAAATGTGCAGAAGCGTAGTATGTGTACACCACAGTGGTACCCAGTGAGTATCATGCCTAACCTTAGTAGAGTACTGACAAGGCTAGGGCAAGACACCTACTAGGATATAAAATAAAAAGTGTGAAAATGTAATACGGTATGCAGTGAAAGTGAAGAAACAATTGATACGGAACAAGGTGATAGCTGAACTAGTACCCGAATAAACAATAGAAATAGCATAAAAGAAGCAACTAAAGGGGCTACAACGATCGTGTACGGACAACAACTGCTCGAACAATAAAGAATAAAACAATAAGATATAATCCCACCAAAACAATTTGCAACATAAAATAAACAACATGACACAATGGGGTAACGCCTCGTATAATCAAGAATCATAACCGATGTACCGCCTAGTATTCATATTTCTTAATTTCAATCTCAATCTTTCCTTGTAACGCCGCGTGAGCCTTACATTTGAAATAGGTTGTGAAAAAAGTTTTACAGAAATAGCTACCCGCACATTAGCACCTAAATGGCAACACATACCTAAGTCCCACTTTATACCGCTGCATGGAAATCAACCCCAAGTCTTATACCGCCGCATGCACGTCAATATCATATCACAATAACAATTTGCACCATAAGTGCCTATATATCACAACTTGCCATTAAAGACAACAATACCAATGTTTCCATAATAATAGTCCATGGCTCTACCACAACATATACAAGAATATCAACAACAACAATGAATGTAAAGTGCTCAATATGATAGATGTCTCAACAATAACTAACTTCGCCTTCACGTGTTAACTACTTTCAAAATGTCAACACCAGTTAACTCAACAATGAGAAAAATAATGTACAACCACAATATTAGATAAGACTAACTCACAATAAAAGAGATAACACTTAGCAATGAATTTCAAATAACGGAAAACAACAAGGAAAGGGATAATGTGAACAATTACTTCAAGTAAATGATAACCAATGAGTAAAGAGATAACACGATTAGCAACTTCTAATAATGATAATTAACAATGTAGAGATAGAATATAATAATAAAAGAGCAAGCAAGTTCAACTAAAGCATGAGAGCAAAAGATCAATTAGGAGGTAGAACAAGTATTAACGAAATCATTTAAGGCATGTAAGGGTAGACTAACACAAGTACGAATAGATTGATTAAGAGAAATTGAACAACTCAATCAAAAAATGGAAATAGTCTAAGTAGCTTAAACCGGTCAAATACCACGTACAACCCGTGAAGCTACTTGTGAGCTTGCGTACACGGATTTCACGTAGTACATGTCGCGACCCAACCTCGGGGGCCCGCGACCGGGCACCGAACCCTGCTTGCAGAGTACCGGCGAACCCTGTACATGACTACCCCTATTATTCGTAAGGTGCACATACTTGCCAACATGGCAATAACGACATTATACCTGTCGACTATAATGACATCACCTGTCGCAGCAATATACCATAATATAAACATACATTCACCACAACATAACCCACTGGGCTATATACAAAACCATACACACGGTACATATGATGCCAACTAGGCGACATAATTACACATAGCCCAACTCCTGTTTATACATACTGACAACTTGTCTAATGAGCCTCTATGGAATGTATACAAAAATACTTAGTCGGAACAGGACCCCGACATGCCCAAAAAAAACATCTATACATCAAAACATACCCAAGTATAGCAGGTCCGGAAGATGAACCTTGCTATGTGTGCTGAACTGGTAGCCTACTGTGGTGGAGGAACTCCGTCTGTCAATCTATTTGGACCTGCAGCACGATATGCAGTGTCCACAAACAAAGGACGTCAGTACGGAAAATGTACTGAGTATGTAAGACAGGAATACAACTGAAAACAGTAACATAAGCAACATAATAGAAGCATACAGCTCATAACAATGGAAATTTACCTCTGAGGGCAGCATACCTTACATATTCATCATGGAACTTATTTCCATCATTTCAGAGATTTAAAACATAATTCATTCCTCCAAGCCTGTTACTTTCATACGGGTTCATTATATCCAACGCATTAAGTATTCATCTCTTTAGTTTAACTGCTTTACCGGACTTCTTACTTTAAGAAAAACGTGCAAACACATTCATCATATATTCAATCCCTTTATACAATCATCGCACATACGTCCTCATAGGACCACAATCAATAAATATGCCTCCATGGGCTCATAATCATAATCATCACTACCATTATTGTTATCACATATATTCACACACACATATGCCTCTTCGGGCTCATAATTATATCATAACTATAGTCATAACCTCGCCTTTGCGAGTTTTATAAAAGCGTATGCCTCCTTGGGCTTGTACTTATTAATACCATTATTACTATTATCACATACCCGACTAATCGGTGTTTATACGTCATCATTGCCCGGCCAATTCATTATGGCTCGGTGTGTCATCATAGCCCGGCCAATTCATTATGGCTCGGTGTGTCGTCGTTGCCCGGCCAATTCATTATGGCTCGGTGTGTCGTCATAGCCCGGCCAATTCAGTATGGCTCGGTGTGTCGTTCTCTATATGTTCTCATATATATATATATGTAGTTGCACCTTAAGTGCCAAACAAACACTGCGTATGCAGTTCATTCAATCATTTCTTCCTTAGATGTGATCATACACATTCAGTCATATATAAACACTCATAAACATTCAATCACTTAAGGCTTAAGCTCTTTCTTGTTATTCTCATTACTTCTTTTCTCAAGTTAATCATATTCGATATTTATTCATATATATACACATATTTATATATATATATATACATATATATACACACACACATTCAATCCATAACAATTCATTCGTGACTTACGTTCTCTCTTATCGTTCGAACATAGCATTTAATTCTCACATCAATTGTGCTTATCAAACAACACACTTGCAACCAAACATTGACATATAGAATCTCCTATAATAGGAGGGAATCAATGTAAGCTTCCTTAGCTTCTAAGAATAGAGTATACTTTTGGGGCTTCTTTGAGACATTGTATTCGACAAGAATCGTGCAAAAGAAAGAACGGTATAGTCTTACATACCTGGAACGCATATATTTATATAGCATCCGCTTCCAACTCTTTAATCTACAATTTGGGAACAACTCAATCGTTACTCTACAATGCTTCATAGCTACTATTATCCAATCTCAGAAGTTTATGTGATGTTTTTCCCTAATTTCTTCCTTCTTAGTCTTATTAAGCATATTTAGGACACATGCAATTCGAGATTGTTCATGACCCACTCTATGGGTGGTGTTTAACTTAGACCCATAACTTCCATTCCCAATTTCATGGATTCTTACATGCATGCATTGGGTCTTCAAGAATTTCTAAGAGAATGGGTGAAGGAACTTACCTTGCATGTCAATTAATTCATTCCTTCTTCTTGATTCTTCAATCCTTAAGTTCCCCTTTGATTTTGGGTTTGCAAGAGAAGAACTCTAGTTAGGCTTCCTTCTTGTTCCTTCAATTTTATGTGTTTGGATGAAGAGGAGTCGATTTAGGGCTTATGGGTTCTTTGAGAAATGTTCTTGAGAGTGTTCTGATGTTTTAGGTCTTATAAAAATGAAAAAGGAACGAGTTAAAGCCCCTTTTATAGGTCAAAGAATCAGAAATTCAATTTCAGAAAAATGTCAAATTCGCGATGGGGAAGGCCATTTTCGCGGTTCGCTTTTGGGTTTCGCGGACCGCTTTTTGGTCGCGAAACACGACCCAAGTTTCTGTTTCAGTTCGCGACGTGGATGGAAAATTTCGCGGTTCGCTTTTCCATTTCGCGAACCGCATTCTCGTCGCTTTTCTCGCCTAAACTTTCTGCTTCAGTTCGCGACAGGCAGGGCAAATTTCGGGAACCGCTTTTCCCATTTCGCGGTTCGCTTTTCTCACATTGCCATCGCTTTTTTAACATGAAGCCAACCCAGGCTTCTGCCTCACTTCGCGACAGATTCGCGATCCGCATGTGTGTTTCGCGGATCGCATTTTCCACAATGCATCGCTTCTTCTTCTTTTTCTTTTCTTTTTTTTTTTTAACGCCTTTCGTTTTCCTGCCCTTTTTTGTTGACAATTTTCAATATATATCAACCATTCTTCTTATTCTTAGGCCCATACACACTTGCCACATCACGGCATAATCAAGTAGGTCAATTTACGGGTTATCACAGTGTGTGATTGTATGTAACAACGATGATGGTAATGATGATTGTGATTGTGAGCCCATGGAGACATAATTATTGGTTGTGGTCCTATAAGGACGTTTGTCCGATGATTGTACAAATGAAAGAAAATATGATGAATGTATTTGAACGATATACTTAGAAGTAAGAAACCCACAGTAAAGCGGGTGTAAACTAAAGAGACGAATACCTAATGCATTTGATATAATGAACACGTGAGAATGAAGTATAACTTAATTCTCTGAAATGGGTTCCATAACAGGTATGTTAAGAGTATGCTGCCCACAGAGGTAAATCCCCAATATTAGGAGTTGTATGCTTCTATTATGTTGCTATGTTCTTGCTTTCAGTTTTGTATTCCTGTCTTACATACTCAGTACATATTTCGTACTGACGTCCTTTGTTTGTGGACGCTGCATATCGTGCTGCAGGTCCAAATAGATTGACAGGTGAAGCTCCTCCACAGTAGGCTACCATACCAGTCCAGCAGGAATAGCAAGGTTCATCTT
>MCJB01040513.1:3514-18052 GCA_002018475.1 Nicotiana obtusifolia | reverse complement strand
TGATTCGCGATACGCATGTGCATTTCGCGGATCGCGAATTGGACATTGGGACGCTTTTTGTCCCTTTTGTTCTTCTCTTTTTTTTTTTTTTTTTTTAACGCCGTTCATTTTCCCGCCCCTTTTTTTTTCTTAAAAAAAATTTCTCAATATATTTCAACCATTCTTCTTATTCTTAGGCCCATACACACTTGCCACATCACGGCATAATCAAGTAGGTCAATTTACGGGTTATCACAGTACAATTGAATCAAACAATACCAAACCTAAGGGGTAGTTCCCTCATACGATGTTGGGCAAGACATTTACTTCAACCAGGCCAATTCGACACTCGGAATTAGCTTTTCCCTTAACATATAAGATATGTTGATGGAATATGATTAGAAATAGATTAATATTACTTACCCGAGGTTTGTAGGAAAAAATCCCCTCAAATCGCCTCCTGCCAAGTTTAGTGCTCAATTATGAGAGAATCAGAAATAAAATCCCGACTTTCAGCCCTATTGACCAGCTGCAGTTATCGCAACTGCGATATGAGTTCGCAGCTGCGAAGAAAACCTCCTAGTTGCGGCACTGAAGGCATGGGAAGCCCCTTCGCAAATGCGAATATGGGTTCAAAATTGCGAACCCTGCTGCCCTCACAATTGCGACAAAACTATCGCAAATGCGAACCTAGCCCAGCTCAGAAATTCATTGCAAATTCGAACAAGATATCGCATTTGCAATACCTGAAGTTCCCTACTATGGTCGCAAATGCGAATCTAGTGTTCGCAATTGCGACACCAGACACCAGATTAAAATTTTCACTCCAAAAACCTTTCGAAACATGTCTGAAACTTATCTGAGCCATTGGGCCTCCAACCCAAACATCCACACAAGTCCAAAAACATCATACAAACTCGCTCGCACGATCAAAACACAAAAATAACATCCAAAAATACGAATTGAACTCTAAAATGCATGAAATTCAAGGAAATTTTCAAGAACTTCAGGAATAACAACTAAGCATCCGAATCCTATCAAATCAACTCCAAACGACACAAAATTTTGCAGACAATTTCTAAATACCATAACGGACTTATTCCAAGTCCCAAAATCAAATTTCAAGCTCGATAGCTAAAAATAAACCTACGATCCAACATTTCAACTCTAAATTGTCAAATTTCGGCATATCAACCTACAAACTTTCAAAATATATTCTGGGCATACGCCCAAGTCTGAAATCACAATATGAAGCTATCGGAGCCATAAAAACACAGTTTCGAGGTTGTTTTTGAAAAAGTCAAAGTTTGGTCAACAGTTTCTATATTAAACTTCTATGTCAAGAATCAAGGGTCATAATCAACCTGAAAGCTTCCTGGAATGAAACTAACCAATCCCTCAATTCATAAAATCATAAACACACAAGGTTTAGCAGGGGGCTCTTCCGACAGGAGCTACTGGTGGCTCTTCCGTCGCAGCTCGGGTAGGTGCTCTGGCTGCGTCACTTGCCTCTCCTCATACTCTGCCCCGGCCCTGGCCTCTCGTAGCGCTAGTAGGGGGCACGGATGTCTCATCGTCAGATCCAGCAGTGTGTGTCCTCACCATCTGTGAGAGAATAGAAAGACAAAGATTTTGTTTTCAAAATCAACTAATTCGCATGATGAGGAATCAAAGAAGTGAAGTTTTCCTAATAGTTCCGTAGACTCTCGAGGTAAGTACAGACGTCTCCGTACCGCCCAACAAGACTCTGCTAGACCTTCTTATGACTCGTAACACCTATGAACCCAGAGCTCTTATACCAACTTGTCACAACTCCAATTCCCCCCGTAGGATGTCGTGATGGCACCTAGTCTCTACGACTAGGTAAGCCTAACAATTATCAAAATGCTAGAAACAAAGCTGACTAAATGATAAAACCTTCCGATACAAAACTTAATCTCAACAGTACGCTCTCATAAACTGGCGGAACTGAGTCATAGGCTCTACATAGTGTAACTAGAGTACTACTACATCACTGTCCAAAAGGAAATACAATAGTAAATGAGAATAAAGGAAGGTGACTCTGAGGCCTACAAATGCCGAGTAGCCATACCATGAAGTCTCCGATAAAAGCAGCTTGCAAGTGACATCTAACAACCGGCATGAGCAGACGTACCTGGATCTGCACAAAGAAAATGTGCAGAAGCATAGTCTGAGTACACCACAGTGGTACCCAGTAAGTATCAAGCCTGACCTTAGTAGAGTACTGACGAGGCTAGGTCAAGACACCAACTAAGATATAAAATAAAAAGTGTGAAAATGTAATACGGAACAAGATAATAGCATGAATTAGTACCAATATAAACAATAGAAATAGCATAAAAGAAGCAACTAAATGGGCTACAATGATCATGTACGGAAAACAACCGCTAGAACAATAAAGAATGGAACAACAACATATAGTCGCACCAAAACAATTTGAAACATGAAATAAACAGCATGACCCAACGAGGTACCACCTCGTATAATCAAGAATCACAACCGATGTACCGCCTTGCACTCATATTTCTCAATTTCAATCTAATTTTTCCTTGTACCGCCGCGTGAGCCTTACATTTGAAATACGTTGTGAAAACAGTTTTACCGAAATAGCTAGACGCACATTAGCCCACCTTATAATGCCACATGGCTTCACTAGTTACCCTAAAAGAAACA
The DNA here is from genome assembly GCA_002018475.1 of Nicotiana obtusifolia. Classification (NCBI taxonomy): domain Eukaryota; kingdom Viridiplantae; phylum Streptophyta; class Magnoliopsida; order Solanales; family Solanaceae; genus Nicotiana; species Nicotiana obtusifolia. The sequence goes on along the minus strand of MCJB01040513.1, from coordinate 15,379 downwards.
CGCACATAAGTCCCACCTTATACCGCCGCATGGACATTAACCCCAAGCTTTATACCGCCGCATGCACGTCAATATCATACCACCATAACAATTCACACCATAAGTGCCCATTTATCACAACTAGCCATTAACAACAACAATATCAATGTTTCCACAATAATAGCCCATGGCTCCACCACAACATATACAAGAATATCAACAACAACAATGAATGTAAAGTGCTCAACAAGATAGATGTCTCAACAACAACTAACTTCGCCTCCACGCGTTAACGACTTTCAAAACTTCAACACCAATTAACTCAACAATGAGAGAAATAATGTATAACCACAATATTAGATAAGACTAACTCACAATAAAAGAGATAACATTTAGCAAGTAATTTCAAATAACGAAAAACAACAAAGAAAGGGATAACATGAACAATTACTTCAAGTAAATGATAATCAATAAGTAAAGAGATGACACGATCAACAACTTCCAATAATGATAATTAAAAATGTACAGATAGCATGTAACAATAAAAGAGGGAGCAAGTTCAACTAAAGCATGAGAGAAAATGATCACTTAGGAGGTTGAACAAGTATTAACGAAATAATTTAAGGCATGTAAGAATAGACTAACACAAGTACAGATAGATTGATTAAGAGAAATTGAACATTCAATTAAAGCATGGAAATAGTCTAAGTAGCCTAAACCAGTCAAATACCACGTTCAACCCGTGCACCTACTCGTGAACTTGCGTACACGGATTTCACGTAGCACAATTGAATCAAACAATACCATTCCTAAGGGGTAGTTCCCTCACACGATGTTAGGCAAGACATTTACCTCAACCAGGCCAATTCAACACTCGAAATTAGCTATTCCCTTAAAATGTACCTCCACACAGTTCAAATCTAACCAAAATCTACTCAATTTTATCAAAAATTTCTAAGGAATTCAATTGCAATAGATAATGCTAAGATCTTTATACTTTTTCCAAAAATTCAAAGAAAAGTCAACCCAGGGCTCGTCTGGTCAAAACCCCGGGTCCAATGATAGATTCCATCTACCCATGACCCCACGAGTTCATATATGTCATTAGATTCAAAATCCGGGTCCAAATCAACTCTCAAAACTCCATTTTTTTATTTATCAAAAACATGAAAAAAATTCAAAACTTTTCACCTTGATTCACGTGATTTTGATGTTAACATCTAAGATATGTTGATGGAATGTGACTAGAAATAGATTAAAATCACTTACCCAAGGTTTGTAGGAGAAAATCCCCTCAAATAGCCTCCTGCCAATTTTTTTTTCCTCCAAAGTTTATTGTTGAAAAATGAGAGAATGAGACATAAAATCCCGACTTTCAGCCCTATTGTCCAGTTGCAGTTATCGCAATTGCGGTATGAATTCGTAGTTGTGAAGAAAACCTCCTAATTGCGGCATTGAAGGGATGGGAAGCCCCTTCGCAAATGCAAATATGGGGTCAAAATTGCGAACCCTGCTGTCCTCACAATTGCGACAAAACTATCGCAACTGCGAACCTAACCCAGCTTAGAAATTCTTTCCAAACGCGACCAAGGCATCGCATTTGCGATACCTAAAGTTCCCTACTTTGGTCGCAAATGCGACTCTAGTGTTCGCAATTGCGACACCAGACACCAGATTACCCATTTCAGTCCAAAAACCTTCCGAAACATGTCGGAAACTCATCTGAGCCACTGGGGCTCCAACCCAAACATCCACACAAGTTTAAAAGCCTCATACGAACTCACTTGCACGATCAAAACTGTCACGACCCTAAACCCCGAACCCGGGCGTGATGGCGCCTCTCGTAAAGACAAGGCCAGCCAATTTAACCAAAATCTCATTTTTAAGCAGTTAATTAACATAAAAACAATATAAGCATGATTTAATAGCAAATAATTCGGGGAAATATAGTTAACCATAATAGAAACCCTCCCGACACAGCCCAAACCGGGGTGTCACAAGTCATGAGCAACTATGGATCCTGATACAAGTATACTAAGTACAATATCTGGCACAACTGCTGGAAGAACATAAAAACAATAAAATAAGGGAGATACGGGGCTGCGGACCCCAACAGCTGCCTCGTAGTCTCTGAATCGCCGCCTGGACGGGAGGAGTCAGGACTCCGGAGCGGAACCAACAACGCCTGAATCTGCACACATGGTGCAGGGAGTACTGTGAGTACTCTGACCCAGTGAGTAATAAATATAAATAATGACTGAAAGTAATAAAGCACGTAAAGCATAAGGCATTCTACAATGAAGCAGTAAAACATCATATGAAAACAGTAAATCAGTGAGAAATCAAGTAAAATCTCCTTTCAACAGGTAAAACATGTAATTTTTCAGGTAAATAATGTGAATTAAAAAAAATATAGAAGATCGCCCCTCGGGCTCAGTATCAACAAATCTGCCCCTCGGGCAATATCGCAGAACAGTACCAGCCCCTCGGGCTCAAATCTCAGAACAATACCAGCCCCTAGGACTATCACATGGTACAATATCAGCCCCTCGGGCTATATCTCACATCACAATGGGTACCCACTCTCACTGGGGGTGCATAGACTCCGGGAGGGGCCCCTTACGGCCCAAGCACAATATCAAGCCACCTCGTGGCATCAAATCTAGGCCTTCGGCCTCATATCAGTCAAGCCACCTCGTGGCGTATATAAAGTATCTCAGGCCCTCGGCCTCATATCAGTCACAAGCCACCTCGTGGCATATAAAGTATCTCAGGCCCTCGGCCTCATATCACTCAGTATATCCTCACATCTGGACCTCGGCCGCACTCGGTCAGAAAAACCATCACAAGCCCCTCGGGCATAGTAAACCGTAGTTCTCAGCCCAAAAACATCATTAAAATGTTATTTAAGTCTCAAAACTGATTAAAAGTGGCTGAGTTGTAAAACAGTAGAAAACAGCATGACTGAGTTCAAGTAATAAGTCAAAATAGTGAGGAAACAGTGATAAAAATTCCCAAAGGGTTCAAATAATTGGCACGAAGCCCAAATATGGCAATCAGCCCAAATCATGATGATAACAAATAAGTTTCAGTCAAATACGCGGTAAAAATCATCAATCGAGACGGACCAAGTCACAATCCCCAGTAGTAAACGACCCCACGCTCATCATCGGGCGCGTGTCTCACCTCAATACAGCACTACGATGTACACTCCGGGGTTTCAAACCCTCAGAACATCATTTATTATCACTACTCACCTCGAACCGGCCAAATCCCTAGCCCGCGACACCTTTGCCCTATTTCTTCAATTTTTAGCAAGACTTCAATGATTTTCTAGGTGGATTTCACAATATAAACAAGTTTTAGGTCCGAAATTCTTACCTCCAATCGATTCTCCTTGAATCCCTCGTTAATTTCCTTCAAGAACCTCCAAAAATGAGCAACTATGGGTGAAAATATACCCAAAATCAAGGACAAGAAGGCTTAAAAATATTCTGCCCAGGCTTCATCGAGCTGTACCTTGCGTTGTGTAGGTTGTACATCCTCTTACCATTTTCCCTTGTTGTACACCTTTTGTTAAGACGCACATAACTCCTTGTGGAAATATCCAAATGATCAACGATTTAAATATTTAGAAACTAGACTCGAAGATCTTTCATCTGATAGGTTGTACACTATATAACTCTTTATATATTCCAAGATATGAGCTTCTAAAGTGCATCAGAAAGTTTTGTCAAAATTTCTCCACCAGCCAACTTCGATCAATCATAACTATCTCATAGAATATCAAAATCATGAATGGTTTAACTTTCTGGAAACTAGAATACAGAGACTACAACTTTCATTTTTGGATCATCTACAAATTCCTTACAGATTACGAGATATAAGTTTCCAAATTCAGTCTTGTGCAGCAGAAATTTCTTCCATGCACACTGCCCGAAAAACAACAGCACTACCAGGCTTCGGTTAATCTATCGTAACTTTCTTTATATATGTCCAAATGATGAATGGTTTATATTTCCTGAAACTAGACGTAAGGGCTACAACTTCCATGTTTTGATAATTTCCAAATACCATGTAGATTGAGAGATATAAGCTCCCAAAATAAGCTCTGTGCAGCAGAAATTTCTGTGATGCACACTGCTGTAGCCAAATTCCAGCAGTTAAAAATGACCTAGAACTGTCCGAAAGCACTCTGAAACTCACCCGAACCATTCGGGACCCCGTCCGAATATACCAACAAGTCCTAAAACATATTACGGACTTAGTCGAGTCATACCCTAATTCAAGCCTAATGAAACTAATAAATTCCAACTTCTACATTCGATGCCATAACCTATCAGATCGAGTTCGATTGTGTTACAACCCGTAAATTCGTACATTAGAATACGCTGTGAAGTAGTTTACATATAAGGACCTAAGAACCCGGAATATAGTTAAAAAGTTAAGAAAAAGAGCAGAAGTGTCGCATAGTTGGATATGCGACTGCAAAGCACAAATGCGAACCGCATATCCAACACCAGGATCGCAAACTGAGACAGAGTTCTAGGCTCAAATTGTGTCAAATATGCAGCCAATATGAGGACCGCATAATGCAAATGCGGACCCCAAATGTGAAATCTTCCATCGCAGAATGGAACAGAGTTCTGGGCTGAATCCACGGCTGAAATGTGACCAGAATACGGTCGGATTGTTGAAAATGCGAACCGCAAATCTGGCCCTTCTGCGTCGCATAATGCAACAAATTTCTGGGTTGAGATTTGCGACCAGAATGCGAACCGCATGTCCTATTTGTGGCAGATATGCAATCGCAAACCTGAAAATGTCAGACACGTGTGCCACTTATTGACAGACTTATAAAAGGGACCCAAACCCGTTTCTTCATCATTTTTCTGAACTCAAACATAGTAGAAGGCCCCCAAACGACCCCTCTCAAAGCCCCACACCAACACAACCAATTTCCTCTCTTCCAAGCTCTAAATTGAAGAAGGAATCAAGGAATTGAAGAACTGAAAAGAAACCCTAGCTGAATTTCCCCCTTCTACGAACCCACATTGAGGGCATGACCTAGATTCTGAGGAATCGAAGGAGAAGGCTAGGAATTCACATGCAAGGTAAGTTATTACTCCCTTTCATGTAATTTTCCCTTGGGCATTCATGATATGTAGTTGCATGCCTGTAAAGACCCATGGGAGGGTGGTAGGAAATTAAGGATTCAAGATAAACACTGCTAAACGGAATGGGTCATGATTATTCTAGGTTGTAAATAAGTTGCATGTGTTATAAATACGTTTGATAAGGTTTAGAGGAGAAAGGGGTGTTGGGAGGCACCATGCAAAACTAGGAGATTGTGGTTAATGATAGCTATGACGTGTAGCGAGTAACAATTGAACTGCTCTTTTATTGTAGACTAAGGAATTGTAGCGATTGCGTAGCTTGAGAACTGGTGCAGCATATACCAGGTATGTAAGACTGTACCGTTCTTTCTTTTGCACGACTTCTATTGAATACAATGCAATGAACGAGCCCCAAAAAATACTCTATTCTTGGAAGTTAGGGATGCTTATATTGTTTCCCTCTATGGAAGAATTACTCTTGTTGTTATGATATTAATGTTGATGGTATTTCGTGAGTATTATATGGTTCATGTTAAAGAGACATTCTTAATTACGTGTAAAAAGGGGGTAATAATCGTATGTCACTAAAAAGGGTCCGGAACATATTTTCATAAATTGAGCATGTAATGCAAATGTGTAATCTAATTCTTGTGACCGAGCCTAATGAGGGTCGGGTATATTGTGACCGAGCCTAATACGGCCGGGTATGTTATGATGATGATGACGAACCCACAGAGGCATGTGATGATGATGAGCCCACAGAGGCATATGATGATGATGAGCCCACAGAGGCGTATGTAAATATATGACGAGCCCACAGAGGCGTATGTAAATGTATGACGAGCCCGCAGAGGTGTATGTAATTGTATGAGGTAACGACTATGTAAACGTATACGACACCAATAAATGTATATGAAAATGGCATGCCCACAGAGGCGTCGATATAAGACGGTGATAATGATAATGAATACTAATATGATGATGTTATAAAGGTTATGTGTATATGCATAAGTTCTACGAATATGTCATGGTTAGCCGCCCTCAGAGGCAATTCATTTATTTCAGGTTATATGTTTCTATCCTGATGCTCATTATTGCTCTTACATTATGTTCCCTGTTTTACATACTCAGTACATTGTCCGTACTGACGTCCTCTATTTGGGGACGCTGCATTTCATGCTGCAGGTCCTAATAGACCGATAGACGGAGCTCCCCCACCACAGTAGGCCATCCAGTTTAGCATATATTAGCAAGGTTCATCCTTCGGATTTGCTACAGTCTTGGTATGCATTTTGTATAGGCGTCTTGGGCATGTCGGGGCCCTGTTCCGACATAAGTTGTATAGTGTATGTTCTAGTAGAGGCTCTTAGACAATGTCAGTAGTGCATGGAAAAATGTCAGTATATGTATAGATAAGTGTTGGGACAACTTATGTACAGATGAATTGCTTGGTCGGCAAGCGCATGTATGCTGTTATATAACTTTTGTACAATGGCCGTGTCGGCCATGGTGTGTTGTTGTTGTGTATGTATGTCTACGCCATGATGCAGTTAATTATGGTCATTGTTGTTATGAATATGGGAGTTCACCGGCCATCTAAGTGGCAAAGAAAGTAAGATAGCATATATGAAGGGTACGCCGGCACTCTGCGAGCAGGGTCCGGTGCCATGTCGCGGCCCTCTGGTCGGGTCGTGACCAAGAATTGGTATCAGAGCCAGTCGTGTCCTAGGAGTTGTCTATGAGCCGTGTCTAGTATGGTCTTGATTATGGGTGTGTAGCGCGCCACATTTTATAATCAGGAGGCTACATGACATTTAGGAATGTTACGTTCTTTCTAAATCTAGATCGTGCGTAGAGCTGAGTTGTAAGCATTCATTTCTAACATTCATCTTGTTTACCTACAATGATGCCTTCAGCCAGGAAGCAAGCAAATAGTAGACGGCTAGATACAAATGCCGGAGAGGGGACCAGTCAGGTGCCTCAAGCTGGAGAAGGCCAAAGCGAGCCTCAAAGCGAGATGCCATCTCTGACCTCATCTACTCCTCCATCCCAGAGGATATTAGAAGCCGCCCAGTATCTCCAGTCCCTTCTTCTGATACTACAGACAAGGACTTGAGGATTGCGGTACAGTTGTTGACTAGCCTAGTAGCTTCTCAGGCTCAGAGGAAGAATACCGGCACTACTGGAAGACCAGTTAGCACGAGGGTTCGTGACTTCATCAATTTGGATCCTCCAGTGTTTACCGGGGGATTTCATTGACCAAATATACCGCACACTGCGGGTTATGCATGCCAGTTCAGAGGCAGTAGAACTGGCTTCTTATCGATTACGGAACTTAGCAGTCTTCTGGTATGATAGTTGGGAGAGATCCAGGGGTCCGAATGCTCCCCTACCCGTGTGGAATGGATTCTCTGAGGCGTTCCTTTGCCACTACTTGCCAGTTGAGGTACGACGAGCTAAGGCTGATAAATTCCTGAACCTTAATCAAGGTAATATGAATGTACGAGAGTACAATATGCAGTTTGACTCTCTGGCAAGATATGCTCCCCACATGGTGGCCGAGATGAGGGACAGTGTTCACCTATTCGTGAACGGATTGGGACCGCATTTAATAAATGAACGCACAACGGCCTCCTTGATAGAGGGCATGGATATCTCCCGTATCAAGGCCTATGCCCAGACCATAGAGGATCGGAAATGCTAGCAAAGGGTAGACAGGGAGCAGGAGAGGAGCCAACAAAAGAGAACGAGATTTACAGGGTATTCTGGTGATTCCAGAAGTAGCGTAAGGCCCCATTCTTCGAGGAGTTCGACGCCACCTGTATTTAGTGCCCCTCGACAGTTTCAGAATTCGCGGGCCCCAGGCTTGCCGTATCACAGGGCTACTAGTCAGATGAGATCCCCAATGTCCCGTTGTGAGCAGTGCGGCAGGATCCACTTTGGACCGTGCCGTCGAGGTTCTTATATATGTTATTCTTGCGGACAGCCTGGCCACATGATGCGGGATTGTCCTTATAGAATGGATGGTGGTATGGCTCAGCAAATTGGATCTGTGGCTGGATCTTCCTTATCAATTCGACCTCCAGCACGAGGTCCCCAACAGCCAGCAGGTCGTAGCAGAGGTAGCGGTACAGCACTGAGCTCCAGTGGTGTTCAAAACCGAATATATGCTCTAGCAGGTCGACAAGATCTTGAGTCATCTCCGGATGTTGTCACAGGTATATTATCAGTGCTTTCTCATGATGTATATGCATTGATTGATCCCGGTCCACGTTATATTATGTTACACCTCTTGTGGCTGGTAAGTTTGATATCGTACCTGAATCAATAAGCAAACCCTTTGTGGTATCTACTCCAATAGGAGATTCTGTGATTGCTAGAAGAGTATATAGAGGTTGCACTGTGATGATTTGTAGTTGTCAAACCTCGGCTGATTTAATTGAGTTGGAAATGGTTGATTTTGACGTGATAATGGGAATGGATTGGTTGGCATCATGCTATGCTAGTGTTGATTGTCATACGAAGATCGTTAGATTTCAATTTCCTGGCGAACCCATCCTTGAATGGAAGGGAAACACTGCTACACCGAAAGGTAGGTTTATGTCCTACCTTAAGGCAAGAAAGATGATCTCCAAGGGGTATATCTACCATCTTGTTCGCGTTAACGCGGAGGCGAAGTCGCCAATTCTACAATCAATCCCGGTGGTCAATGAATTCCCGAATGTCTTTCCAGATGAAATCCCAGGTCTTCCTCCTGAAAGAGAGATTGAGTTTGGCATCGATGTGTTGCCTGATACTCACCCGATTTCTATCCCTCCATACAGAATGGCCCTAGCAGAATTACGGGAGTTGAAAGTACAGTTGTAGGACTTGCTGGATAAAGGCTTTATTAGGCCTAGCACTTCACCTTGGGGTGCGCCAGTCTTGTTCGTACGAAAGAAGGACGGATCGTTACGGATGTGTATCAATTATCGTCAGTTGAATAAGGTCACCATAAAGAACAAATATCCACTTCTAAGAATTGATGACCTGTTTGACCAACTCCAGGGAGCCAAATATTTCTCCAAAATTGACCTACGTTTCGGATATTTTCAGTTGAGGGTCAAGGAGAGAGACATTCCAAAAATAGCCTTCTGAACGAGATATGCGCATTTTGAATTCCTAGTAATGTCGTTCGGGCTGACAAATGCCCCGGCTGCTTTTATGGATCTCATGAACACGGTATTCAGGCCTTATCTTGATGTGTTCGTGGTAGTATTCATTGATGATATCCTAGTGTATTCCCGTTCCGAGGCAGAACATATGGGTCACTTGCGAATAGTATTGCAGACCCTTCGGGATCACAGGTCATATGCAAAGCTCGCCAAATGTGAATTTTGGCTGAACTCAGTGGCATTCTTAGGCCATGTAATATCTGATGAAGGTATTAGTGTCGATACTCAAAAGATCGACGCAGTCAAGAACTGGCCAAGACCTACCACGCCATCAGAAGTCCGTAGCTTCTTGGGGTTAGCAGGATATTATAGACGGTTTGTAGAAGGATTCTCTTCTATATCAGCACCATTAACTAAGCTGACCCAGAAGGCTGCCAAATTTCAATGGACAGATGTTTGTGAGCGGAGTTTTCAAGAACTGAAAGATCGATTAACATCCGCCCTAGTCCTTGCTCTTCCCGACGGAACTGAAGGTTATGTGGCATATTGTGATGCCTCCGGCATAGGTTTGGGATGTGTGTTGATGCAGCATGGGAAGGTGATTGCTTATGCTTCGAGGCAGTTGAAGAAGCATGAAAAGAATTATCCAACCCATGATTTGGAATTGGATGCAATGGTATATGCCTTGAAGACATGGCGACACTATCTATATGGTGTCCATGTCGACATCTACACGGACCACAAAAGTTTGCAATACATCTTCAGTCAGAAAGAGTTAAATTTGAGACAACGCCGTTGGCTCGAATTACTGAAAGACTACGACGTAGAAATATTGTATCATCCGGGCAAAGCCAATGTTGTGGCAGACGCCCTCAGTCGTAAGTTAATAGGAAGCTTAGTGCACATTGAAGCAGGTAAATGGAGTTTAACCAAAGAGCTTCATCAGCTAGCCAGTATGAGAGTCAAATTGTTAGACTCCGAGGATGGAGGTGTTGTTGTACATAACACATCTGAATCATCTCTCGTAGCCGAGGTGAAAGCACGGCAATACGAGGATCCCACCTTGTTGCGGCTGAGAGAGGGCATTCAGCAAGGTAAAATCTCAGCTTTTGAGATCGCAGGAGATGGAACCTTGAGATGCCAAGGCCGGTTATGTGTGCCAAATGTGGCAGGGTTGCGAGAAAAGATTATGAGGGAAATTCATCAATCCTGATATTCCATCCATCCTGGCTCAACAAAGATGTATCATGATGCTAAGGAGCAGTACTGGTGGGACGGTATGAAAGGGTCTATTGCAGAATTTGTAGCCCAGTGCCCCAATTGCCAACAGGTAAAGATAGAAGATCAGAAATCTGACGGACTGCTCCAAGATATAGAGATTCCGACCTGGAAATGGGAGGTGATTAACATGGACTTCATTGTTGGATTACCTCGCTCCAGTCGTAAGTTCGACTCCATCTAGGTGATAGTGGATTGGCTTACCAAATGTGCTCATTTTCTGCCAATTAAGACAACCTACACAGCTGAAGATTATGCAAAGTTGTACATCAAGGAAGTTGTTAGACTTCATGGGGTACCAATGTCTATTATATCAGACAGAGGAGCCCAGTTCACGGCGAACTTTTGGAAGTCTTTTCAGAAAGGCTTGGGTACACAGGTGAACCTCAGCACAGCTTTTCATCCACAAACTGACGGACAGGTTGAACGTACCATTCAGACACTGGAAGATATGTTGCGAGCATGTGTTCTAGATTTCAAAGGTAGTTGGGATGTCCATCTTCCACTTATAGAGTTTGCTTACAATAACAGCTACCATTCCAGTATTAAGATGGCTCCATATGAAGCACTATATGGGAGAAGATGTAGATCACCAGTTGGGTGGTTCGAAATTGGTGAAACTGAATTATATGGGCTAGATCTGATTCACCAAGCTATTGAGAAAGTGAAGGTGATACAGGAACGATTAAAGGCGGCACAAAGCAGGCAAAAGTCCTACTCGGACGTCCGACGTCGAGATCTAGAGTTTGAAGTTGATGATTGGGTATTCTAGAGAGTCTCGCCAATGAAGGGTGTCATGCACTTCGGAAAGAAAGGTAAACTGAGCCCGAGGTACATCGGTCCGTACAAAATCCTTCGACGAATTGGACATGTTGCCTATGAGTTAGAACTACCATCCGAAATGGAATTCATCCATCTGGTATTCCACGTGTCCATGCTGAGGAAATGTATCGGAGACCTTTTTCGGGTCGTCCCCATCCAAGACATACAGATTGCAGAGGATCTAACAAACGAAGAGGTACCAGTGGCCATATTGGACCGACAAATCCGCAAGCTAAGCACAAAAGATGTAGCTTCCGTTAAAGTGTTATGGAGGAACAGGAATATGGAGGAAATGACATGGGAAGAAGAAGAAGAGATGAAATCTAAATACCCGTACCTGTTCCAATATTTAAATAATAATGATGCCGAAGAAACGCAGAATGCATTAAAAGGAGAAACGTCCGGGTGAGGTAAATAGGAACTTGAGATACTCTTCATTATTACCTTTTATTTAATGCTGGGATTCACTGACTTCCGTAGATCCCTACATTCGGGGACGAATGTTCCTAAGGGGG